>CM032635.1:24542935-25142935 GCA_019097785.1 Fraxinus excelsior | reverse complement strand
ATAAAGTTACGAGTTGTGCTTGCTCAGATGGATTTGGATAACGCATTGCTGGGATTTGAGAATATGTCCTCAACTTAGATATGGAGGAGAGACAACATAAGGATCGAAATACCATATTACAGATACATCTTCATCTTTTGAATAATATTCTTTAGAACGTTTTGAATGAGAAAATTACAGCTGTGTTATGGTTAAAACTGGATCAATTATGTATGACGGAAAATCTAATTAGCAAATTGCGCTTGAAGCAATGTCTTTATTTTCATCGTATGATAGAAGGTATATCACTAAAAAACCATCTAACTGTTTTTAATGAAATTGTCACTAATTTGGAGATCTTAGAAGTCAAATGTGATGAAAAAGATTTAGTGTTGATATTATTGTGTTCGCTTCCCGCTTCATACACGTCGATTAGAGACACAATCTTATGCAGTCGTGACATTCTCACAATTGAAAAAGTTTACGATGGTTTGTATTCAAAGGAGAAGATGAAGCATCTTGTTGGAATTGAGACTTTTGGAGTTGACTTTATTGCTGAGGACGATTATGTGAGAGGCATATTAAAGACTAATTACAATAATATAGTCTTAATTATTGCAAAGACATGGGCACATCAGGAATGATTCACTACACCAAAAATGACATTTTGCAACATGTAAAAGACAACATTCATTGATTGAAATGTCGCTAAACTAGTCTATCGCAACATTTTAGCAAGTAAATGTTGCTATTGACTAACATAGTTGAGCTTTCGCAACATTTTTTAAATAAATATTGCTAATGTCCCATTTTGCAACATTTTATAAATGTTGCGAAAAATTTAAGTTTTTGCAACGTTGTTGAAATCTGATTTATAGCAACGTTCTAGACCTGTTGTTAAAACTCTCGATATAAAGCTTATTGCAACGTTTATTGACTGTTACGAAAATATTACTTTTTGCAACGTTTTTTAATTGTTGTGAAAAATTTAATTTTTTGTAACGGGTTTTGAACGTTGCGAAAATTTCACTTTTGGTAACGTTTTTTAACTTTATGAAAAATTACTTTTGGCAACGTTTTCTGAACGTTGCAAAAATTTATATATTTTTTTCAAATTAAATTAATAGAAACCAAAAATAACCCAGACCCTAATTCACGCATTCCTCCCTTCATGCCTCTCTTAATTCCTCTCCTACAAAATCCCTCCATTCACACCTCTCTTCTCCAAATCACTGTCAATCCCACCATTTCCACCGCCATCTCACTCCCACTTACTTCTTCCTTTCAGGTAATTGTGAAAAATATTGTGCATGATGCTAAAGGTAAAGAAGCAGACTTAAGTATATACAAAGGGAAAGTTTTTCTCGTTGGCAATGTTGCTTCCAAATGGTTCTTATTCTTCTTCCTCTTTTTACTTGATGATTTTCATTTAGTGTTTGCTTTCGATTAGTGAGATTTTCCTTTTTTTTGTTGCTGGATTTGATGTGCTAAACCATTGGATACACGAATTTGAGCTACACCTAGTTGACAGAACTTTACAGCAAGTATAAGGCCAGTCCCTTTTCTCTATATTTCTTTTTAGATTTATTTCAGCTATTTATATGCAAGACCCATTGTAATACCCTGAACTTCACGTTACACATTTGGCCAATATGATTCATGCATGCTATTTACAATGTCATTTGCATCAATTTTCCTAATTGTTTTCTTTTAAAATGGTACATTTGATTATTGAGAGCTTAAGATCTTTATATGGTGTTAGCCTTCGATTCCTCGACCTAGATGGCGAATTCTACAATGAGCTATGATAAAGAAACTAGGTTAATCTAGATGTTGGAGATTGACGTGATAAGCAATTGGAATCTTGAAAAGGCCGAAATTAGTGTCGATAAAAGTTTTAGCTTTCCATTCGATTGATCATGGTCACCGTAAACTCTACATAGGTAATTGACATGTTTAGAACATGAAGCGTGAAGTGACATGCTCACTACACAATAATATGGGTTTTATATGACGTTATAAATATTGAGGAGCGAATTGTTGAAATCGGCCAAAAATCGAGTGTCAATCAGGTTAGTAATTAAATGAACGATTAAGGAATTAACGCTATAAAATATTTTGGGATCTTAGGGCAAGTAAGATGGATTGTAAAGACATTAAAATAAGTTAAGAAGACTTGAGTTGTATCTGCAAGGATAAAGGTGAAATCAAATTGCTACTACAATGGACACCTCATACTTAATACACCCTATGCTTGTGGAAACCAAATATGATGAAGAAAAAGTATGGATCCAAATTAGAGATGGCAAAAAAACCCGCCCCGCTCCGCCCCGACGTCGCCCCGCCCCGAATGGGGCGAAAAAAACCCGCCCCGATGGGTTGGCGGGGCAGGGCGGGGTGGGGATTGCCGCCCCGCCTCGGGTCGCGGGGCGGGGCGGGGCGGGGCGAGGGTGCCCCACCCCGCCCCGCCCCGTTAAAAAAAATTTTTTTTTTTTTTTAACGTTGTTTGTTTAATTTTGGACATTGTTTATTTTCATTGTTTGGTTTGGATATTGATGTAATTATTTTAAGTATTATTTGCTTTGGATTATAAAATTTTGAATTGTATTTAATTGAAAATTTTTGGTTTAAAAAAAAAAAAAAAACTAAATGGGGCATTAAACGGGGCAAAAATTCGCCCCGCCCCGCCCCGTCAAAGGCGGGGCGGGGCGTGGCGTGGGGCGGGGCGGGCGCGGGGATTGGCAGGGCGGGGCGGGGTGGGGTGGGGGTGTACAGACCACCCCGCCTGGCGGGCCGCCTCTAGATCTACCCCTTCCTCGCCGATCCTCCCCCCTACGCCCCGAACCCGCCCCGTTGCCATCACTAATCCAAATGTGATGAAGAAAAAGTCAAATATTGCGGCATGAAGCCAACTCGTGCTTAATATATGTCAACATAGTTGCATGAAGTGTTTTCTTAATCCTTAAGCATGATTCAAGACCCCAACCCCTTTAGGACTCTATAAATACCCCATGTTAAGATATTTTATCCCTTAAAGTGGTCCTCAAGTGAAAGAGAAAGAAAAGAAACGGAGGGAAGTAGAAACAAGGAGCCAATAAGTGAAATACAGGATAGGTAAGTTTAGCTCTTGGTTTTGAAGGTTATTTCATTATTTTCTTAAGGTGTTTCAATCTTGTGAACCTCTTAAATTGCTTGATATTATGTGGGGTTGGTGTTTGGGATGTTATTATGGTAAAAAGAAAGAAAATTGTCGAAGATATATGGAGTGAAACAACTAAGGACAAAAACTGCATAGTTGCTGAATTTTACTTGTTTCGCCTTTGGTGTTATATGATATTTTGAATGGAATACATATTTCTCACCTGGAACATTTGGATATAAGAATGTAAAGTATATAAAGGATCTTTAGTAGGTTGGAATCCAATTTTTGAAACTCTAGTTCAAGTGAAGCTCAAAACAGCCATGGGAGAAATTGTTTGATTTGGTGTCTGTAAAAAGGAATGCCTTCGAAGCTGTAAACCATTCATTCGTGACTAATTTATTGCATGATTACCTTTACATACGTGTTATAGAAGTGTGGTAAAAACTTGGGAATTATTGGATAGAGTTAAGGGGTGAAAAATGGTTGGAAAAATACTTGGACAGAGACGGAAACCTGGAAACATATACTGTCCATTTGTGTATTTAACTTAGATTCAGCCTTTACATGTCCATTAATTATCTCTTAGGTATGAAAAATACATTTTAAGGAGTGCTAGATGGTTAAATAACAATTGGATGACGTTGACATTCACAATTAGACTCGAGAAATAGTGTGATTTATGGGACTAGTTTGCAATGCAATCGATAACTTGAATTGTTAATGTCATCTAAATTATTTTGGCATGAATGGAAGTAGCATAGGATTGAGTGTGTGTTAAGATTATAAAATCGAGGATTGTGTTTAATATTAGATGGTAATACATGTAATTTCTTACTTTAAGTGAAAAAGATAATTAATATATGCTCCGTAGAAGTGCGCACACACAAGAACAAAAAGGAAAGTGAAAATCCATTTGCAACTACGATGCAAGAACATAGTGTTTGTAATATGATAGTGTTGGAATATTTACATAACTTTGATAAGGAGCTTATTGTGTATCATTTGACGGTTATGATCATTGAATATATCACTCACGAGCATTTTCATGTGTATGCACGACATACGTCCATAGTTGAAAATCTAGCATACACAATATGATTGTAAAATTGAGTTTTTTTTTTCATAAAATATTTTATTGACCATTACTAGGGCACTGAGGCATGTGAGACATGCTTATGTGATATGTTTTGGCACCGCGGTTGATACTTCTTGGTTGATTACATATGCGGATAGGGGATGGACCTTTGGTGATCATGAGAAGGCGGACTACTCGATTGTGCCTTTGTGATATTTTGATTATTGGTGTTGCCGGGTGGGATACTTCTTGGGTGATCATATGGGTAGTTAGGGGATGGACATTTAGTGATCACAAGAGGATGGTCTACTCGTCAATGTCGATTTCAGATTGGCCATTTGATTATTGATCATTAATTATTGATATTGATATTGTAAAGAGTCCTATCCGGTGCATAGTAGGTAGGTCAAGGAACTAATGAAAGATTTCAAATGAGATTATTTCGAGTCGACTTTGACGGATATCTGAGCATGATACATCTTTAGCATCATGTTTAAAGTAAATGGCACAGTGTCATTTACTATTATCACTCATACTCATGACCTACATGATTCTTCCTTATTAAGCACTGACTTAAGTAGTTCTTGCATTGTAGGTGAGCACAGAACTTCCCAGGAGACATGGTTGGCTATGGAGTCTTACAGGATTCCAAAGATTGATATACATGGATGACGACCTATATGGTTATTTTGTAGACTCTAGTTGTATTATATTTTAGGGATCCTGTATGACTTTTGAAAATGGTATGCAAATACTTTTACAACCCCGGGATAAATATGTTGGACTATGGTTTTATGATCTTTGGTTTCAGATATACTTTCGGAGATGCCTTCATTTCATTAACACAAAAAAGTGTGGGTAAATTTGGATGTCTAGGTCAAGTCATCAATTGTATTCCTATACTAGTTAGTATATTGTTATATGTATTAATGGGGTGTGACAACCATAAATAATTTTACTCTTATCTATGATTATTTTAATGTTTTGATGCTGTTATATAAGAAGTCTCATTATAATATCTCCCATGATATGGCAAATTGGCTAATTTCAAGCATAAAATCATGTAAAAATAGTCATAGTTTGCATTTGATTCCACCATCCCAAAGTTTCTTTTATGGAAACGATGTATAATATGAATTTAGTATCAGGTTTCGAGATCTTAACATTCCCTTACAATCAATTCTTATATCAGGTTCTTGGGTCGAGTGAGGATGCAGAACAGTTTGCTTGTACAAGATTTAAGGATGAATATCCTATCTTTCAAAAGGTAAATAGTGTTACGTCAAGTTCTGTTTGAATTTTTCCTTCGATGCTTCTTGTGGAAAGTATTTGTTGCCTGGCACATTAAGTGATATGGTGATATACTTCAATTGTGTTATTTAGTTCTTGTCTTTCTTTTGTTGGAAGTTGGTAGAAGGGATGTGTAGATTCTATTGAGTGGTCTGTTTATAAGTCTCAATTGTACTTTTTGGTCCTTGCCTTTGTTTTTTGGTAGAAGAAATGTGTAACTCCATGGATTAACTGATGTACATAATTACTGAAAAATGCAATTTATTGTGTTATGTTAGAATTTAATCATATTTAATTGTACTCCTAGAATTTATTGTTGGTGGTCTAAAGATGGCAACGGGGCGAGCACTCCCCACCCCGCCCAGCCCCACGCCACTCCTCACCCCGCCCCACTTTAGACAGGGTGGGGCGGGGTGCGGGTATGCCCCATTTATTTATTTTTTAGTTAACTATTTTTTTTTAATTTGTAATTATTTTTTTTAATCTTGGCGGGGCGGGTTCGGGATAGGGCACCCCACCCCTACCCTGTAGCGGGTCTTTTTGTCATTTCTAAGGTGGTCATGAACTTAGTCTAATCACCGGAAACGACGATGGTGTAAGTGTTATGCCCTACGTCCAATCAATTTTAGACATAAGCACTTTTAATGTATATATATAATCGATGCATATTTATGGCAAGATCTATTATTTAATTGAATTAATATTCTAATTAATTAAATAATAGAATCCATAGATTCAAGTCCCGGTGATTTATTATTCACAAGGAGTTGTGACTGTAAGATACAAATTACATACGACTGAATCTTAAATCGTCTATAGTCATATGTAATAACGAGATACGGATATCGTTATTATGGATAGACCATCACGTGTGGCGTTTCTTACTTATGAAGTAAGTAGCTGATTTCACAAGTTAAAGTGTGGTGACAGTTGAACGAACACGGGGATGTTTTGTTATAGAATAAAATATTGGAGACCCGTTGAGAGATACCATATGAATAACTATCTCAGTGTCAGTGGTTAATCTCTAACGTTCGATAGTGAAATTTGTCATTTAACTTGAGTTCATCATAGTGCCTTATATGAGGACAGCCATACTTTGATGATGTTGGATGTTACTCTGCCAAGGGTCGCTGATACATCATCATTCGAGTATGTCAAAAATTATATGAAGGTTGTGAATGATAAATAGAGGATTCGTCACTCTTAGATAGTAAAATATTATGATCTACATTTTGATCCATTTAAGTTGATAATGAAATCCTTGGCCAAGGTGAACTCATAAGTCGAAAAGAGTTTTAGACTTACATTGACTTAACAGTAGGATAAAAGATATGATCGATAATTGAGATTGACACATATCCATATCTTGTAATTGATCGGATTATATTGACGAAGGAATTATAATTTTACGATAAACGAACAAGTTTGGTTTTGTCATGCCACGTGACATTTTTCGTCATATGTATTGCCCTGATACATTGCTAGATGTCAATTTGGGACCGAATGTGAATTGATGATAAATTAAAAGAGGTATTGTAATTTATCAATTTTGATTAGATCAAAATAATAATTCACGTCGTTAGACATCGAGATCGGTAACCTAATGGGTCACACACAAAAGAGAATCAGAAGAATGAGATTTACCAATTAATTAATTGACAAGTATTGGATAATTAATTAATTGAGTTGCTTATTAATAGGGCCGAATTAATTAATTCATGGACAGAATTTAATTAATTTGATTAATTAAATGTTGGACCGAGTTAAGTCAAGAGATGGGCCAAACTCGTTTGAACTTGTATTAATAGGCTGTTAAGGTTAGAAAAACTGTAGAGATTTAATTTCATTATTCTTGCTAGCACGAGAAAAGAAAACTATAGCCGTCATTCTTGTTCTCTGTGTAGATCACCATTGGAGGCTGGACAATTGGACAGTTTGGATTGTAGATCGTGATCATTGGAGTTTGTGAATCAACAAAAGAGTTTGCAAAATTCATCAAATGTATGATTTCTATCTAAAAATAAAGTAGATCCTTGTTTAAGAATTGAAAATTGTTTATTTCCGCTGCGCATGATTAAGTAGATTCCCAACATATGGAAGATTGGTGTACGTGTTTTATTGAAAAATAAAATGAAATCACCTGGAGTACATGTTTTATTGAACCTACAAGCACAAAAGCTAATTCGGGTATCAATAAAAAAATTTAAAACAACTCTCTCCGGTGCGTAGAAAATATTAATACAATTGCCTACATTTAATACTACCATTTTGCAGCCAATGGAAGTCAGTTTTTGTGCAGTGAGGTTAATGGTTAAAATGAATTCTTTGCTGTTTCTATGAGAAATTTACAGAGTATAATTTTTTGTTAGACCGTTTCTCTTCTAGTGCCGAGATAGTAAGATTTAAGAGTGATTGCTTCAACTAATTTGTATCTCTATAATTGTATAATGTACGCCTTAGGTTTCTATATAGTATTAGAAATAGTTTGCTCCAATTTATTTTCCTCTTCACGTACCCCCAGCTTTTGTTAAGCTTAAACCTTGCTGTAGATAAACTATTTATCCATTTACATTGCATTTGAATCATTTTTATTGCAGTAAGTGATGAATGTTGAAAGTTTTCTAGAAGCAGGCTAATCAGGATTGTAGATAATGGAAACATGGTTAAATGTACCTGGATTTCTTTATATTATACAAATTATTGAAATAAAAGTAAATAAAACGACTAGATTGTAGTTCATTTTGTTCATGTCTAGTGTCGACTATAACATCAGACAATTATAAGAGATTATTATATGGTTTTGTGTGTGTTAAAAATGAACACAACATAGAAAAGAGAAATTTCTTCCTTGATGCTTTGATACATTTTGGTTTGTTGGAATTCAGGCAATTAAATTGTTTCAAGTCCTTTCGTGAATTTTCCTATTATATGTTATTTGTTTGGAACTTAGGATATAAGCAGAGAAGAAGCCTCTTTTATTTGTACTTAGAGTGAATGGACATGAAGTTAATTTCTTAATTATGAAGGTAGAAAAAAGTTGAAAGTAAAATGGTTGTAAATATCTTACCGTTTTAAAATCATATAATATTTCATTCGGGAATAAATAAAAAAGATGTCAAAAGTGTTGTAGAAAATGTGTTTAAGATTCAAAAGAAAATTTTTAATTGAAATTTGATTTTAATTAAATTGTCTCGCCCTAAAACTTTTTCTTAGAATTAGAGTTGGACTCTAATTTTGTATTTAATTAAAATTTGATTTTAATTAAATAAGTTCGCCCTAATATCTTGGAATTGGAGTTTGACTCTAATTTTGTATATTTAATTAAAATTTGATTTTAAATTAAATTTAATCGCCTTAAGTTTTGAAATTAGAGTTGGACTCTTATTTGATATTTAATTAGAATTCGATTTTAATAAATTATTATTTATTTTAAAACTTTGAAATTAGAGTTGGACTCTAATTTGATATTTAATTAAAATTTGATTTTAATTAAAATAGTTCCGCCCTGTAATAGTGGAATTAGAATGAGATTCTAATTTGGTATATAAAATTAAAATTTGATTTTAATTAAATATACCCGCTAATTAATTAATTGATTAATTTGATTAATTGATTATTTAATTGTTCCGATCCATTTGTCTAAATTAGTTTAGACGACTTTAATTGCTAGAAACTTGACATGTTTGCATATAATATTAGATATTATATAGGAATGTATTTATATGATGAATGTTTTACTAGTGGATGATTATGGACTCGACCATGTGGATGTGTTGAATGGTTAGTTTTATTCTTGTTGTTTTATGGGCCTGCGAGCTCTAATTTATTTTGGACCTGCGAGTCCGTTATTATTATGGGCCTGCGCGTCCAATATTATTTAGGCCTGCGTGCCAACTAGTATAGGATACAAGTTGCAGCTGGACTAATTGAAGATACAAGAAGAGGAGGAGACCATAGAGATGGAGCATTGTATGAATCAATGCATATACCCCCTAGGAACTGACCAACTAGTCTTCCTTATGGCTCGGGAAGACTAGATAGTATAAGTCCATAATCGTCCACACTATTATATGTATGTTTATTTGCATGTTAGATGTATAATAAAATATATATAATTATTACGATGAGACCTTTGCATGCAAAACCCCTCGTTAAAAATATTAAGTCATTTTCTTATTCGCCTTCCATCATTTATAGTGAAAAACTAGAATCCTAAATCGATCTCAGCTTGTTGAGTACACTCAAGGCTGGTCTATTATGGATATGTTTGGCACTATGAAATATTAGATATTTCTGAATGATGGGTTTGACTTAACTAAAATTTATCTTTTGTTGAGTACACTCAAGGAGATGAATTTTAGAGGCATGTTAAAATATTAAGTCATATTTATATTAGCCTTCCATCATTATAGTGAAAAACGAGAGTCCGAAATCGATCTCAGCTTGTTGAGTACACTCAAGGCTGGTCTATTGGGGATATGTTTGACACTATGAAATATTATATTAGATATTTCTGAATGATGGGTTTGACTTAACTAAAATTTATCTTTTGTTGAGTACACTCAAGGAGATGAATTTTGGAGGCATGTTAAGCTAACACATAAGATGTGTGAAGACAAAGAGTTGTCAGCTTAATGATCTGGGAGTTGTATGGAGATACAATTTGATAATAGTCTACCCAAATGTTTTATTAAGATTTGTTGAGTACACTCAAGGTTTTAATATAATAAATGGGATCCCAGCCCACTGGGAATCAAGTATGGATTCCATAAATTTATGTGAGAGGGTCATAAATTTGAGTTAAAAGTGGGAGCGAAATTAATTTAATAAAAGACCATGTTAAATTAATTGATGCATTTTATATATTATTCTTTTACTTTTCGTCGTTTACATTTATTGAATCTTGAGTAACCATATGTATTTGAGCGGCATACTGTATGCCAACAACCAAACCAAATTTTCTTGATTGGCACCGCAATCTGAGAATTGTTCTCATGCATGATAATTGATTATGTCCTTGAGTAGCCCTTTCCAGAGACACTCGTTGATGACTCGATAAAGGAAGAGGTGGCTGCTATAATAAACACAGTGATGACGATAGTACTGCAACATGTGTGATGTTTGCGACTATGTCACCTGAGTTACAAAAGCAACATAGAGTATAGATGCTAACACATGATTTTCATCTCAAAGTGTTGAATGATAAATAATCACGTGTGGAAAGATATGAGATTTCCTAGCAACTATACCAGTGTATAATGGCAAAAGAGTCTCCGGCCAGTTCTGTGTGCTGAAGACGTTGACTACTTTGAGAAGTTGTCTCAATTGAGTTCAATCATGAACAATGAACTAAGTATGACTTGGTTCTACAATCTTTGCCAGTAGGTTATTCATGACTAATTATGAATTTAACATGGATAAATTCGAATGCACACTTATTGAGTTGCTGAACATGCTTAAGACTGTTAAGCCCAATATCTATGTTTGTAGTGGGCAAATCTTAGTCATAGATTCATCCTGTAGGAAGTCTAAAGATGATGTTTTAAGAAAACATCTAAGATGACTAAGACAGTTAAAGCAAATAAGGACAATACCAAATCTAATGACCATTATTATCATTTTGGAATGATAGGTCATTCGAAAGAAAATTGCAAGGCTTTATATATCTACTTCATTAGTTTCATGGGTATATTGATACTAGATATGGATCTCATATTTGTATAAATATGCAGAAACTAAACAGAAGTAGATCACTGCAAAAAAGGGAAGAAGTTGACATGTACGTTGAATATGAGCAAATGTTGCTGCATTGCCTATAGGAGCTACTTCTTTTACCTTTGCCTTTAGGCTTAATATTAGAATTAGAGAAATATTGTTTTGTTCTTTCCATTACCAAGAGCATTAAATAAATTTCATGTTTGGACATGAATTATTTTAATGTTAAGGACAATTGTTGTTCCTTTTATCTTGATAAGATCTTAATGGTTATGGTAAATTACAAAATGACATTTATATTCTAAACATTGAGTATTCTATATAATGAGTATAGATACCGAAAGGCATAAAAATGATAATCTGAATGAAAACACTATATCTGGCATTGCAGATTTGGTCATATAAATGAAAATGCAATTCCAAACTTACATGGAGATGTACACTTGGGGTCAAATGATTTTGAATCATTTGACAAATGCAAAATATGTCTGTTAGGCATAATGACCATATCTCCTTTTACTTGAAAAGGAGAAAGATCTGCATAATTACTGAGTCTAATACATAGTGATGTATGTGGACACATATCAATCAATGCTAGATAAAGTTTCTCTTATCTCATCACATTTACTAGACGGCTATTTCAGAAATGGTCATGTATATTTGATGAAATTCAAGTATGAAACTTTTGAAATGTTCAAGGGATTCAAACTAGAAATTGAGAAACAAATAGGTAAATAAATTCTCACACTAAGATTTGATCGATGTGGAGAATATCTAAAATGTAGAATTTTAGATTATCTAAAAGAGAATGTGATTCTCTCGCAGTGGATTCCTCTACATGCATTGCAACATAATGGTGTATTTGCAATGAGGAATCATGTACTATTAGATATAGTGCAATAAGGACAAGCCATGCAAATACTTCAAAATCGTTTTGAGATCATGCACTGATTGCCACGTGCCACGCACTAATCGTGTCCCATCTAAATCGGTTAACAAAACTCCATACGAGTTATGGAAAGACAGAATGCCCCACTTTTCTCATATGAAAGATTGGGGCTGTGACGCTTATGTGAAGCGCACTGAATCGGATAAGTTTGAAACTAAATTCGATAAATATATATTTGTGGGATATTCAAGAGACAATTGGATATCAATTCTATAATCTCATTGAGAAGAAGGAGTTCATCTCAAGACATGTCATACTCCTAGAGAAAAATGTTTGTTCTAGGAGAGGACAGTGGGAGTAGAGTAAATCTTGAAAGAGTTCAAGGATTCACAGATATAGTTAACCAAGTAGTAGATAACCTGAGTCTGATCCCAAAGTGACATACTCTTGATCAGGAAGTATGATATTCCATGAGTCTGATCCCAAAGTGTTGGGACATACTCTTGATCAGGAAGTGGAGACTCCTGAGGACACGACAGCTCCATGTAAATCTTGTAGGATCATTCGACCTTCTGGAAGGTAAGAATCCATGATTACTAATCTAGCATTACTAATCGAGGATGATGAACCTACAAATTATGCATAATAAGCAAAGTCAAGTGTTGACTCGCTGACATGACATAAGGCTATGATATCCGATATGAACTTAATGTTACCAAGGTTTGGACCTTGGTCAACCCGCCTAATGGATTAGAACCCATAGGTTGTAAATGAGTTTACAAGAAAAGTTCAATATGGATTAAAATAAGCCTTTTGGAGCTGAAATATTCGATTTGATATAAAAGTCAAAATGTTTGATTTTCAAAAAAAAATTGAATTGTGTGTTTAAAAGAAGATAGTGGGAGCAATGTCGTCGTATTCCTAATATTATATGTATGAGACATATTAACAGGAAACGACGTCTTTATATTTCAATTGTTGAAATTATGGTTGTTAAATAATTTCTTCATAATAGATATGTGAGAAATAGCTTGATCTATAGAGATAGATCTATAAGATTGCTTAACTCATCCAGATCTATATAGATAAAATCTTAAGAAGATTTTATATGGAGAAAATGAACTGGGAGTTCATGGATACATTGATGCTAACTTCTAGTCGGACTAGAATGATAGCATATTTCAATTAGGATATTGGTTTACTCTTAAGCGATGTGTTGGAAAGGTTCCAAATCGAAAATCATCGTTGATTCAATAATAGAAGCCTTATACATCACTGCTTTAGAAAGCAACAAAAGTTGTTGTCTGGGTCAAAGTGTTCATTAATGAACTTGGAGTAGTTCCTAACATTGTTGATCACATGCTTCTGTATTGTGATAATAGTGGAGCCATCGTGCAAACGAGGGAACTAAGGTCTCATCATTGATCCAAACATGTGTTAAGGCAGTATTATCTCATTGGAAAGATAATACAATGAAATGACGTAAAGAAAGAACGAATTCCCACGAGTTATTAAATTGCAGATCCATTGACAAAGAGTTGTGTCGCAGTATAAACGTTGATTGTTCCATGGTTGTTCCGTCGAGGTGGGAAAGGAGACGGGGAAAGAAAGGGCGAGACAAGAAATGGGGATAGAAGAGAAAAGTTTTTATTTTTATTTTTGATTATTTTTAATATTCTAATAATTTATTTGGATTAATTTGCACTTTTAAAAATGTTTTGGACTAGATTGCAATTTATTCTTTATTTTTTTTGTTTTATTTATATAAGAGGGTATAATGGTCATTTTATGTTAAAAATTGGTCAAAAGGATGTTTTGCACAAGAAAATGCAAAGGTAGGGACGTTCTGCACCAAAAAATCGAACATAGGGACGTTTTCCACAACAACCGTCATAGGTCGGGACGTTTTGCGCCAATTACCCTTAATTTTATTTATCTTGAAACTTTAAGGGCATAAAGGTTAATAATTCAATATTTTAGGGGTCAAATTAATTAATTCAAAACTTAAGGAACCAATAATTAATTATTAAAAACTTTAGGGACCCAAAACTTACTAGTTCAAAACTTTATGGGTCAATTAATAAATTATTGGAAAGTTTAGAAGTCAAAAATCAATTATTAGAAACTTTAGGGGCCAATTTAAACCAATTATGAACATTCATGGGCTTAATTATAAAATTTAGAACTTAAATGGCCCAAATTAATTAATTTCAGAACTTCATGGTGCTAAATTATTAAAACTCATAACCTTAAGCTTTAGGGACTGAGTTATTCAGACCCATAACCTTAAGGCACAACTTGAATAAACTTAAAACCTTAGGGGCTAAAATTTAAATTTTAAACCTAATCCTTAAATTGTAGCCAAGGGCCTTAACATATCAAATTTACACAAGAGGTCCCGCCGCCTCAAATCCCAAACTGGTAAAACCTTGAGAATTTAAAGGTGCCCTTTCTCTTTCCTTCCAGGCAGCGCCGCCAATACTTCTCATGATGGCGGTGGCCCCTCGTCGCCTTTCAGCAGCGCGAAACATTGTTGTTATAATAGCTTCATGTTGCTATTACAGCAGCGATTGCGATGCCACTACCGCCGACGTCAGTGCCGGCGACGACGGTTGCCTCATAAATATATTTCTTTTAAAAAATACCGAAATTCTTTATATTTTCAACAGATCTGAAAATGATATATTTTAAAATTCGAATTTTATAAAGAAAAAACCTTAAATCATTTCGAAATCCATATTTTAACATGCTAATTCCATATCATAATTTCCAAATTCTAGATCCATAATATAAATTCTAGAATTTCATTATCTAACATGAAAATCAAATAGCCCATAAAAATTCAGAATTTAAAACTTCAATTTCCCATGAATTTCAAGAATGGAGTGACTCTGATACCACTTGATAGAAAATACATACGGGATTATAGATTCAATCCATATTCTATAATCAATTTCATTTTCTCATATAAACCCTAATCATGAAAATAGCGGAAGTATAAAACATACCTTACCATATATTTTTGATTTTTTGCTTGAATGAATATCGATCTTCCAATTTGATTTGTGAATTTCACTTCAATTTTGATCTCTATTGATGGGGATATATAGATTCTTGAAGAACACACTCAAATGGGGACACATAACCTATATTTTTAAGATAATGACTATTCATTATCTTTCATTTGTTTCAAATCGACCCCCTTAACAATCTAAAACAAAATTTCGGTCTCTACGCTTTAATTCCATGAAACCTAATACCCATTAGTCAAATTTCATCTTTAGTAGATGGTGTGCTGTCGTAGGCACCCAAAAATAGTCCTTAAACCTCTAAAACTAATGTAATAGTGGAAGTAAGAGTCGATCTCACGAAAAGTGTGTAATTCAGTATTTTATGCTCTGTACAATGAATGAGGGGTTTTTGTATGCAAACAATTGTAAATAACGCAATTAATAACAATGAAAACTAAATTAACAAAAACAATCAAAATACTAACCTTGGTCCAAGTCAATATCCACCTTCGAAAATCCACAATTGATCATAGATGTAAGGATAATTCAATTCATATTTTGAATATTCACCGTTAGAATAATTTTCCTGTTTCTCCTTAATTTTAGTTAGTTAGAAATCAGCGTTCTAATTAACCCTAATTATTAAATAATCACAGACCAGCGCTAAAGATTCAATTTAATAATAGTTTTAAACAATAGAGAAATCGATGAACTAGATAATACAAACACCAGCGGTTGCATTCAATCTATTTAAACATTCTTCTTAAGATTCAATAATCTCTATTGCAGAAAATCATCAAATCCTAGTGCTTCACAAGTTAAAGGGATCAAACAATTACGGATTTGATATTTAACTTGGCAGTAGATTGCAACGAATAACAAACTAGTAGGCCTCTTAGCAATTAAACATAACAATCATAGAAATAAGCGCAAAAAAAATATTCAATACACAAAAACATGAATTAGATTAAGAAAAACCATTTAGATCTCACAATATGTGGTTCTGAGGCTTCAATCTCCTTCGACCAAGTGTAAAAGTTTAGTTGCACATGATAGATCTAAGAAAAATAGAGAGAAAATAGGTTGGAGGCATTCTCTACGTTCTGGTTCTGTTCTAGGGTTTATAAAGTGTAGAAAAATTTATTTCCATAAGTGTTTGATTGAAATTAGGAAACCAGAATTTTCGTCTCGGAAATGAACCATGCGGCCGCATGGTTTAGAGGCTTGCGGCCGCAAGGAACAAGTGAAATTAGCACTTTAACTCTCGAGAATGGTCTATGTGGCCGCATGGAAGTAAAGGCTTGCGGCCGCATGGTTTTACGAAACTTTCTTTGGATAGCTTTCAGTATTTTGGTCATAACTTCTTCTTCCGACATCTGATTGAAGCGAGTCAAGATGCGTTATAAAGCTAACGCAAAGGGATAAAACTTTGATTCAGAGATCATCTTCAAATTCGATTTAGAATATTTGCACTTTAGTCCTTGAACTTTTACTTTCTTTCATTTTTTTGTCCTTTTTCACATATTTCTTCCAAATTACGCCATAACCATAGAATTGCCACCTAAATCAAAATATGAGCGTAATGAGTACATTTTGACACAAAATAAATATACGAGCGCATAAAATAAGGAGGGAAAAATATGCATTTTACATTCCTATCAGTAGATCACTTTAATTGACTAATAGACTTTAAATAATAGCACCACATATTTTAATATGTTACGTGTGACCCCACATATATTAGAATTTTCCAACAAGACATATTAAAGACAAATTACAATAATATGGTCTTAATTATTGCAAAGACATGGGCACATCAGGAAGGATTCACTACATCAAAAATGACATTTTGTAACATGTAAAAGACAACATTCATTGATTAAATAGTGCTAAAGTAGTTTATCGTAACATTTTGGCAAAAATGAATGTTACTATTGGCTAACATAATTGAGCTTTCGCAACAATTTTTAAACAAATATTGCTAATGTCCCATTTTGCAACATTTTATAAATGTTGTGAAAAGTTTAAGTTTTTGCAACGTTTTTTGAATGTTGTTGAAATCTAATTTATAGCAACGTTTTGGACCTGTTGTTAAAACTCTCAATATAAAGCTTATTGCAACATTTATTGACTGTTGCAAAAAAAAGATTACTGTTTGTAACGTTTTTTAATTGTTGCGAAAAAAAATAATTTTTTGCAATGATTTTTGAACGTTGCGAAAATCTCACTTTTGGTAACGTTTTTTGAACGTTACGAAAAAATTTCTTTTGGCAAGGTTTTTTGAACGTTGCGTAAAGTCTTATATATATTTTTTTCAAATTAAATTGATAGAAACCAAAAATAACCCAGACCCTAATTCACGCCATCCTCCCTTCATGCCTCCCTCAATTCCTCTCCAACAAAATCCCTCCATTCACGCCTCTCTTCTCCAAATCACTTTCAATCCCATCATTTCCACCTCCATCTCACTCCCACTTACTTTTTCCTTTCAGGTAATTTTGTGAAAATATTGTACATGATGCTAAAGGTAAAGATTCAGACTTGAGTATATACAAAGGGAAAGTTTTGCTCGTTGGCAATGTAGCTTCCAAATGGTTCTTATTCTTCTTCCTCTTTTTACTTGATGATTTTCGTTTATTTTTTGCTTTCGATCAATGAGATTTTCCTTTTTGTTGTTGCTGGATTTGATGGGCTAAACCAGTGGATACACGAATTTGAGCTACACCCAGCAAATATAAGGATAATGGCCAGTCCTTTTTCTCTATATTTCTTTTTAGATTTATTTCAGCTATTTATATTCAAGACCCATTGTAATACCCCAAACTTCACGTTTCACATTTGGCCAATATGATTCATGCATGCTATTTACAATATCATTTGCATCAATTTTCCTAATTGCTTTCATTTAAAATGGTACATTTGATTATTGAGAGCTTAAGATCTTTATATGGTGTTAGCCTTCGACTCCCCGACCTAGGTGGCGAATTCTACATTGAGCTATGATAAAGAAACTAGGTTAATCTAGATGTTGGAATTGACGTGTTAAGCAATTGGAATCTTGAAAATGCCAGAATTAGTATCGATAAAAGTTTTAGCTTTCCATTCGATTGATCATGGTCACCGTAAACTGTACATAAGTAATTGACATGTTTAGAACATGAAGCATGAATTGAAATGCTCACTACACAATAATATGGGTTTTATATGACGTTATAAATATTGAGGAGCGAATTGTTGAAATGGGCCAAAAATCGAGTGTCAATCGGGTTAGTAATTAAATGAACGATTAAGGAATTAACGTTACAAAATATTTTAGAATCTTAGGGCAAGTAAGAGGGATTGTAAAGACATTAAAATAAGCTAAGGAGACTTGAGTTCTACCTGCAAGGATATAGGTGAAATCAAATTTCTACTACAATGGACACCTCATGCTTAATACACCCTATGATTGTCGATTTGTCCTTGTAATAGTCAATTCCTTCACCATTAAGCATTAGTCACGTGTACAAATATCTTAAGGCTTTATATATTTAGTATATTATACACAAGTTTCATACAAAACCCTCCAAGGATAGGTACAAAGCCAGAATTTAACCACAAGAGGCCACCTCATGCTTGAACACCTCGTGCTCGGAAGACTTGTCATTCTATCATCCAATTTCTTCAACACTAAGTCTTCCACAATGTCCTCCATCCCTTGATACTTAATATAGGATAGATATATATCTTATAAGTCACATATGGATCCAAATATGATGAGGAAAAAGTCAGATATTGCAGCATGAAACTACCTCATGCTTAACACATGTCAACATAGCTGCATGAAGTGTTTTCTTAATCCTTAAGCATCATTCAAGACCCCAACCCCTTGAGGACTCTATAAATACCCCATGTTAAGACATTTTATCCCTTAAAGTGATCCCCAAGTGAAAGAGAAAGAAAAGAAATAGAGGGAAGCAGACACAAGGAGCCGAGAAGTGAAATACGGGATAGGTAAGTTTAGCTCTTGATTTTGAAGGTTGTTTCATTGTTTTCTTAAGGTGTTATAATCTTGTGAACCTCTGAAATTGTTTGATATTATGTGGGGTTAGTGTTTGAGATGTTATTATGGTAAAAAGAAAGAAAATTGTTGAAGATATATGAAGTGAAACAACTAAGGACAGAAATTGCATAGTTGCTGAATTTTACTTGTTTCGCCTTTGGTGTTATATGATATTTTGAATGGAATACATATTTTTCAATTGGAACGTTTGGATATAAGAATTTAAAGTATATAAATGATCTTTAGTAGGTTGGAATCCAATTTTTGAAATTCTAGTTCAAGTGAAGCTCAAAACAGCCATGGGGGAAATTGTTTGATTTTGTGTCTGTAAAAAGGAATGCCTTCTAAGATGTAAACCATTCATTTGTGACTAATTTATGGCATGATCACCTTTACATACGTGTTATAGAAGTGTGGTAAAACTTGGGAATTATTGGATAAAGTTAAGGGAGTGAAAATGATTGGAAAAATACTTGGACAGAGACGGAAACCGAGAAACAGATTCTGTCCATTTGTGTATTTAACTTAGATTCAGCCTTTACATGTCCATTAATTATCTCTTAGGTATGAAAAATACATTTTAAGGAGTTCTAGGTAGTTAAACAACAATTGGATGACATTGACATTCATAATTGGACTCGAGAAATAATGTGATTTATGGGACTAGTTTGCAATGCAATCGGTAACTTGAATTGTTAATGTCATCTAAATTATTTTGGCATGAATGGATGTAGCACAGGGTTGAGTGTGTACTAAGATTATCAAATTGAGGATTGTGTTTAATATTAGATGGTAATACATGTAATTTCTTACTTCAAGTGAAAAAGAGAATTGATATACGCTCTGTAGAAGAGCGCACACACAAGAGCAAAAAGGTAAGTGAAAATTCATTTGCAACTACAATGCAAGAACATAGTGTTTGTGATATGATAGTATTGGAATATTTACATAACTTTGATAAGGAGCTTATTGTGTATCATTTGACGGTTATGATTGTTGAATATGTTACTCACGAGCATTATCATATGTATGCATGACATACGTCCATGGTTGAAAATCTAGCATGCACAATATGATTGTAAAATTGAGTTTTTTTCATAAAATATTTCATTGACCACTACTAGGGCACCGATGCATGTAAGACATGCTTATGTGATATGTTTTGGCACCGCAGTTGATACTTCCTGGCTGATTACAAAGGTGGATAAGGGATGGACCTTTGGTGATCATGGGAGGGTGGACCACTTGATTGTGCCCTTGTGATACTTTGATTATTGACATTGCCGAGTGGGATACTTCTTGGGTGATCATAGGGGTAGTTAGGGGATGGGCCTCTAGTGCTCACAAGAGGACGGTCCACTCATCGATGTCGATTTTAGATTGGCCATTTGATTATTTATCGTTAATTATTGATATTGATATTGTACAAAGCTCTATCCGGTGCATAGTAGGTGGGTCAAGGGCCCAGTGAAAAATTTCAAATGAGATTATTTCAAGTCGACTTTGACAGATATCTGAGCATGATACATCTTTAGCATCATGTTTAAAGTAAATGGCATGGTGTCATTTACTATTATCACTCATACTCATGACCTACATGATTTTTCCTCACTAAGCATTGGCTTAAGTAGTTCCTGCATTGTAGGTGATCACGGAACTTCCTAGGAGACATTGCTAGCTATGGAGTCTTACAGGGTTCCAAAGTTTGATGTACATGGATGACAACATGTAGGGTTATTTTGTAGACTCTAGTTGTATTATATTTTAGGGATCCTGTATGACTTTTGAAAATCGTATGCAAATACTTTTACAACATTAGGATAAATATGTTGGACTATGGTTTTATGATCTTTGGTTTCGGATATACTTTCGGAGATGCCTTCATTTCATTAACACAAAAAAAGTGTGGGTGAATTTGGATGTCCAAGTCAAGTCATCAATTATATTCCTATACTGGTTAATATATTATTATCTGTATGAATGAAGTGTGACAACCATAAATAATTTTACTCTTGTTTGTGATTATTTTAATGTTTTGATGATGTTATATAAGAAGTCTCATGATAATATCTCCCATGATCTAGCAAATTGGCTAATTTCAAGCATAAAACCAAGTAAAAATGGTCATAATTTGCATTTGATTCCACCAACCCAAAGTTTCATTTATGGAAAAGATGTATAATATGATTTTAGTATCAGGTTTCAAGATCTTAGCATTCCCTTATAATCAATTCTTGTATCAGAAACTTGGGTCGAGTGAGGATGCAGAACAGTTTGCTTATACAAGATTTAAGGCTGAATATCCTATCTTTCAAAAGGTAAATAGTGCCACGTCAAGTTCTGTTTGAATTTTTCTTTCGATGCTTCTTGTAGAAAGTATTTGTTGTCTGACACGTTAAGTGATATGATGATATATTTCAATTGTGTTAATTAGTTCTTGACTTTCTTTTTTTGGAAGTTGGTAGAAGGGATGTCTAGATTCTATTGAGTGGTCTGTTTATAAGCCTCGATTGTACTTTTTGGTAGTTGGTAGAAGAAATGTGTAATTCCATGGATTAACTGATGTACATAATTACTGAAAAATGCGACTTAATTGTGTTATGTTAGAATTTAATCATATTCAAGTATACTTCTAGAATTTATTGCAGGTGGTCTAGAGATGGCAACACAACGGGGCAGGCACTCACCCATCCCGCCCAGCCCCGCTCTGCTTTAGACAAGGCTGGGAGGGTTCGGGATAGGGAACCCCACCCCGTTCCACTCCGTAGCGGGTTTTTTTAGCCATCTCTAAGCATGGGAGAAGCCAAGAATTGTACCCAGCACGGGCGGAGATCGTTGACCTGTGACAGTTGATCGTAATTCCCAAATCACATTTAATTGAGCCAAACATCTTCACAATTCATTTTTTTTTCACTTAACCCTAATTCCTAATTTCCTAACACCCTAAATTCCCAAATCACATTTCCCATTTCACAATACACAAACTGACAAACACAATTTAAAATTATAAGTCCTAAGACAGTAAGACTCCTAATCAGTGTTCTAAAATGCGTAATGCGTTGCGATGCGTCGATGTCGAAAATCAAGAATCACAAGTTTAAGCGTGTCAATGCGGAGAATATGCGTCATAATACGTTTCGTACTTGTAATATTATTTTAAGTATAATAAATAGATTTTTATATTAAAAAAATAATTTTTTTATATAAAAATAAACATACACATTTACTATTAAATGTTACTTATATTGTTAATGGATTGGATACTAAGTAGAGGATTTTCTTGAGGCCTTGCACAATTAAACTCATTGATGAACCAATTCTAGACGAGCAAAATTTGATAATATATTAATATATCATAGATTGGACGTTTCTTGAAATTTGTAGGTGACGGGCCGGGTCTTTAAGTGTGGGATGTTGGGTTTGCTAAAGTTGAGCTTATTAGAAATTAGAATGTTATTGTTAGCAATCCATTAACTCTAAGGCGTGCCTAATCACGCCTAATCTCGCATTGTGCTACCTATTCGCGCCTAGGCGGTCAACAAAAAAGGTTGACCGCATTTTTACTCGCATACCCCCAATTTGACGCTTTTTCTTGGCGCGTCGCGTTTAGACGGTGCATTTTTCCGCATTTTAGAACACTGCTCCTAACTCATAGCCTCAGTCTCTCAAACAATAAATCAATAATATAACATAAATCCTCATTTCTCATAATTCACATTTCACAAATTAACAAAAAATGAAGAAAATAAAAAGAATAAAAATCGAAAATAAAAATATGAAATACAGTGTGCACAACGCAGAATGCCAAAAATAGAAAATACTGAAAGTGACTGTGAAATACGGCTGCAGAAAAAGAAAGGAGAAGCAAGGGCAACCTACTGGGCCAGAAGAGACGAAGGTCGAAGTCGGAACCGGACCCAGAAGCTCTACAGCCTGTTAGCCTCCACTCAACCTCAAGCCTAAAAACTCACAAGTCAAGTCATAGCTCCACTGACCACCGCCTGCGGCCTGCATAAAAAACCCCAAGCTCACTACTAGAAAAGGAGGCAATAGAGACGGAATTTTAGCAACGGACATTTTTCGTTGAAATTACCAACGGATTAGCAACGGATTATTATTTTATTATTCTTAAAAATTATAAATTAAATTACCGACGGAATTACCAACGAAAGTCTTCCGTTAGTATAATTCCGTTGCTAATCCGTCGGTAAAAAATAAAAAATAATTAAATGATAAATTAAATAATTTATCAATGACTTTACCAATGGATATTTCCGTTGGAAAGGGAAAAAAAGAATAAAATATTTTCCAATGTAAAAAATTTGTTGATAAACAATTTCCCTACAACTTAAATTTTCACTTCCCACAAAATATAATATAATAGCATTTTGTAAAGGCCACCTAATTAAAAAGCTCAAAATCCTTCCCTCCATATCCCCTCTACATTAAAAGAGGGAATATGGTGTCAACTGTTCATTTAATACGTATTTATTCCCTTCCCATATTACCCTCAAACATCTGCCAAAGGATGAAAGTAATTCTTGTAAGAAGGGTGTGATGGTCATTTGGTATGTTCACAAAATATCTCTTCTTCGGCCAAAATCGGGAGTACATCTTCATTTTCTACTATCTTCAAAGAGAGACATGGAGGACCACTGTTCATTTGTGCTGGCAGAGGAGGAGCTGAAGCTCGAGATCGACGACCTGAAGGTTAAGGTCGGTTCCTTAACCCTTTCCTTTTCATTCACCGTTCTTCGACTGTTTATTAACGGTTCTTCCTTCATAATCCAGCTAAAGTAATGGTCATATCGACTTCAAGCTTCGACCTGTGAGTGGCGGAGGCTGATTGGGGAAGGATTTTGTATGGAGTACTGATTGGTGGAATCGATGAGTGTAGCGGTGCGATTGTTGTCGAGTAAGGTTTTTCAAACAAATTAGTTCTTCCAGTTGATTCTTGAAGCGTTTGTTTAAAAAATTTCCATCTCTTCATTGAATCTTCTTTTTCTTGTTCAAATATATTTTGCCTGAATTGTTTAGCCAAACAAACCCTTAGAATAGGACTTCAAGGGGGTGGACCTATATAATATTCTTAGTGTTGATTACGTTCAGGTTGTTTCTTTTTGAGTTGGGGGTTCTGGAGTTCTTTTAGTTTGAGACTTTCAGGTATGTTAAATTTTGAGAGGTTATTTATGGATTTTTTAGAACTGTCGGCGAACTGAAGTGGAAACCTTTAGTACTAAGGTTCCAATTGCCTGAATTTGGGTAGTGTTTCTTGCTGATGATTGTGAATCTTCTTTATTTTGTATGATTAAGTAGTTAGATTTATTTTGATTCCTCTTTTCCTATTCCTTTTTGTGAATATGAAGAGTTTTCATTTGAAACAGATGGGTTAAAGCAAAATTTTAAGATCAAGCATTCTGATTGAGAAATCTTGAAGAATAGTCAATAACATAAGTTAAATTTTCTTCTTAATTATTGTTTTGGAAGTTTAGGTAGATGAACAGAATAATTTTTCCATTGCATTCTTGGTTGTTTTGGATGGGTAACAGTTACTAGATTTTATGTCAAAATATCAGTGTTGGGTGGAAAGAAAAGATTTAAGTCATTATATGAATATATTTACGGTGTGATGTTGGATTCGTCAAAGATATTTCGAGAAGTATTAATCTTTAGTTGATTTAACTACTCTTGTTTAAAGATCATAAGGCCATTGAGAGCATCAAGGGTAAGGTTATACATTTAGGTGCCTACCAAATTCTCTTGGATGACTATTTCTCCTATGGTGGTTAGATTGTCCATATGAATATGCAATTACTATCATAGTATTTTATGGGTTCCATGTTCTACTCTTCAAAAGGAAAATATTTTTGTACTTTTTCTGAGGAATTGATGATTTTATTTTTTTATGATTCAAACATCTACGAACCTAAAACAAAAAAGCCTCAAGTGAAGATACATGTTCAGAAAGAAATTGTGGATTTGAGGTCATTACTATTGTGTTATTGTTTGTTATTATTATTATTATTATTATTGTTGTTTTACTGTACATTAGGAACCTTCAGTGGACCTGTCTAGCCAAATAATGGATGGAGCCCCTCTAAGGCCTGGTGGCAAGATCCCCATGTTAGTTACAAAAGCTAATTTTGTGCAGACAGGTAACATGTGGACTGCATTGTTCATTTTTTGCATTTGTTTCTGGATATTAATTCCATTGCCAGTGTTCAATTCCTTATACAAATTGAATATTTTATAATTTTACTTCTCTTTGGGTGATAATTAACTTCCAGGGGATAAATTTGTGTGAAACAAGTGGACAAAAATGAGAAGAAACTTCAGAAGATTGAAAGGAAGATGCTGAGCTGAGTGGGTCCTTTTCTCTCAAAATATTAAATTGTTATTATGTAGGGAGTCAAACTTTATCCCCAATATGAAAACAACAGGTATATTGATTTGACTTTTAAGAGTTCATTCTGTTTTTGATTTCATTAATGCAATTTTCTAAAAGATGAAGTTAAATTGGATTCTTTTTTGGTCTGTATATTGTAAACCTCTTGCTTTGTTATTTTTTCAGAATCCAATATTGCACGAGTTTGCTTTGATTGATCTTCTTGAGAAAGAAATTTTTTGTAAGAGTGGGAGAGCTATCTGAGGTAAACTTTTTGCATAACTAATTTTCCGATGGCATTGGGAAAGACTTCATCCTCAATTTGATATTACTAATTTTTCGTACGCTAAAGCAGGGAATATGTTGATCAAATTATAAGTTATGCAGGTTGATCAGACACTATCTCATGGTCAGACCCTTTGTAGACATGCAGTTGGAGGAAAGAATCGTCTCAAGGATGTGTTTGGTAGAGGTGTTTCTTCATGTTTGAAATACCTAGAGGCAGTGCTTTAGATTGAGGAAGAAGTGGAGAAGCTGAGAATTTTGTTTCGATTGAATTATTTCTTTCTTTTGTAACTGAATTATCTCAGTTGGCCGAAGGTAGGAGTAGTTAATTTAAATAGTTATTCAATTTTTTTTTCAAATTTGCGACGGAAATAGCGACGGAAATCCGTAGCTAATTACCAACGCACATAAATCCATAGGTAATTTGCGACGGAAAAATTGTAGCTAATATCGTTGCTAATTAGCTACAATTTTGTCCGTCGCTAAACACCGACGGAATATTTCGTCGCTAAACACCGACGGACTAGAATTCCATCGCTAAAATTAGCGGCGGGCGTTTTACCGACGGATTTTCCTACGAATAAAATCCGTTTGTGAAAGTCTTTAGCAACGAAATTTAAGGCTTCAGCGACGAAAATTTCCGTCTCTGAAGCCCCATTTTCTAGTAGAGGCTGCGGCCAAGCCCCAAAATAACTTCATGTCCTTATGACCCTGTCTCGTCGCGTCGTCTCCAAGTGCAAAAGAATGGTATTGGGAATTTGGGATATTGGATTTGGTATTTTGGTTAATTGGTTAATGGTTTTGTTGTGGCTATTGGGTTGGGCTTGGCTTTTTTTTTTTAAAGGCCCAATAAAACAACTAAACAATGCTACTTCCACTTCCAGCTTGGTCCTGCACTCATCATCCTTTATCCTTCTTTTGTTCTTCTTGCAGCCGACGAAAAATTCTAAAACTTCCGGCGAACCCAACACGGGTGGCCGCTGGAGTTGGCCAGGTGCTGGGTCCACCCCTGTCTCTAAGGTGGTCATGGACTTAGTCTAATCACCGGCAACACCGATGGAAGATTGGTGTACGTGTTTTATTGAAAAATAAAATGAAATCACTTGGAGTACATGCTTTATTGAACCTACAAGCACAAATGCTAATTCGGGTATCAATAAAAAAAATTCAAAACAGCTTTCTCCGGTGCGTAGAAAATATTAATACAATTGCCTACATTTAATACTACAATTTGCAGCAAATGGAAGTCAGTTTTTTTTGCAGTGAGGTTAATGGTTGAAATGAATTCTTTACTGTTTCTATGAGAAATTTACAGAGTACAATTTTTTGTTAGACCGTTTCTCTTCTAGTGCCGAGATAGTAAGATTTAAGAGTGATTGCTTCAACTAATTTGTATCACTATAATTGTATAATGTACGCCGTAGGTTTCTATGTAGTATTAGAAATAGTTTGCTCCAATTTATTTTCCTCTTCACATACCCCCAGCTTTTGTTAAGCTTAAACCTTGCTGTAGATCAACTATTTATCCATTTACATTGCATTTGAATCATTTTTATTGCAGTAAGTGATGAATGTTGAAAGTTTTCTAGAAGCAGGCCAATCAGGATCGTAGATAATAGAAACATGGTTAATTGTACCTGGATTTCTTTATATTATACAAATCACTGGAATAAAAGTAAAACGACTAGATTGTAGTGCATTTTGTTCATGTCTAGTGTCGACTATGACATCAGACGATTATAAGAGATTATTATATGGTTTTGTGTGTGTTAAAAATGAACACAACATAGAAAAGAGAAATTTCTTCCTTGATGCTTTGATACATTTTGGTTTGTTGGAATTTAGTTGTTTGGAACTTAGGATATAAGCAGAGTAGAAGCCTCTTTTAGTTGTACTTAAAATGAACGGAAAATGAAGTTAATTTCTTAATGATGATGGTAGAAAAAAATTAAAAGTAAAATTTTTGTGAATATCTTACCATTTTAAAATCATATAATATTTCTTTCAGGATATAAGTAAAAAAGATGTCAAAAGTGTTGTAGAAAATGTGTTTAAGATTCAAAAGAAATTATAAGACAAAGGGAGGGGAAAAAAGGAAATATAAAATGTGACATTTAGATAGAACAGGAAAAACTGTGGATTTGATCTGCCAAGAAATTCTCATCTGATCCAATCTAACTTTACAAAAATTGTTGTTATTTGTATGACAGATCCAGTTTGGACAACAAGTATAATACTCATCTTGCATATTTTTGACAGCTATCCATGTCAAGAAAAGATTGATTTATATTGGAATGTTATAGCTCGAACAAGAACATTTTTTGATTCTATAAAAGTGACTTTAGAGACTGACCCTGAGCACTGGGTAAAATTTCTGTTGTGACATGATATATAAAAATGCAGTTTAGGGTGGTTCCAATCTTTAGTTTCAAAGCACAGAATCCTCCTTGAACTGATAACGAAAAAATCAGAAGATCTTAGTATTGTGCAAGTTGGGTGGTTCCACTACTTGTGTTTATCTTTGCTGAATGTGGATTACATTCCATGTTGTTCTTGTCTTCAGTTGATGTTGGTTTTCTTATATTTTTTGATTTATTTGTTATAGACTATTGTGTGTTTCTTACAATAATCTCATTTGTTGAAAACTCTTGTAAAGCAAAAAACTTATGATCTAACTTTAGAAGCTTCATTTCAATAGAACTACAAGCCATGTGATTTGTTTCGCATGTTGGCTTTGTTAAGGTTCCCTTTTAAAATGTCAGGAACTCCAGTTGAAGAAACAATCTGAATTTGAAGCACTAGCAAAAGAGAAGGAATTAAAGAAAGCCAAAGAAAGAGCAGTTGATCTAGTGCTTAGGAAGGTAAAAAAGAGACTAAACAAACTGGAAGAAACTGTAAAAGAAATTCTCATTGAATTTAAGAAACAATGAGATGCTGAGATTTGAATGTATTAATGTTACGAGATTCTGCTAAGCTTGTGTTGAAAATCGCTAAGAAGAAAATTAAGAATGTCGGTAGTGCAACTTTACTCACTAATTAGGGTTTCTTTCCTTTTTCGGAAATGTATTGAATTTTTAAACGCTTCAAAATTTTGTGTGAATAATGTTACATTTTGGAGTACAATTAATAATGATTATTGGAGTTGTTTGATATTGTCATCTTCTGTCTTATCTTGTGGTTGATTTGTACAAATTACTGTACAGATAAGAAAAATTTTAAATTTTAAAAAATTGTAAAATGAGATATGGCAACGATAAAAAAATGTTGCAAAAAATAAAGATATAAGCATAAACAACAAGCAAAAAAAGTTGCAAAATGTTATTAGCAATGTTCAAAAAATGATACGAAAAAGTTATTAGTAACGTTCAAAAAAGTTGCAAAAAGGTTATGACAATACTAAAAAACGTTGCAAAAATGTTATTCGCAGCGTTCAAAAAATATTGCAAAAAGGTTATGACAACACTCAAAAAACGTTGCAAAAAGGGCAGCACTTCAAAAATGTTGTATCATTCTACTCTACAACAATATCAAGGTTTGCAACATACTCAAAAACGTTGCAAAAGGTTTTCGGCAACATTTTTTTGAACGTTGCAAAAGGTTTTTGTTGTAGTGATTGTTATAAGTTGCAAAAGAAGGAAAATTAGTTGTTGCAAATCAAAAGAAAAAATAATTAGAAACTTCAAGTGATGCCAGAGTTGTAGAAGATTACTACAAAGATTGAGAACCTTTGGTTATTACTGACAGCGACTCCAATTCGGACGAGAATTGAATTCTTGATACTGTTTACACTTTTCATGTGTCCTAATCAGAACTTGTTCTCAACATATGAAATTTTTTTCAAATGTGTTGTGGTAATGAAAAATAATATACCATGTAGGATAGCTGATATTGTAAAGGTTAGAATTAAGATGTTTGATAGGATTGTCATAACACTTGATGATGTGATACATGTTTCCAATTTGAAGATAAATAGAAAAGGTCACAGTTATACGTCTTACTTGGTTCCATAGAATCTTTGAGTATCAAATAAAGTTAAAGACTCAAGTGAATTTTGAGTTTGGTTTAGTATCATTGGAGTTTGGTTTTAGGTCCATATTAAAGAATACACTTCAATCGAGTTTAGAAGGTATGCATAATGTCACTTTGCCATCATCACCAACGGTACCATTGTATTCAATTATTAGAGATAAACCCATAATATATATTAAGCCTTTACAAAGGTACGGTGAAGCTGATTTTGTTGTTTATGCTCGAAGATGTTAAATCTAGCAAAGAACCTTCTATTTTAGATTAAGTTAGACAAATCATAAACATAAAATCTTTGTATTCTTCCTCCGTATTATAATAAAATCTCAATTCCCTGCAAAATTATTGTCCTTGTGTTCAATTACTCCATATTTTTGCTATAATCTCTTATTTTCTCCAACAATTTGGTATTGAATTAAATCCAACATCCTTTTTAATTTTCACAACAAGAAGAATTTGGGGAAGTTACAACAAGAAATTATTGGTGGTCAGTTTGACACAAATTACGAGAGAATATTGAAGGAATAACTGAGTATTAACCTTAGGTTCTGATTTGGAATTTTCAAATGATGAAGAGGACAAGGTTAACTGGTTTACGGGTTTTGGCTCTAATACCATGAGAATATTTTAGAACAAAGGATTATTGTGAAAGCAATAGATTTCAATATTCTTGTATGAATTATAAACAATACTGTAAGCATAATTAGAGCATAATCACTAAAAACTATCAAAATCTAATTCTGGAGAGTTGATCTCATAACTGTGGCTAAATTGGGGGGTTGAAATATGCCTTAAAAGAAAGATGGACATTTCCTTTTGCAGTGCACGAATGTAGCTGTTGGTTGATTTCTTTCTTTAGTCTTGTTGACCAGTTTATGGTGTGATTAATTCTTTAAGATATTTCCTCTTAAAAACTAACCTCTAAACAGACACAAGAACCTTGCTCAACTATAATAGATGATTTTCGACTTTTACATTAAAACTGAAGTATTATTTTGATGTTGCAATATGCTAGTTGATGGAATGAGGGCCTAAGGTTGGAATTTTGAATTAGGTTTACGTTTTGTATCTAGCTGTAGCAGCACAAACATAATGGTTATTGGCTTTGAATTAGATAAAATGTTATTGAGATTTCTCTCAATTTTCGTTAGTTATTCGATATTCTCGGGAATCAATGAATATTTGATTGTTTCTTCATTTTCGTAATTTATTGCTACTGGCTGAATCAATTGGTATTAGAGTAAATCCTTGTATGGTTGGGGTTCTAAATTCTAGATGGCAAAACTATTGTTACATGAAGCATTTTCGATCCATTCAATCATAAGATGTGGAGGGGTGTCAATTTGGAAGCTATCCATGTCAAAAAAAAAGTTTGAGTAGGGCAGTCTTGAACTACTTCACTTTGGCGAGATCGGCCTCAACTCTACAGTAAGAGATAATAAAACCCAAAAAATCCAAGAAGCAAGATCCAACCTACGTCGTTGGTTCGGAAATTTTCCAGATCCACCCGCCCGTAATCACTTCGCCACCAAGAAGTATGAAGGTTCATTACCATAGTGGGCTTATTATTCAAGTATTTGCTCTACGCACAATTCTCTAATTCCTCTTTTATGTGTGAAAAGGTCTTTGTTTATGCGTATCTGATTGGAAAGGTTTTTCTACAAACATTTTGTCGTCCCATAATTTTTTTTTCCAATTTGGTATGACTTATAGTCGTTTGTTTGTCTCAATATCTCCATTTATTTTCGTGGTAGATTTTTGGTATTTAAACAGGGATGGCACCAACGGTAGCTTCCTGTACTCAATAAAGTATGCCAGGTTTACATCTCGTTAAAGTACCAAAAGCCACATGCATATATAATGAAAACAGAGATTTTTAGAGATAAAAAATAGTTCAAATTCCTTGTATGAGAAATACAATGGTTATATATGTACACATGGGAGAAATAGGGAATGAAAATAATCCCAAATTAGAAGGAAATATAGGCCTGCAAAATCAGCCAGAGGCAAAAAAAACCTTTTGGCAAATTATAGCCTTTTAATTTACACCGCTCCAATTAACTCCAACAGTATTGTTCGGTAAAATCCCACAAGTATACGTGATTGTTGACAAGTAATAGATTTAGTCATTTATGAGTATCGTCCCACAAGAAATAAATTTCAATTCAAGTTTATTATGTATGAAATTCGAATTACGTAAACAAAATAGAAATTTATTTGATTTTGTGTTAAATTATCTAAGAAAGCAGTAAAAAATATTTTTGTATCAAATTATGGACAATTGTATTGAATTTTGATTCCTCGTAGTCATCTATTTTAATTCTTAATTTATAATTTAGTATCATTCATGCATTTTTGACAATCGATAAAGCTAATGTATTTACTTTTCTTTTTCAAAACAAAATAATTATATATATTCTAGCCATGACCCGAATCCATTCCTAGTTTGAATTTGAATGCATAGAATGCATTAAATTTTAGATTATTAATATAATACACAAGTGATAAATGTTATTCCTAACATGTATTGTATATATGTTAATTTTGTCATATTCTAAACTTATTGTGAATCCCTAAACACTACAACAGACAATTAATTATCAAATTGATGATCAAGCAATTAAATAATGCAATGAGTATGCAAAATTAATCAAGAAAAACAAGAAATAGAGTAGACTACTAGTCTTGAATTAAAAAATAAACAATAAACAATATGATTCATCTTCATTTAATACAAAAAATGGATCTAGCATAGCGTATTTTTAATAAATTATAAGAAAAATAATAGAATCATTATAGAATGAAAAATATGTTGATATTCAATTCCAAGGTTGAATTCTTCCAAATCTCGATGTAATTAACTTCAATTCTTTGCTAGGGTTTGATTTTCTCTCACAAGATATAGCAATTGCTCATTGTTCTTGATGAATTTAATGTTATTATTGTGTATATATAGGTAAGAGAGAGTTTTTCCAATGTGTAGCCCTTGTTTTGCAATTCTTTGCTAGGGTTTGATTTCCTCTCACAAGATATAGCAATTGCTCATTGTTCTTGATGAATTTAATGTTATTATTGTGTATATATAGGTAAGAGAGAGTTTTTCCAATGTGTAGCCCTTGTTTTGCATTTATACGAGCCAAACAATATGCCAAAATCGCATCTAATTTGAGTTACAAAAGAGATTCAATCATAGAAGGAAAGTTGCCATGTCTGATGAAAATTTGCACTGCGCCCCCACCCTATATGAGCAGTGCAGCTGTACTATAGCACTGAAATGCTCTCTATTCAATTTTGATCAAGCTAGCGCACTCGCGCGAGCTTATTTCTCACGTGCACTTAGTTCGCGAATTTTCGTCCCTAAGTAGCCTTTGGTATTTTGGTCATAAATTCTCTTCCAATATTCGATTTAGGCGATTCAAAGTGCGTTTTGTTCACAGAAATCCTGCAAGTGTATTGGTTCGTTGTACAAGTAATAATCATGATGAGAAAGTTTTCGTCATACAGGGAATGAAGTCAAGTATATTGTATTTGATATATTTAAATTCGTAATTGTAACAAAAGATGATTGGTTTATATCTAACTACGTTTTATAACTACGAAAAAAAAAAACTGTTTTTAAATCAAATGTGGATAAATGTATTGGATTTCCGACTCCACTAATGAACTCTTAATTCCAATTCTCAACGTGTGCTAATTAATTACATTCATGCAATTGTGACGATCCATAATTCCACTTTTATTTACTAATTTTTCCAAGATATAATAAACCTATGTTTACTATGGGACGATCTTATTCCTAGTCCGAATTCACATGACAAACATGAATTGACGTTTAGTATTAGCACATACGACCGCACACGCCATAAATATTATTCCTAATATTTATTATTCATGTGTTCCATAAACAATGTTCTACCTACCGTGAATTCTTCAACTCTAAGAATAAGCAACTTATTGCCCTAATGATGTGTAAGCATTAAAATAGTGTAATTACGCATACTTATGAAATCACAACGAAAGAATTAAATTAAAAACACAAAGTCTAGAATTAAAAACTAAGAATCAAAATTTTTTGTCGCCCATCCAATACCAAGAAGTTTAGCCTAGCATATTAATGTAAGAATTACGTAGAAAACAAAAGAAAGCCGCCACCCGAATCTTTAAAATATGAAGAAAATCTAGAAATCTTCAATTAAAGCCTTCAAATCCGAATCTTAGTGATGAATTCTCCGTGTAAATTCTCTAAATTTTCTATCAAAATCAGGGTAGGAGGCGTGGTACCCTATTATCGGCTGCTCTTGATCTTTTAAAACTTCCACAACATTGTTTCCATAAGAATTTGAGTTTAATAAGGAAAACTGAAGATTCTGCTCGGAAAACCTTCTATGTGGCCATATAAAGGACAAGGGTACGACCACATAGAGCATTTCAAACTTCCATTTTGTGTTTTGAGAAGGGCAGATGCGACCGCATCCCAAGGAAGCCTATGCGGTCGCATAGGCTTATTTCAAGCTTCTAAATTACATTTTAGTCCTTGAATGTTTTCGTCATGTTTTCTTTTTCCTTATTCCACCTCTTTTATTTCAAGCTTCTAAATTACATTTTAGTCCTTGAATGTTTTCTTTTTCCTTATTCCACCTCTTCTCGTTCCAATGCTTTCATTTCTTGTTCAATTGATTCTCGATATTTTCAGATCTTGTTATCGAAGTTCGGCTCAACCTTTGATTATTTATGTTTTGATCCACGAATTTCCAATCTTCTCCAATCCGAACATTTTTTTCTCTTTTTCTACAATTTCACCTATTCATCAATGTAAACCTAAAACAAGCAAACACAACGAAATAATCTAATATTCTATGTATTTTATAACTAAATACTCAAGAAAAGCAGTCTGAATAAATGTATAAAATACATTTATCACGTTGGAAAGATAATTCAAATGGATACAAGTTTTCTAGGAAAACCTATCCAATTCGAACATTTGTTAACCTGAAAAATAGGTCTCAATATTATGCTTAAAATCTAAAGCATAACTTTTTTAGTTAGAAATTTATTTGTGAAAATATATTAAATATATTTCACTCATTTGACCTTCAATTGCATCAAATTGATAATATATGATCTTCAATCATCATTTTTATGGCCCGAATCAACTATTGGATATTTGCACTTTGGTCCCTAAACTTTGGATTTCCATAATTTTTGCCCTTTTTCGTTCATTTCTTCCGATTTCACCAATTTGCCTCAAGTTTTACCTAACAAACAAAATTAACTTCTAGTTAAGTCATAAGTTATCAAATTTAATTATAATTTATCTCATTTAACGGCCAAAATAAGTGTATAAAATCAATTATCAAACACTCTCCAACTTGAACGATTGTATGTTCTCAAACAAAATAAACTTTAACTTAAATAAAAGTCTTTTTAATATAAGTGATTTGGATAATCCACCTTTGGTCTCATGATTTTAATTTATGTATTAAAACTATGAACTACTCAAAATCACATTGCTAAAATCAATTTCTACCCATTCAATCTCAAATCAATGTGTGTGTGTGTGAAAATTCATGTTGAGCATCATAAATTCATAAAGTGATTCTAGTCTCGACCCTCAATGGTTAAATATTTCTTTTCTTCTCTTGTAAGATTCACATCCCAGAATAGTTCTTTTTGACTCTTTTCCCAATGTGTGATCTAAAGTTGAATTTTTTTATACTAATCTTCATCCTCTCTAATTTGGCTAGCTCTTACTAATTGCCGCTCAATACATCAATAAATGTGGATTTTCCTTATTTTTAATTGCTTCAATCTCCAAAAATCATTTAGGCTAATAACCATTTGCCAAAGGTCAAATTCTCTAAAACAAGTGTTTGAGGCTTAATCAAGACATCTAATACTTCTTTTATTTTATACACCTATTTTTTCTCTTTTTTTCTCTTTCTTTTCATTTTATGTGTGGACTTCTCTCTATTAAGCTTTCTAACTGGCCCTTATAGCTAGTTTTCATTGATAACTTCCAAATCAGATTACTATAGGACACCAAATTTTAGATACCTTTGCAGGCTTAATCACTTGAATCATAAATACTACAAATAGAAGATTCACAATGAGATAATATTTTTTTTCTTTTTTCATGCAATGATTGGTGTAATGCCTCTTCTTAAACACTTATTCTCAATAATCAACTTTTAATTTAAGATTTTTGGCGTAATTTTCATCTTATTGACCTTAGACAATTTACACAAAATTTAGAACACATGGAATCCACATTCATCTCAGTGTATCGCTACAATAGCTCAATCACCCCAAAACTATCCTAGAATTGGTTAAATGATGTATAATTTAGTAGTTATTTGGATTTAGCATAAGGTCCACTAATTAAATTCTTTTTTTTTTTTTCAACCTATTCAAATTTTATATCAAACTATTATGCAAAACATAAATTTTGTGTGTAAAAAATCAAGTTGATGTCAAGTTGCATGCTAAAGTTGATTTATGATTGCGCTCCACTCTTCAGTCAATGCTACTGTTTCATCTCCTTGCAACTTTCTCTTCTTGGTCATTTGTAGAATGGTTTCAATGAAAGGAATCTTGATGTCAAGTTGTCTGAGGGCATCCAAGAACTTCTTGAATTATTTCTTCAACTTATTATTCTGCAACATTTGAGGGAATAAGATTGGAGGAGTGTGTTTATTAACAAGAACAATTACATTAACATGTTAATAGTCTGATTGTTCTTCTTTTGCACTATTTGCTGATTCTTTAGGTTGAATCACTTGTTCCTCGCCTACGGTAGGTACCTTATTCTCCTTAGTCCATTTCTTCTTCAAAGTGATTTATGACAATTGAACTCTACTTCTTGTTGTGATAGCCTAAAAATATTGCTCTTTAGCTGTTTCCACAACTTTTGAAAGAATGGAATTTGTGGCATATAAACTCGAACAAGGGTATCAAACTTAATTGATGGCATCTTTATAATTGCAAAATGCACATCTTCAAGTGCTATTACATGTTCTCATGGGTTCTTTTCTCTGTCGCTTAGCATAGCACCTTGTGCTCTATTGGCCAATACAGTTGTTAATTGCCCCCATTCGATTCTCCAAATATTATATAGAAGCTTGCTAGTTCTGGATTGCAGTCTTAGTCTTAGTAATGTATTTAGCAAGTAGATCCTCAAAAGATGACCTCTTCCTCTATTGCTACTGAAATTCTTGTGGGTTGCCCTGAATTTGATATCCACGTCCCTAAATAATCCCATGAGAAGTTAAGATGCTTGCTCCAACTTGGATTATAGGTATTCGAGTGAGGATTGTTCTGTTGCCTCTGAACGTTATGCGCATAACTTACCTCTTCAGGCTGATAAACATGCGTGAAAGCTAAATGACATCTTTCAATTATATAATCTACCCCACAGCTCTCGTAGGCTGGTGGGGTTGGTATACCATGCTCACATTTGAGTTAATTTGTCCAATTTCATTATTAATACTTATGTCAATGGTGTAATTGCATCAATGTTGAGAAAACCTGATATTTTTCTCGAAATTTCCCTTTCTGTTGACCTCATCGACTGATTTTTTTACAATTCTTTCGAAAAGACCCAAAGCATTGTCTGAAAGTATATCCAAGATTGATCTCATGCTGAAGCATTGACCTATTACGAAATTCAGGATGTATGGTGCATAGAAGATGTAGACCTTAGCTCTTTTAGGAATGTCCAGATTAGGACACTTTCTGAAGTAATCATTGAATCTTCTGCATGTTTCGGATAGTTTTCAACCTCTTTTTCCTTGAATGTATTGGCTTCATTTCTAATATGATGGACATGAAAAGGCAGAAAGAATTTCAATGTGAATTTTTGTACCATGTCATTCCATGAAATGATGCTTCCAGAAAGTAGTGAGTGTACCCATTCTTGTGCGCCTTCCTTTAAAGTATGAGGAGATATGCACAGTTGAAAAGTGTCGCTGACATGCCTTCGTGACTAATCACCTCACAAAACATGAAGAAAGCTCGAATATGTTCATGAGAATTTTAAATTGATGTTCTAGAGAACATGATATTATGATGATTTTGAAATAAGTTGATGACATCAGGTTTATTATAAAAGTTGGCATGTCCAAAAGGTGGATAAATAATAGTTGATTGCATAAGAGAAGGTATGGGATTTAAATAATCCCTAAGAGCTTCTCCATTGTTAGCAACTGTTTTTGGTTGATCTGGTGGTAATTGAATTTGATTTTGATTTTCTGTCATTTTTCTTGATTCTCTTTTTCTTTTCATCATTGTCTGAAAGCTCTTTTGATCTCGAGATCCAGTGGCAGGAGCACAATTTTTTCAGAATCTTGCATAGACTGCCAAAAAAATAGACATGTAATTAATAGCCTAAAATAAAATAAAAGACAATTCAAATTTTATATAAACTAACAAATTCAAATTAAATAACTTATTCCCAACAACAGTTCAGTAAAATTCTACAAGGGTACGGAATCGTTGATAAGTAATAGATTTAGTGAGTTAAAAGTATCATTTCACATAGAATAAATTTCAATTCAAGTATACTAGTTTTGTATGGAATTCGAATTATGTAAACAAACATGGATTTTTATTTGATTTTATGCTAAATTATCTAAAAAAGAGGCGCAAAAAAAAAATATTTATATCAAATTATGGATGATTGTATTGGATTTGATTTCGTCTATTTTCATCTATTTCAATTCTTAATTCGTAATATGGTCTTATTCATTTGTTCTTGACAATCGATAATTTTTCATGAAAAATTAATTCTATTCTAGTCACGATCGAATCTATTCCTAGTCTGAACTCGAATGGATACAATGAATTAAATTCTAGATTGTCTGTATAATTGCACAAGTGATAAACGTTATTCCTAACATCTATTGAACATATATTAATTTTTACATGTTCTATATTTATTGCGAGTCTCTCAACACTACAACAAATAATTAATATCAAATTGGTGATTAAGAAATTAAATAATTTAATGGGTATGCAAAATTAATCAAGAAAAACAAAAAATAAACTAAACTATCCAATACAAAAAATGAACCTAGCATAGCATGTTTTTAATAAATTACAAGAATAATAATAGAAAAATATAACTCGGATCATGATAGAATGAAAAAGATGTCGATCTTCAATTCTAAGGTTGAATTATTCAAAATCTAGATGTAATTGGCTTCAATTCTTTTCTAGGGTTTGATCTCCTCCCTCAAAATATTACAATTGGTCCATTGTTCTTGATGAATTTAATGATATTATTCTATATATAGAGGCAAGAGAGAGTTTTTCCAATATGTAGCCCTTGTTTTATATTTATAAGAGCTAGAAAATATGCTAGAATCACGTCCAAATTAAGTTTGAAAAGAGACTCTATCATAGAAGGAAAGTTGGCCCGTGAGATGAAAATTTGCCCCTGTCCCCTACACTGTATAAACTGGTGCGGCTACGCTGCAGAACTTAAACGCTCTCTATTCAATTTCGCGCTCCGACTTATTTCTTGCCCGCACAATTTGCTTGTTTTCATCTCTAATCAATTTTCAGTATTTTAATGATAAATTTCTCTCCAGATATCAAATTGAGGTGATTCAAAGTGTATTGAAAAGATAACTCAAATGATACAATTTTCTAGAAAGTTTCCAATTTGAATGTTTACTAATCGAAAAATGGGTCTCAATATAATGCTGAAAATCAAAAGCATAACTTTTTTTTCTCTTGGAAATTGGTTTGTTAAAATACTTTAACTATATTTTACTCATTTGATCTCCTCCTACATCCAATTGATCATATATTATCTTCAATTGTCATTTTATGATCCGAATTAACTATTGGATGTTTGCATTTTGATTCCCGAACTTTGAATTTCTTTCGTTCTCCCCTTTTTCACTTATATCTTTCAATTCCACCAATTTCCCGCAATTTTTACCTATAAAAAAAAATTAACATCTAATTACGCCATAAGTCATCAAGATTAATTATGATTTTTCTCATTTAACGGCTCGGAAAAGTGTATCAAGTAGCATGCCACCTATAGATATGATGTATGAACAGTTCTACTATGTAGTGTATCCATATTTGAAACGTATTGTCTCGTGTCGGATCTCAACACAACATAGACACTAGAAGACATGTATCCAACATGTCATGCGACATTGTCCCATTTTTTAGTTATTTTTAAAACTATCGGCATTTAAGGGATGCTTTAGAGAAAACAAATGTCTGACATGTCATGTATCATGTCTCTATAAAAATCTATAAAAAAAATATATTGTATGAATTTAAAATCATAAAGAATAAATCAACATTATTGCTTGTCTTGACAATAGCAAAACAGTAACTTATGTTAGCAATAGGATTGTTGGAACCACCAAGCATTGTAGAAAACGCGAATTTCAAAAACATTTTTTCAAAACTAAAGCCAAGATCTAACAACATATATTTATTCACGAGTTTCTTTGTATGCTACAATTCAATTCATTTTTATTATGAAAAAATAGTGGAAAATTGTTGGAACAAGTTTTATTACAAAGAAATTGGTTAGTTCATATATTTATTATGAACAATTTTGGTTCACAAAAGTCATTCTCCATTACTTCAAAAAGACCTTAGATTTTCATATTTCCGGTTACATTTGGGGATGATTTGCCACCCATAGCTTTTATAATGATAAGTAGATATGAAAAGTTATTCTTGAAAATCACTAACAAATGTATTGAAATCAAAGACCCCACAAAATCATGTCATATCCAAATTACATAATATAGATGGTTGGTTAATGATTCTAGTTCGGTACTTTTCCATGCCTAAAAAAGGGTTAAATCCATCGATGACCACCCAACTTTAATATTCAATTGAAAATTTTGAAGACTTTGATGAACTTTTTTTACCTGATGATTCCTGTGTATGGAATTAGTGGAAGTCTTTTGTAGAGTTATAAATTTTCATTTTAAAACTTTTAGAAACTTTTGAAAACTTTCATTTGAGATAAAATGTATGTGGATTTAGAACAATATTGTGAAATTATCACATACGAGTGATTTTCACAATTCCGTTTCTCATTCCTTCTCTCCCATATAAAAAAGATAAACATTTATGACATTAATTAAATAAATAATAATAATTATACATATAAAGAATAAATTTAACATTTAGTATTATTAATATAATATACATTTGAAGAATAGATGAATATATATACTTAAATTTAATTATAAATTAGTCCATATAAAACTTTATAATTTTATTAAAAATAGATATTTTTCAGAAAAATGAATGAAAAAAAAAAAGTTATAAGAATACAAATTTTTTCATAGAAAATAGAAATATAAATAAACAATAAGAGAAAAAAACAGAAACTACCATCAATAGAAAAAATAAATTTTAATCATAACTATAACGTTCGTCAAAAAGAAAATGAAGAGAAATATTGAAAAAATTATTATTAAGTTTTATTTTTATTTTTTGTGAAATCTTCCAAAATATTGTGATTAATAAGAGACAAATTATGAGATTTTATTTTAGTACTTTCTGCTTAAAAGTTAGTATCATGCAGACTTTTATAAAAAGTCTCTAGAAGTTATAAAAATTTGAATACACCAAGACTTATAGAGACTTCTAAAAAGTTTTAATTGAATACATCGTAACTTTTAGAGACTTTTTAAAAGTTTATAAAAATCTCAATTGAATACATTAATACTTTTAGAGAGTTTCCAAAAATCTACATTGAATACCCCTATAAATTTTAAATCTTAAAAAGTCATTAAAAGTCTCAATTGAATACATCACACCATATTTAGTATTACTATAATCATCAAATTTGATTTTGTATCACCATGACCCGCCAACTTTATACTTAGTGTCTCATGACCATCCAGTTTGATTTTATTTAATCATGACCATTCAATTTCATATAATGTTTCATTATGATCACTCAATTTCATATAACATTTCAGTTACCCAACTTTTTTTCCCCTATTTTCATTAATTTTAAAAAGGGTAAAATGATAAATTTGCATTATATATATATATTAAAAAAAATTAAAATTAAAATTTATTTTGAGAAAAACAAAAACAAAAAATTATCTAAAAAACGTTGATTAAAAAAAAAAAACTTATTTGAAAAAAAGGTTTTTAAAGCAAAATAAAAACTTATTTAAAAAACAAAGTTTCTTAGAAAAATAAAATAAAATAAAAATATTTTAAAAATAAAATAAAAACTTATTTTAAAATAAACGTTTTTAAAATAAAAAAATTATTTTTTAATTTTTATATAATGTAAAATTATCGTTTTACCCTTTTTAAAATTAATGAAAATGATGAAAAGAAGTTAGGCGACCATGCTAAAATGTTATATGAAATTAGATGATCATCGTGAAATGTTATATGAAATTGGGCGACGATGGTAAAATTAAATTAAATTTGTTATGTATGATGATACTAAATATAAAATTGGGTGGCCATTAGTGGATTTAACCCCGAAAAAAAAATAAGAATATAGGTATTTTCTTTATGTCGAAACTGATAGAAACAATAAATGATTTAAATTATCTTTGAGTTTAAAATATGGTTAAGAATAATTTTCTTAATGCAAATTGAGATCCCATTTTATTTGAAACATGCCATAATTAACTCCTGAATATGGGGTTAAAAAGTTGTTTAGTCCCTGAACTTTAAAAAAAAAAAAAAAAAAAAAATTAGTCACCAATTTTGTTTTTATATTTTTATATTTTTTTGGTCATTCCATCTATTCAAAACATGGCAAGTAGAAGTTGCGTGGCCGTTATTTTCATCCACCTCTGTTACAGTACAAAGCGGGGAAAAAATGAAGAAGAAAGAAGTAAGGAAGAGAAAGAAAAAAACGAAAATTAACGAACATATCGAGCATGATGCTTTTGATTAGATGGTTTTCTATTTGGAAAGGCAACTCCTTCTAAATAGACATCTTTTTAAGACAATTATGCCTCCAACCTCGTTAAACGAAGATTACTCGATTGAGAAATATTTTCTTGACAGATACACAATGTATTAGTTATGAATAACTTTCTTTTGATTTGAAAGTCAGGGAAAAATAACTTATTTAACATGTTAAGAAATAAAAAAGTTACTTAAAAATTACTCAACTTATTTAGATAAGCTTAGCCAAGCACGGTCTTATATTAAACTATTCTCGCATTTATTTCCCTTTTTGATGTTGGAGGCCATATTTTTTCCTCAACTAAATTCCTACTAACACTCTCATTAACAGGTTCTTGAATGGCGCCAAATCTCTATACCTATTCTTCAACTGTCAATTTTCCGTACCTGCCCGGTTCAGTTCCTTTATTCCAAAGCCCCCTGAACCGGCATCTATTTTCTTGAAACCAATTCCAGCATTCATCCTGTCATTGTGATGATCATAATCTGATTTTCTTCTTCATTTTTTTGTTAGAAATTAAATAAAAAAAACTGGGTTTTGATTAGATATGATTTCCTTACTGGATTATATATAAAATATATAGATACAAAGACAAATGGCGGGAGGAGGAGGACAGAAACATTCAAGGGAGCTTGATCAGACACCAACATGGGCAGTTGCATTAGTTTCTGCAATAATCATTATTATTTCTATAATATTAGAAAAGACTCTTCATAGAGTTGGAGAGGTAATTCTAAATCATTTTCTATTTTCCTTTATTTCTCCTTCTCTGGTAATTTAAAAAAAAAAAAAAATGTAGCCCTTTTGATGTTAAAATGGAATTTTTTTTTGGAACAAGAAATTTATTTTCTAATAGACTTTTTAGGGGAAAGTGTGGATTGAAATATTGAATCGGTAAAAATGAAGAAAAATTAATGAGAATAAGTGTGTTCAATCCATTGCGGCTATAGTATTTAGAATTAATGATGAAAAAAAAATCTAAGCCTTACGGTATAGGTAATGATAATGTTAATTCATTTTTTTTTCATTGCCATATTTTATTTATGATGCTGGATGAAGGAGGGTTGCAATTTTTAGGCTCTCTAACACTTAGCTTCTGGACAAGATGGTTCAACAAAAATAAGGCCATTTTACAATACATTTCCCATTGTCCAGTTTGGTGTATGCTATTGGCAATTTGGCTGTAGTGCATTGAATTTGTACAATTTCTGCCGTGGCCGACTAGTTGCATTTTTTTTTTTGTCCAGACATTTGAAAAAAGGAAGAAGAAAGCATTGGTTGAAGCTCTTGAGAAAATAAAAGGGGGTAAGAGCTTTAAAATAATTTCTTGCAAAAATCATCCTTGCTGGGTTATTACACTGATAGCATGTTTGGTAGCGAGTATTGGACAATGCAAACATTATCAAAGAAAAAAAGTGATAAATTCTTGTTAATTTCATTACTGTCCCGTACTAGTAGTAACTAGTACCAAACATGCATTGCATGTTCTCTACATTTGCTTTTACATTTACTGATTCACCTTTCTCTTCTCGATGTACGGTTTCAGAGCTTATGGTTCTTGGCTTCATTTCCCTACTTTTGACATTTGGGCAGAACTACATTGCCCAAGTCTGTATTTCCGAACATCTCCAAGACACCATGTTGCCATGCCCCAAGCCTGGACATTCAAAAGAACCACCTGCACATAAGAGCGAGTCTCATAGAAGGCTCTTATGGTATGAGCATAGAATTTTGGCAGCAGATAGTTCAGCCAAAGAATGCAAGAAAGTAAGAATTCATTAATTAGCCAAAGTCAAATTTAGTATTTTACCTGCTTGGATGCTGCAAAAAAAAAAGGTGTTTTTTTGGCTGTATACGTGGAGGTGGAGTGACTGTGTTGATTTAGTGCTTTTGCCCTTTTTGTTGGATTGAAAACTTTTCTTCTTGACTGCAATTCGACCTATTGTAGGAGTAATATTGGGTATCCGTACATGTAAGATGCACTCTAATAATCCTATTATATGAAGGATTTACTAGGAGGCCATTTTGTTAAATATATATAGACTAATAGGCAAGAGATCACCATGGTAATTCTTCTTCTTTGTTATAGTTGAAAATTAACAACAGTGAGTGGACATAGCCCTCACAGTAATGACATCAATCTGCGTTTTCGATCATGTGTGTTTTTTATTTCGTTTTGCTTAATAAAGCTCTCGTGACAGGATTATGATGTATGTCAAGTTTTTAATATTGTTGGGCGAATGGCTCAGCATTAGTGAAACACCGATCTTTGTATATTTCTTGATCATTTTATCATTTTAAACAAATGTGTTTTTTAATGTAATAGGGATATATGCCACTTATATCCATCAATGGACTGCATCAGCTACATATCTTCATATTCTTTTTGGCCATATTCCATGTCATTTATAGTGCAATAACAATGATGCTGGGAAGATTGAAGGTAATATTTATTCAAGTATTTCCTAATATCCTCGAAAGGTTTCAATTATTGGTCATGATTTCTTGCCTAATCTTGAGGCAGCTTTCTCTTGTAGTCCATTAATCTGGCCTAATTTGTATTCTGGTTTCTTTCGTCTGAAAAATCGGTGCAGATTCGTGGATGGAAACAATGGGAAAGAGAGTATGCTAGTGACTATGAAATATCCAATGGTATTTTCTCCTGAGAATTTAAAAAATTTGTTTTAAAAACACGTTTCATTGTTCGTGTTTGTGATATTGTGTTTTTTTTTTTTTTTTTTAAGTTGTTTATACACTGTGTTTCTGTACCATGCAGATCCTTCTAGATTCAGGCTTACACATCAGACATCATTTGTTAAAGACCATACCAGTTTCTGGACAAGAACCCCCATTCTGTTCTACACTGTAAGAATAACAATGACTAATTGTTCGGTATTTGATTGATTACAAAATAAACATGAAACAGGCAATTTTTTTTAATATTATCATCACGGATTTCATGAACTGGTTTGCTAATGCAATTTAATTTGTCCAAGTTTGAAGATTTAACTAAACTCAACTATTTCAGGTTTGCTTTTTTCGGCAATTCTTTAGGTCTGTTACTAGAGCTGACTACTTGGCAATGCGACATGGATTCATCTCAGTATGTTCTTCAAAAGAAATCTTCGTTTAACGTTAGACATTTTATCCATAATATTTTTGGTTCCCATTGAATGTGAATTGTGAAATCTTTATAGGTTCATTTGGCCCCAGGAAGTAAGTTCGATTTTCAAAAATACATCAAAAGATCATTGGAAGACGACTTTAAAGTTGTTGTAGGAATAACGTATGACTTGTCCTCTTTATACTTGTTATCTCCTAATGAATAAAAAATATAATGCACTAAATATTACTTGTCTGACTTGATATCTTGATGCTTCTTTCAGTCCAACGCTATGGTTATCTGCGGTGGTTTATCTGCTTCTCAATGTTTCAGGATGGCAAACTATGTTTTGGCTGTCAATAATGCCCCTAATCGTAAGCTTTTTTTGTTATAATATTATTTCTGTCCTTTCGTTTGGTTCGACTAGATTGAAAAACTAACTACTGGATTGGTTAAAGATGATGTTAGCAGTAGGTTCAAAGCTCCAAGCAATCATAACTCAAATGGCTGTTGAAATCCAAGAAAGACATGCCGTAGTTCAAGGCATACCTCTTGTCCAAGTCCCTGACAGACATTTTTGGTTTAGCTGGCCTAAATTAGTTCTTCATCTTATCCATTTTACGCTCTTTCAGGTTGAATAACTACCTTTTCACTCTCCTATTCATAATTGCACCATTCTCCAGTTTCTCCAAATGATTGATATTTTTACTGTTTGGCACTATATGTTCTTATGGCATGTTCACTAAGTGGACAGGCCTGGAAGGTATGACGATACAAAATTTAGCTTCTTTTTCTTCCTTATGGTGTTTTGTACCGTCAAATTAACTTTACCAAACTTATAAATATGTCTCATGGACATGCTATCAAAATATTTCATGTATGTACACGTATGAGAATATTTTCTATTTTAAAATGCATTTATTTTTATATTCCCACTTTTGAGTGCAAATATTCTGATTGATTATGTTTTTTCCTCTTATCTGTGTCCAGAATGCATTTGATATAACATATTTCATTTGGATATCGGTAAGAAATCTCTTTTCCCCATTTCCTTTATGTCCACTAGGTATAGGGTACTCAGGGTTTGAAATACTTAATTCATGTTGCAGTATGAATTCGGGCTGCACTCTTGCTTTCATGAAAACATATATTTTTCCATACTCAGAGTTGGTCTCGGGTAATGTCTCAAATTGATTTTATCGTCAATCCATATTCTGTAGGATGTTCACGACCTGTTGAAAGGCGAAAAGAAATAGAGAAAATCTTATGTGAACAATGCTTATCAGAAGAAGAGGATTCTTGAATTTATATCAGCAATTGTGGAAGAAGATATGAACGTATTTGAATAACGTCATTCTCATTTGATTAATTGGCAGGCTAGGAGTACAATTTTTATGCAGTTATATTACGCTTCCACTTTATGCACTCGTGACACAGGTAAAATTCTCCATCACGATCCAAGTTTTCATTTACAAGCAGTTAGTTAGCCTCTGTTTGGGCTCCATTTGAATGAAGTTTCGGAAAAAAAAATGTATTTTGGAATAATTACATTTGGTTAAGAAGTAACGAAAGGTTTTCAGTTTACGTGTAATATTATTTTATTGAAAAGTGTGTGAATGAAAATGAAGAGAAAAATGCATTAAACTAAAATGGAGCCCAAACAGGGACTTAGATCACTCGACAGAATTGTGTTCTCAAGTTTTGGCAAGTGTGGTGTGTTTTCAGATGGGATCAAACATGAAAAAGACTATTTTTGATGAACAAACTTCCAAGGCATTAATGAAGTGGCACAAGCATGCAAAGAAGAACACTGAGCACCCTCCTACACAGACGTTAGGAGGGAGCCTGAGAGATGGCGGGGATGCACCTCGATCAAGTATTGAGATGTTTGATGAACAAGCACTGTCCTCTGCGGAGACTGCTGACATTACTGCGAGGGTAGACATTCGTGGAGAAGATCCTGATAATAATCAGTCCGCGAATAGGGACATGCTAGCAGGTTTGTAATAAAAAAAGGCAAATTGTATCGAACATTATTACTCTAAAAGCTCGGAATTTTTATGTAAGACGAACATGTAGCTTCTTATGAGTGCTTAAAAGTGATTTTTTATATATATATTTAAAATTTTGCCCAGTAGTTATGTTTTATTATGCTCCTAATTGGTTTCGATAAATATTAGATTTTTAGTAAATTTTGATAAAAATAGATGAAATAAGTCTCATGAAATATGTGATTAAAATTAATTGTTAACCTTAAATTAAGTTTCAATCAACTTTTTTAGTTGTACCAAACAAGAGTTAAATGTTAATACACGAGTCATGCTTGTTGTACAAAAGAATTTGCTCAATTAGTTGACAGAATGTCATGAATAAAGTGGGCACAATCATGTGTACAAATGGAAAAATCCTTAATACAATCGCTTTGATAAATGATTTTGCTATATGTATATAAATGTTTACCTAAGGGATTACATAATACCACATAATACTCTATCATTTGTCAGTTTAAAATACAATTAAATTTTCTTATCCAATGATTTACCCCCACATCATCTTTTGTACTTCCTCATGTGCCATTTTTATGTAAAGTAGCACAATCCTTTAATAAATAATTGCCATCATTTGTACCATTTTTGTCATATCTGTAATTTTGCTCTCAATCCATTGAAAACTTGGCCGTTTTCGTTTTCAAATCTTTTTTTAAGGCTCTGGAAAAGCTTTAAAATCTCAAAGGCATCCAACAAATCTCTTATGCCCCGTTTGTTTCTCATTTGTCATCCATAAAAATAAAAAATATAACTGTTATCCATCACATCAAGTCATCAATTTTGAAATTCTATCTCTAGTATGGATTCAATAACGGCTATATTTTTCATTCTCATTCTACAATAATTGGAAACTCGACGTGTCGAGTGAGAGATCCGCCTCAGCCACTGCCTTAGTCCTCCTCGGCCATGGTTTTCCAGTCGAGGGAGAGATCCACCTCAACCATGTCCTTCTATCCTAATGCCCCCGCCACTGCTTTCGTCCTCCTCCACCGTGGTTTTTCAGTCGGAAAACCAATTATAACAGGAAATACGAAAATCTAAGGTCTTTTTGAAGTAACGAAGAATTACTTTCGTGAACCAAAATTGTTCGTAATAAATATATGAACTAACCAATTTCTTTGTAATAACTTCTTTTCCAACATATAACCAGAGACATAGTAAATATGTCTTAGAATTAAAGATTCATACAAGTCAATACCTTAAAGGTCTTGTGTTTTATCCTCGTAACATAACTGTCTTAGAGTTAAAGCCCCAAACTTAAAGAAATTAGTACATAAAAACTCCTATAATACAGACTCAAAAATGCAAGCAACAATCCCATCATTATTTTTAATAAACACCAAATGTGGAACTATCTCACAAGAGTTAATCTGTTTTGTTAAACGATTTTGCACACCTATTTGACAAATGCAGTATTGGCAGCAAATAATTAGATGTAAAATCTGATTATTTTTCAAACAACGACGTAATGACGTGGCATGGCATTATTTATGTCAAGGAAGTGGGCAACTTTTTTTTGGCAATGTCGCATTTCTCATCTCACAAATTCAAATTTGCAATCATATACCTTTATGACTTGTGTTACGGGTACGAACTGACCCAGCAGCTCACACTCCACGTGTCGGCATAGTGACGTGCCACACACGCCGACCGAGGCGATTGCCCATAAGACGAGCTATTTGCTTTACAGTTGAGAAACCGGACCCTCTGCAACGCGCTGCGGATGCGAAGCCCGGCATTTTGCCCCTTCCAGCCTCGCCCCATCACGCCCTAGCAAAGATCTCCCGTACAAAGATCATTCCAGTCAAATCTGTGACTGATGGGATGTGTGGTAGGACCCAAACGGTCAATTCAGCCAGAAGCATTCAATGCCAGCCAACCTACGGAAAGACAAGTTGACGCCTATGATGGGACGGGCCTTGATGATCTAATTACACGTGCCTCCTCATCCAACGGCCCCCCTTCCCTCTCGCACCCGGTATAAATACTACACCCTTGTACTCGAAGAAAAGAAAAAAAGGCTTTTCCAAAAATTGCCAACCTGGTATCATTTCTTTTTTCTCCCTCATATTGACAATTGGTCCCCACACTTCATAAGCCGCCTTCGAGTGAAAACTTGGAGACCGGTGAGCTAGCTTCCAGTCGATCCTAAGCTGACTTGACTGTCGGAGTGCCCGTGACCGTTCCCACCTCTTTTCGGAAAGGCCACATGCGACTGACGTTGTGTGACTCGTGCAGGACAGAGTTGACGTGAATACTTCTCATGTTGGCTCGGTGGTGAACCCATTTTTTGAGGTCAACAGATTGGCTCCGTCTGTGGGAAACTGCGTAACTTAAACCACGAAACCTTCTCACCTAAAAAGTCTACTCAGACGCCCGGCTGGAAATCCTTGAAAAAGGAGGGCGGCAGGACCGGTAGAGCTCCGACTTGTCCAGAAGAGGAAAAGCCTTACTGCTCCAAACCATGAGCTCCAGTGATGAGGAGGTGAACCCAAGAAGGACAAGAGAAGTCTCTGAAGAAGAGATTTCTCGAAATGTCACTCACCAGTGACCCCACCACAGGTATCGCAGAGGGAACAGAACCGCACAACTCGCGACCGAGGTAGCTACTATGGCCGCAAACATGCGGAACATTGCAGCTCAGAATGCTACCATGCAAGAACTCCTCGCGCAAGCACAGAATCGAGGTAGTTTTTCGGCCCAACCAGACCGGTAACGCTCTGCACATCGGCGAACTGAGGATGGTCCAGTAGAAGGACACAATCGGGGCCTCAAAATGACGTCCCTGTCGAGCAGGAAGTAGGGACGGACACTTCGAACTACACAACTGCCCCGGTAGGAGAGAACAATTTTCCCCCAGACTATGAGGAGCAGCCCCAAAGGTCCGCTAGCGTCTTCAACCGGATCGGACAAACGCCTAGAAATGGGGGCTAGCCAGCCCGCCAGAAGTTCGGCAACAGGAACATACCCAAAGCCAGGGGGTTCAGGCCCATCCGCCTAGAAATACGCGGGGAGAGACGAAGTGCTATAGACTGGGGAAGAAGGAGAGGAGCGGCTCAACATCTGCCTCATACCATCGCGGGAGAGGAAGCCCCCGACAAGCCGTGCAGATCATATGAGCTAGATGATACTATGACAATCTGCCCTTTTCGAGGGAGCTTCTCTCCTTCCCAATGCCGCATAACTTCGTTCCCCCAAAGATTTCCAAGTACGAGGGAAAAGGTGACCCGGAGAAACACATCAATAAGTACAAAACGCAAATGAGCTTAAGGGACGCCTCACCAGCACTGAAGTGCAGGGCCTTCCACCTAACCCTTGGCGGCGCTGCCGAAGTATGGTATAGCAGGCTGGCACCTCTTAGTATAAGAAGTTGGCCGAATCTGAAAAAAGCATTCGTAAACCAGTACCAGGCTGGCACCTCTTAGTATTAGAAGTTGGCCGAATCTGAAAAAAGCATTCCTAAACCAGTACATGTCAAGGAAGGAGGGGGGGGCGCCTATACAGTGCTTGCAAGACATGAGGCAAGCCGCAGGAGAAACTCTGAAGAGCTACCTAGCTCGCTTCACTGATGAAATAACTTACTGCGAGCAGGTCACCGACAAAGAAGCTCTATCAGCTCTGAAAGGGGGATTGAATATGAACAATTTATTCTGGAGAGATGTCCGAAGCAAGAATCCTTCGACATACGACGAACTGGTGGAAATGATGAAAGTCGAAATTGTTAACGAGGAGATGATTGACCATCGAAACAGGGTAGCCTAGGGAATCCCTCCACCTCGGAGATAAATGGGCTGAGGACCCACATCCCAGATGATAAGCCAACGATGGACCCAGGCGGGACATACAGTGGCTCCCACCTCGGGGCAAGCACTGGCTACTGCTACATTTATCGCAGTGCCGACCCTAGCCTACGAAAATGCTGGATTCCACGAGGGCAACTCAGCCAAGAACATCAGACGACCCTCAACCTCTAGGAATAGAGGACGAGACGGGATACCTAGCAATAGGTTCCAGGAAGACCCGCGGCCCTACTGTACTTTTCACCGCTACTATGGCCATGACATAAAAGATTGCAAGGATGCGAACCGACCCTCGAACACCCCCCGCAATGTAAGGAATAATCATAGTCAAAGTGGCGCTCCGTGGCGTTCATCCCCAGAAGAGGAGAAACAAGGCAACACTCATCCCATAATGACAGGAATGACGACAAGGAAAGACCCTGTGGTAGGCAACGCCCTAGGAGGGATGTATCCATCTCGAATGAATGATTACCCATACGTGAAATTGACACCATAATTGGAGGACCCCATATAGGAGGCGAATTAAAGAATGCTCAAAGAAATTACACCAAGGAGGCAAAAAGTCCACCGATGGCCAGCTATATAATAAGCCAATCCTCACAAGGCAGAACCACAGAGCCTATAACATTCACCCTAGAAGATGCAGCAGGCGTACACTTTCCTCATTGCGACGCCTTAGTAGTTCGAGCTGTAGTAGCCCGCAATGGGCTAAAACGCATGCTGGTGGATAATGGCGTTCGGTTAACATCATGTTCGGTTCGACCTTTGATAAAATGGCGGTGGACCATAAACTGAAGCCAATGGCTTCACCCCTCTACGGGTTCACCGGGGACAGCATCGTCCCCAGAGGCAAAATTACTCTAGCAGTCGAAATGGGAGCTCCGCCTCAAGTAGCACATCACTTCATGGAGTTCTTGGTAGTCGACCGTCGATCAGCGTATCACAGGGTTTTGGGGAGGCCTGCCCTGAAAGAACTATGGGCAATTACTTCTGTCCATCACCTATGCATGAAATTCCCCACGGAACGGGGGATTGCGACCGTTCGAAGTGACCAAATGGGGTCCAGGGAGTGTTATTTCAACTCTCTAAGGAAAGCAGAACCACGAGTTAACATGGTACTGGATGCCGAAATGACAGAGGCTCTTGAAGGACTACCTATGGCGCTGGATGTTGTGATGACAGAGGTCAGGCTCGACATATCCCTTGAAGAGCTAGATCCCCGAATAATTGAATCTGAATCACAAACAGCCCCAATGGAAGAACTGGAAAGCTTTTCATTGGACCCTCAAGATCCTTCCAAGGTCCTGTAGGTCGGAAGAGAATTGGAAGAAGAGACTAAAGAGAGATTGAAAGACTTCCTGCGAAAAAATAGGGATGTATTCGCATGGCGGCACTAGGATATGGTTGGGATAGATCCCAAAATCAGCTGCCACCATTTGCAAATCGACCCCAATCGCACCCCTCATAGGCAGAAGAGAAGAGCTTTGAATGCCGAGAGGTACGAGGCCTTGAAAGAAGAGGTAGAAAAGCTCATCAATAGCGGTTTCATCCGCGAAACCAATTATCCGGAGTGGATATCAAATTCTGTTCTGGTAAAGAAGCATAACGGCAAGTGGAGGGTCTGTATTGACTTCTCCAACCTCAATCAGGCCTGCCCAAAGGACGGGTTCCCCCTCCCCCGGATCGACCAACCGATAGACTCAACGACAAGACACGAGTTGCTCAATTTCATGGACGCCTATTCGGGTTACAATCAAATTCCTATGTTCCCAGGCGATGAGGACATCACCTCTTTCATTGCTGACAAGGGACTTTATTGCTACAAAGTGATGCCCTTCGGCCTAAAAAATGCCGGAGCTACATACCAAAGACTAGTCAATAAAATGTTTGCTGATCAGCTCGGAAAATCCATGAAAGTTTATGTCGACGACATGCTGGTGAAAAGCCTCAAAATCGAGAAATACATCGGACACCTAAGCGAGGCATTCCAAATCTTGAGGAGATACAATATGAGACTAAACCCCCTCAAACGTGCATTTGGCGTGGCCTCGGGCAAGTTCTTGGGCTACATCGTAAATCAAAGAGGGATCGACGCCAACCCAGAAAAGATCGAGGCTTTGATTAATATGAGGTCACCCCAGAAACCCAAGGAGGTACAGCGACTCACTGGTAGAATAGCCGCACTTAACCGCTTCATATTAAGGGCCACTGAAAAATGCATGCCATTCTTTAAGGTCCTTAAAGGAGGGAAGATGTTCCGATGGACCTCAGAATGCGAAGAGGCATTCCAAGAATTGAAGAACTACCTGGGACGCGTGCCCCTCCTTAGCAAACCCAAGAAAGGAGAACCCTTACTATTGTACTTGGCGGTTACCGAAGGCTCAATCATTTCGGTCCTTGTGCGAGAAGAGGAGGCACACCGATTGCCAGTCTATTATGTAAGCAAAGCCCTGCTGCCTATAGAGGAGCGTTACCTAGATATGGAGAAGTTAGCCCTGGCTTTAGTTACCGCTTCCCGCAAGCTAAGACCCTACTTCCAGGCCCGTGGCATTCACGTGCTAACAAATTTTCCGCTTAGACAAGTCTTGCAGAAACCGGACGCCTCAAGAAAGTTACTCAAATGGGCCATAGAACTCAGCGAGTTTGACATAACCTACACTCCCCGGGCAGCTATCAAGGGTCAAGCCCTGGCTGATTTCGTTGCTGAGTTCGCAAAGGACCCAGAAGTCGAAGTGAACATGGAGCCGGCGGAGCCCCCCACCTGGAAACTCTTTGTTGACGGCTCCTCAGGAGAAGCGGGCTCCGGAGCAGGGGTTGTGCTGGAAAGCCCGGAGGGGCATAAACTGAATTGCGCCGTCAGGCTCGAGTTCAAAGCCTCCAACAACGTGGCAGAGTATGAGGCCCTTCTGGCGGGACTCTGATTGGCAAAAGAGCTGCATGTAAAGAGAATCGTAATTAGCAGCGACTCGCAGTTGGTGGTAAACCAAGTAAACGGGAATTTTGTGGCCAGGGACAAACACATGGAAGCCTACCTAAGACTGGTAATGGGACTTTTGCCCAACTTTGAAAAGTTTGAACTGATTCAAGTGCCTCACCAGGATAATACCCATGCAGATGCTTTATCAAAATTGGCCAGCAGCAAGGATTCCGAACTGCTCAAGGTAGTACCGATTGAACACCTACCCAAACCTTCTATCAAGAAAGGCAAAGAGATAATGTGGGTAGAAAGTACGCCAGCCTGGATGTTGCCTATCCTGAATCATTTGAAGGAAGGAACCGTACCGGATGATGAGAATGAAGCAAAAAGGCTCCGAAGAAGAGCTGCCCATTTCATCATTCAGGATAAGGTTCTGTATAAGCGTGGTTTCTCCTCGCCTCTCCTCAGGTGCACTGGAGGAACAGAGGCAAACTACATCTTAAGGGAAGTACACGAAGGCGTCTGCGAAAATCACTTCGGCGGAGCATCACTGGCACACAAAATACTCCGGCAAGGATATTATTGGCCTACCTTGAAAAAAGACGCCATCGAGTTCGTGCGTAAGTGCGACAAATGCCAACGCTTCTCCCATATACAAAGACAACCCTTACAAGAACTCACTGTTGTTTCGAGCCCCTGGCCTTTTACCAAATGGGGAGTGGATTTCATTGGCCCCCTTCCCAAGGGAAGGGCAAACGCTCGCTTCGCCATAGTGGCAATCGACTACTTCACAAAGTGGGTAGAGGCAGAACCCTTGTCACCTCGGCCAAAGCAAAATATGGAGTTGCTACAGCTCTCCCAAGAGTTGCCAACTCCTGTCGCTTCGGCCATGACAGCTCCGCGTTGCAACAGCTCTCCACGATTGTTGCCAACCCTTGTCACCTCGGCCAAAGCAAAATACGGAGTTGCTACAGCTCTCCCAAGAGTTGCCAACTCCTATCGCTTCGGCCACGACAGCTCCGCATTGCAACAGCTCTCCACGATTGTTGCCAACCCTTGTCACCTCGGCCAAAACAAAATACGGAGTTGCTACAGCTCCCCCAAGAGTTTGCCAACTCCTATCGCTTCGACCACGACAGCTCCGCGTTGCAACAGCTCTCCATGATTGTTGCCAACCCTTGTCACCTCGGCCAAGCAAAATACGGAGTTGCTACAGCTCCCCCAAGAGTTGCCAACTCCTATCGCTTCGGCCACAGCAAATCCGTGCCACGAGGGTCGATGGCCCATTTCAATCCGGTCCGGACCAACCAAGAACCTCACGCTCCTTCCCACACACCCCGTCTACAGCCTTGAAAGTCCTTGTAATGTATAAATACCTGTGCAAGGACTTAAGGAACTATTGTTACGGGTACGAACTGACCCAGCAGCTCACACTCCACGTGCTGGCATAGTGACGTGCCACACACGTCGACCGAGGCGATTGCCCATAGGACGAGCTGTTTGCTTTACAGTTGAGAAACCGGACTCCTCCGCAACGTACTGTGGATGCGGAGCCCGGCACTTCGCCCCTTCCTGCCTCGCCCCATCACGCCCCAGCAAAGATCATTCCAGTCAAATTCGTGACTGATAGGATATGTGGCAGGACCCAAACGGTCAATTCAGCCAGAAGCATTCAATGCCGCCAACCTACGGAAAGACAAGTTGACGCCTATGATGGGACGGGCCTTGATGATCTAATTACACGTGCCTCCTCATCCAACTACCCCCCTCCTCTCGCACCCGGTATAAATACTACACCCTTGTGCTCGAAGAAAAGAAAAAAAAAGGCTTTTCCAAAAATTGCCAACCTGGTATCATTTCTTTTTTCTCCCTCATATTGACACTTGGTCCCCACACTTCATAAGCCGCCTTCGAGTGAAAACTTGGAGACCGGTGAGCTAGCTTCCAGTCGATCCTAAGCTGACTTGACCGTCGAAGTGCCCGTGACCGTTCCCACCTCTTTTGGGAAAGGCCACGTGCGACTGACGTTGTGTGACTCGTGCAGGACAGAGTTGACGTGAATACTTCTCCTGTTGGCTCGGTGGTGAACCCATTTTTTGAGGTCAACAACTTGTGTGCACATTTATGATGTTCCATGTGTAGTAAAATAAAAATTATCTCTTATTTTTCGTTTTAAAGATTTATTTTAAGCATTGGCAGTGACCTTATTAAAAAGACAGTTCTTCACAATTCATTGACTAGGTCATCAAACCTAAATTCGTACCATCTCATTCCACCACTATCGCACCTTTTCTATTTTTTTTTTTTTTTTGTCCCGTTAATGTGTTGAAACTTTACTCCATCAACTGTATTAGAAAATAGCAAGATGTTACACAGTACGCTACATATGATATTACATCTTGCTATTCACAAGTTAGGGAATGTTTGATAGGCCTTTTTTTCATGGGAAATCCATTTCCCACTTTTTCCCATGTTTGATGACACTTTTTTCCCAAGAATTTGTTTTCCACATTTGCCACTTTTCTTGGTTTTCCTTGAATTTCAATTATCACCTTTTAGGTGGGAATTAGTTTTCCATCTTTTTCTTTTCCTGGCAATAGAAACAAAATATATCCTCAATTGTAAAAAATAAATAAATAAATAATAATAAATAATAATAATAATAATAGTATTCCTTAAATTGATAATTTTCATGTAAACAAAGTCAAACGAACATAAAAAAAATTTCCAATTTTTTTTGGGCAATCCAAACAAATTATATTCCCAATTGCAAGAAATTTTATCCCTTTAATTGACCATTTTCATGAAAAACAAAGTCAAACGAACACCAAAAGATAGAAAATTTCAACATTTTTAGGTGAAAAATTATACCAATCAAACACAATTAATTGACAATTTCCAATAAAACAAGTTCTAAGCAATTCAATTCCCTACAATTCGTTTTCTTTCTACCCAAATTCCATCTTTGAATCAAACGGACTCTTAATACAGTGACAAGTCAACATTTTATTAAGGAATAGCAAAATACGAACCGCAAATCTCAACCCTTCTTGATGACATCTATCCCATTTGAGTAATGCAATGTAGCGTAACTGACCTACGTGGTTATAAAGTAGAATCAATTTTTACATTTGGAAGTGACCTACATTTTAAAATTTAAAGTATTTTATCAAAAATAATTCGTAAGCACCAGTTGCTGCACAACCATCCATTTTTGTCTTACTCAGCCCTCCAAATAAGCTTCTAAATAAGACATAAATGTAATGATAATGTTATTCATAATCAACGACTACACTAATACTACGCAACATAATTTTAATAATTAAAAGAAAATAAAATCTCTCCTCTTAAATGACGAACAAACTTCCTCCCCCAAAATTTTCCGCAGACTCAAATAGCAGCGGATCACCCACTATCGTTTTCGTCTGCAGGAGGCTTTTCTGTCATTTGGGAGGAGAGACTATTCGTTTTTATTAATTATTAAAATTATGCCACGTATGATGACTACTGCAGTTATTGATTATGAAGAACATTATTTTAAATTAAACTTGAAGTGGAATAAAAGCTTGTGAAACAAGTCTTGAAAATCTAAAAGATTCAAGAACATCTTTTGTTCGTTTGTTAGATGATTTTCATGTGTAAGTTTAGTTACATTGAACTATGATGCTTATTTGTATTCATGACCAAACACAAAGGTCCTACCTGATGAATTCATCAAAAGATTGAGAAATACGGAGATATGAGGAATTAAACAAACATAGAGGTGGTCAAATTTGTCAAACCAAAAATCAAAATTTAAATTTATGAATGAATAAGTACACCTGTTAATGATCAGCTAGCTTCAAGTGCAATTACATATACCGCCCCCCCACCCCCTCCCAAAAAGAAAAAAGAGGAACTAGAAGCCATGGTCAAAAAATTTCATAATCTACAAGAAAAAGTAATAGCAACGTAATACATAACAAAGTAATAGCAAGCTTCGAATGCCTAAAACATAAGGAAACGGCAGAGAAAACAAGGAATGATAATATGAAAAGTTTCCATATAACAAATATTGCAACGTCCACCCTGCATCCACAAAGAGAACAAACTATAACACATCACAAAGCATATCAAAAGTGACAAAATCAAGCATGGATGATAAGCTCAACAGAAAATAGTGGTTAAGGGAGGGAAAAGAACATAATTTCACAAGGCAACGACACGCTTAATGTTGGAAAATTTACACATATTCCCTTTATTTCAATTAACCCGCGGACCTTTTGTTGTTCAGAAAATTATTGACAAACAAGAAAAATAAATAATATAACGCACAAATTTAAACGGACCGTCAAAATTTTTTCACTATATGATAAATTGTTACAACCATATAGAATTCACTCACCAACATATTCCCAAAGTAAACAAAAGAAAAACAATAGCAATATGCCCGCCTGTGCTTATATATATATTCCAGCAAAATAGTACCAGCAAAGAGGAAAGAAACCTTGTCTGCCAACTTGTATGTATATATATTAAATTATAACCTCCAAGAAATTATCACATTTTCTCAACTCTTTTCTTTTGCTTCTATATGTCCACCACCAAGAACCGCTTCTTTTTCTTTTGTTTTCACCCAGGTCACGCAAAGACAACCCTAAAATAATGAAACAATCCACTATTTATTGGATCCATAAAAACCTAATATTATTTGCATTAGAAGCCCCCAACTTTGACTTTTGAGGCAATTACCTAACAATCTCCACCTTGCCGAAAACGAGTCAAAATATTGTCATCTTTTCTACAACTTTTAATCACAATACTTTGGGAAACAAGTAAGCATTTGACACATTTTAACGATCCCATACTCCACCATATGAGTATAACCACTTAGAATTATTCACAAACTCCGAGCATTTCATCGACTACATATCAAAACAACATTGCTGATAATTATAGTGCAACTCTCCCATTGACTTTCTTAGAGAGCTTATCATCCATCGACACTACAACACCACCACATACCTACACACCTTGCATCAAATGTCGATCAATGCTATGTGCAGATATACTGACCTGCGCCAGTAAGAACACATCCTCTATCATGACAACTGGCGACGTGCCACGAAGACGTTCCTATCTTACTTTACAGCACATCAAGTGCATCCTCCTCCGCCAGGAGAGACGCATTGTCCGATCTCAAGCAGTTAGCCGACCCTGCTCTACCTTTTGGACAATTCCTCTTCACGTGACAAGTCTGACCGCAGTTCCAACAAGTTACTTTCTTCTTTATGGAGTTGCCCCTCTTCCCCCTTTCAGTCACAAGCGCCGCATTATCAGAAAGAATATTCTGACCACATAATCTCCTTTCTTCTGAGATTAATTTGCTTGTCACTTCTGCGAAACTCGCAGTTTCCTTCCCATACATCAAGATTGGCTTGATGTGTTCATAGGTAGACGGAAGATACTAGATGAGACGTAATACCTTATCCTCATCATCTATCTTCACTCCAATAGCCTCCAGTTTTGAAACAATCCCATTGAGAGCACTCAGATGGTCTGAGATTTTCGTACCTGTCTCCATGTGCAATAAATGAAATTGATCCTTCAGGTACAGCCGATTTGAGATGCTCTTCGTTTGATATAGTTCTTCTAACTTTCCCCCAGCTCCTTTGCAGCAGATATTCCATGAATATTTGCAAGAACGTTTTTCGCTATACAGAGACGTATCGTGCTTGCAACCTTCAAATCCAATTCCTCCCAATCATCATCGCTCATACTGGATTCAGTTTCCTTGTTAGAACTTTGGGTTGGTTTTCCTTTCAAAATCTTGTGCAATCCAACTTGAATCAATAATTCCCTGACCTGTACTTACAACAAGCCAAAATTGATTCTCCAGTCAAATTTTTCAACGTCATATTTCAACGACATTTTTTTCTATTACTCCAACACTCTGAACCACCTGATGCTTTGATACCACTTGTTGGGAAATTTACACCAATTCCCTTTATTTCAATTAACCCGCAGGACCTTTTGTTGTTTAGAAAATTATTGACAAACAAGAAAAATAAATAATATAACGCACAAATTTAAACGGACCGTCAAAGCTTTTTCACTATATGATAAATTGTTATAACCATATAGAATTCACTCACCAACCTATTCCCAAAGTAAACAAAAGAAAAACAATAGCAATCTGCCCGCCTGTGCTTATATATATATTCCAGCAAAATAGTACCAGCAAAGAGGAAAGAAACCTTGTCTGCCAACTTGTATGTATATATATTAATTTATAGCCTCCAATGTTGACTCCAAGAAATTATAACCTCTTCTCAACTCTTTTCTTTTGCTTCTATATGTCCAGCACCAAGAGCCGCTTCTTTTTCTTTTGTTTTCACCCAGGTCACGCAAAGACAACCCTAAAATAAACAATCCACTATTTATAGGATCCATAAAAACCTAATATTATTTGTAGTAGAAGTCCTCCAACTTTGACTTTTGAGGTAATTACCTAACACTTAAGAGTTAGAATCTATCCGTTGGTATCATGATAATTTTTGAAAAGCAATAGCCATTCTCATCAAATGAATAGACAAAATATAAATGGTACATGGAAAATTCAAAAGCAAGGGATAAACAAATTCCTGAATTTAAGTCAAGAACTTAAAAAAAATGAATTACTAATATCATAAGGGAAAAAAAATTTCGGAATCATTCAATCAAAGTGCGACTTTTCACCATTTATTATATCATATTATTAGAAACTGATTCCATATCCAAATTGTAAGAATTTGGGACTCCAATCAAAAGTATTAAGGGCTCAATTTCCAAACCAATCAACACCACAAAGCAAACCAAAGTCACAAACCAACACCTCCCAAGTATCACACGGTTGCTCCATAGGTTATAGCCCACAAAGGACTGGGGTTAGAAGATTACAGCCAAGAAGAAGTAGCCACAAAGGCTAGGTAGAGAAAAGGATCTCTCAAGTAAAGCACTAAGCCAAGGCACGAAGCAAAGAAGATGAAGAATCGGTTTTCTCAAGAATACACGGCTACTCAACAATCTTTCACACACGGTAATAGTAGTGGACAACCAAATTAAATAGGTTAGGAGTAGGTTAGGCTTTTAGGTCAAAATAATAGACCCAATAGAAACGAGGTAAGTGGGCTAACACCTCAAAGCCGTCCCAGTTACTTGGGTTGGGCTATGAGCAACACTAATATAATTAGGTTGCTTCAAATGGCATTGAGACAAAACCAGACCTTTAGCAGACCGAGCAATCTCCAAACCAAGAAAATACTTCAAGGAGCCAAGATCTTTAAGTTTGAACTGGCTGTGAAGGAACTTTTTTAACTCATCAAGCCCGAGCCAGTGATGATGATATCATCTACGTACACCAGCAAAGCAATAATGGAAAAACCTCTGCCATTAGAAAAAAAAAATGAAGTAATCAGACTTTGATTGAACAAACCTATGGAGAACAAGAGCTTGGGAGAATTTGGAGAACTATTGTCTCGAAACTTGTTTCAATCCATAAATCGACTTATGTAAGCGGCAAACAAGTTTCTCCCCTTTACTATCAACATGTATCTGTTTAGAATAGCCCAAAGGAAGGTCCATTTAAACCTCTTCAAATAAATCTCCATTCAAAAAAACGTTGTTGACATCAAGTTGGAATAGATGCCAACCTTTTAACAGCAGCTATGGCAAGGAGCATTTTGACGGTGACTAGCTTTGCAATAGGGGAACATGTCTTTATAAAATCCAAGCCTTCTAGTTGCGTATGCCCTTTCGCCACATATGATGCTAGGATTCGGGTACGGGTATCAGATATGGATACATATCTAAGTGTCAAAACTTTAATTTTCTAAAATGTAGGATACAGGGATACAGCTAAAAAAAGTCCAAATTTCAGACACGGGTACATGGGTACGTCTTTCAAATTTCAATTTTTTTACTAATGTAGGATGTCATTTTGAATAGACCAACATTAATTATTCCCAATGAAGGAAATTGGTATTTACTAAGGAGTTAAAATGAATAAAATAGAATTTTGGGGTTTAGTTTTCAATTATGGGAATTACTAAATGTTATATAAAATAGAAAATGAGGAATTTGATTGTAATTTGGACTTAGTGGAACACTAAGTAGCACTATATGAAACCCATTTTCATTTTATAAAAACAAAACTCTAAATTACCGATATAAAAAGAGAAAGAAGGAAAGAAAAGAAAAAAATGGAAAGAAAAAAGAAACAGGCAGAAAAAGAAGGTAAAACCTAGCACTGCTGCCTTTCTTCACCCTCTTGGCGATAATGCTAGGTTTATAGAGAGCAAAAGTGGGAAAGGAAAAAAAAAAAAAAAAAAAGAAACAAAAACGACAAAGTGTCCTATTGAAATTTGGAAGATCCGACCCATATCACATACCCATACCCATGTTGTGTCATGTCGTGTCGTATTCGACACAAGTACTCTAACTATTTCGAAGAGTCCGAGCATCAAAGTTTGCTACTAAACGAGCTTTACATTGCTTAAGACTGTCATCTGACTTATATTTAATTTTGTAATCCACTAACACGCAATTGAATGTTTTCCCTTAGGAAGGGGCTGAACTATCCAAGTGTTATTTAACTCCATAGCCTCCAATTCAGAAACGATAGCTTCCCTCCAATGCTGGAAATTAACGGCCTGGTGGTAGAACTGAGGTTCAAAGGTAGATGATACATTTAAGAGGCAAGCACGATGAGAAGAGGAAGGAGATGTATAGGAAATATATTTGTGCAAAGGATATGGAGTGTTGGAATCACGTTGTGATTTATGTATAGTAAATTGCAATGATAGTCTCTCAGATAAGGAGGTTTTATGAGCCTGGAACTTAACATCTGTGGCTGGATTTGTGGTAGGATCAGCCACATGAACTGCATTATCAGTTTGGGAAGTAGATGTTTGATTAGGCACAAGTGGGATATGTAAATCACATGTTGGAATGGGTAAGACCAGGTCTGGAAATGGATCTATAACATCAATGGGATGAGGTAATGATTGGAAGGGAAATAAGGTCTCATGGAATATCACATCACGAGTTACGAAGAAGGTTTTTAATTCAATATCATATAGTTTATAACATTTGATGCCAGAAGGATGTCCAACAAAATATACATGACATAGCTCTTGGATCAAATTTAGTACGATGAGAAAGCAATGTAGATGCGTAACATCCAAAGACCCTGAGATTTCTATGATCAACCTGCTGACCATAGGGAAGCTGATAAGGAGTCTCTTGATGCCATAAGGATGATGGAGTCCTATTGATCAAGTAAGTGGCTTTAAGCACACATTCTCCCCAGAACTTGATAGGGATGGGGACATGAAATTGGAAGAAGAGTGCTCAAGCCACATTAAGCAAGTGCTGATGTTTCCTTTCCACCACCAAGTTTTGTTCAGGACGCTCAACACAAGACCACTGATGTAATACCCTTTATTTTTGAAAAATTCAGTGAATTATAGTTCGGGTGCATTGTCCGACCTGAATGCCTTAATCACCTTGCCAAATTGTGTTTTAATGAGGGAGAAAAACTTGGGAACAGTGAACTGAACATCGGATTTCTGTTTCATGAGGAAAAGCCATGTATATATAGTGCAATCATCCACTAAGGTCAGAAAATAGCGATAACCAGCATGTATTGGTGTATGATATGAAACTGATGTGTCGCAATTGACTAAATCAAAGGCATTTCTAGATAGATGATTGTTCAAAATAAAGGAAAGACGTCTTTGTTTAGCTAACGGGAAAATTGTACAATGATTATCTCGAAGATCATTACAACTAAATTGCAACTTGTCTTTCAACACTTCTAATCTTTTACAAGACAAATGTCCAAGTCTATTGTGCCAAACTTGTGAAGACACATTATTCACTGTTGAAATGGTAGGATTACAAACAATACTAGATGAATTTTAAGCAATGCTAGATGAATTAGTGTTAAGGAAATGTGAAATATGAACGACATAAAGATCAGCCATCTTGCTACCCTTGCCAATCGTCTTCAAAGTTGGCATTTCCTGAACAACACAATAATCTGTGAGAAAACTGACATGGAGAGGAGAGTTCCTTGTTAACGAGCTTACAAAGAGCAAGTTAAATTGAAATTGTGGAACGTAAAGAATATCATACAATGTCAATGAAGGACTGAGTTGAACAGATCCAGAATTAAACAAGGATACGGTTATTGTTGGGAAGAGTAACAAATGAGTTCGAAATAGGAATCAAGTTACGGAATAAGAACTGATTAAACATATATGGCTTGTAGCACCTGAGTCAACTATCCTTCCTTTTAAGGTGAGATTTAGTACATTTTGACAGAAAATGCATTGAATTATTGGGAGCGAAAGTTCCAGATAGCATATTCACATTTCTCTTATGCTCTTCTTGAAATACAAGTGCAAACACTTTGTCAATAGGCAAAATTGGATCCATGAGTAATATCTAATTTTGAGCCTGAGCAAAGGAGTCATGAAGCCGTATCAAAAACGACATCACATATTCAGTCTGGTAGTGATCTGCCATAGATTTAGTACCTCCACAAGTGCATTTTCCACATGAACAAACCTGCCTATAACTACTGAGTTCTCCCAAATAGTTCAGTTTAGTGAAATAGGCTCCAACAGTGGATTGAGCTTGAGTGCGATTCATTAACTCATACCTCAACTGGAAAATGCATTGTCCGTTTTTCTATTGAAACCTCTCTTTGAGATCCTTCCAAATCTCATGAGCCGATTCAGAGTATATGATACTAGCTGATATCTCCTTAGATACCGAATTCAGGATCCAAGAAACAACCATGTTATTATTGCGAATCCATGAATTAATGAGAGTTTCATCACTTTCAGGCTTTGGAACTGAGCCATCAATGAAGCCTAACTTATTCTTCACAGACAAAGCTATCACCATACTCCTGCTCCAAGAGGCATAATTGTCATCGGTTAGCAGTTGAGACACCAAAACAAGTCCAGGACTGTCCGAATGTAAAAATTCAATCGATTATCTATGTAAAAATTGTTAACTGCAGGTGATAAATTATCTGATTGCATTGATGCATCTGTTGCCAGGGAGATGCAAAGTTTATGCAATCAGTGATCAATTGGAGAAGAAGAAGATGATGATTGCAGATCTGGAAGCGGAAGTTAGCTCTGATACCATATTGATTGAGAGAGAAAATATGAAAACAATATTCTGCATTTGCATTGTAAAATGTCTGTCTACAGTATATATATAAATAGCAGATAACAAATAACATAATTAACAGCTGTCCGCTTGAGCTCTAATATAGTAGAATTTTGAAATCCAGTTATATTTGCACTAGAAGATTTTCCATCAACACTATCACTATAGTTCCATCGCTTTATCTGATTTCTTTATTCATTCCTTAGGTCATATTATCGGTTGGAATCTTTGCTGCAAAAAAATCATAAATTTCATGATTCACACAATTTGAGAAAGATATTTCACTTCCATACATAATCAAATTTACAAAAGCCAATCTAGCTTATCAACTAATAGTGAAATTACAGCCTGCTATGTGTACATAAATATGATGCCAAAATTTTGGCAGAATACACTTGCAATTTTTTATTCGCGAAAAAAAAAAAAAGCAGACCAACCAAATGCTGCCACATTAGCATTTTAGAAAAATAGTACCTAGAGGAGGTGAGATTGGAGGTGGAAGAAAAGAAAGAGACCGAAGCCCAATCACGTTTGGATCGACTCTGATACTCCCTTAGCTGCTCCGCTAAATTCGATCGCGTAATCATCTTCTGTCCCTTCATCTCCACAAACCTCGCCTCCACCCCTCCCCCCTCAAACATGAGTATGCATTAATGGAAATCCACATTATTCAACACTAAACACGTCTTTCATAATTGAAAAACAGAACACCCCTTGAAAAGGTAAAATAGCATTCATTCAGTATACATTTATAGATAAGAGAGAGAGAGTGAGAGAAAGGGTTAATTTCTCTAAGTTAATAACAAATTGAAACCAGTTTCTCTAAGATGCTTGAAATCCAATTCTAAGAAATTAATTATAATCAATTAATCTAATAGTTTCACATAGTTCCTTGAGGAGCTGATGCAGCCCGTCCAAGCTTCCTCTAACATCTGAACAAAGAGTTGAATCCTGTGTATATAAACCAGAGTTGAGCTTTACCAATGTTGGAACAAAAGGGATATACCGTTGATCTAAATCCCTTGATTCCGACATTGTCCCTATTCTCTCCCACGATTTGATCAATACATCGTGAATGTAAATTACTCGCTGCTTTCTCGAGTTCCTAAAAAGAAAAAGCAGTTGTTTTCCATCAAACAACATTGGAATGCCATTCCTCAATCCATAGTTTCCTTCTCTTCTACAAACGTTATCAATTGTGTGCAAAATTTGCCACTTTTTTTGTACACGTTCATAAACATATATCACAATTTCATATTCGAAAGCACGCACGAATACAAGTGAATCGTGGACTCCTCCAAACCATATATCATAATTGAACATCACATCAGCAGTTCTGTAAAAGGGTCCCTTAATGATTCTAGCACTACGCTTTTCTAGGTCAAAAGCAAGAATACTGCCATCTTTTATAAGCCAATTCATAGAGTTACGCAAGAAAACAGGTAGAGTATTGTCACTTAGAAACGTACGTAGTTCACAAACGAGTTCTTCTTCATGGATTTCTTCCCACATGCACGAACTTGCAGTAAATGTCAAGAATTTAAACACTTTCTTCTCCGACTTGGTAAGGTTTCGATTTACGTCAAAAGCTACTAATATATACGATTGAGTGCTTGAATCCACAGCCAAACCAATCTGGCCACTATGTTGGTTATTGGGGACAAGTTGGAATTCTCCTGTAATAGGGTTGAATACACCATAGGTCTCATGTAATTCAAAGTGAAGTAAAAGAAGGCCACTACACGACCCCATGACTCGAACCCGAGTGGGTAGATTTTCATAAATATCAAGATAGTTCGAAAAGTAAGGAGGGTCGAGTCGAACTTGGCCGTAGATCTTGGGATGTTGTTCGGAGCAGTGAAGGACTGTACAACTTTTTTGAATTGATTGAACAACCTGTCTGCGTTCTTCATTAGAGATATAGGTATTAATATCCTTGCTGAGATACTTGCAACTAATTGCTTCCTTTAGGGGCAAACGCAAGATCACTTCAAGAACCATGTCAATATTCAAGTTTCTCATGGTTTTGAAATTGAATAATGATACTTCGGAATTCTGTAATCAAAATAATGCTAATTTTCGAGGGAAGGTGAGGTGGTTATATATAAGGTTACATAGTTGGATTAATTCTTTTTCAACTAGGATTGGGAAACATAGAGGAAACTAACTATTTTCCTAATTCTTGTCTGACTGTGAATGAGAGGCGAAGTTATGTATGGCAGTATGCGTGGAACCCCACAAGGAAAGTTAATCTTCCAAATATAAAATTTCCAAAAATTCGAAACCCCATTGCCAACACTGAAGAAAAAGGAGTGTAATAGAGACGAAATATTTTTCTATTTTTCGAGAAAAAAATAATAATAATGAAATCTACCGCTTAAATAGAAGAGTGATACTTGGTGTACATAATGGTGTCCATACACTCACATAGGGTGTGGTCCGCTCGAATAAAAAATTAAAGTGGACCCCACCCATGTTAGTGTATGGACACCATTATGTAGTCCAAATGATGTACAAGTAGAGTTATCCTAAATAGAAACGGAAACTGAAGGTCTATTTTTTATTTTTTATTTTTTGTTTTCTTTCTTGCAGTGATAATATAGTTTAAGGGTTAAAAAAACATAAAATCGTTAACATGCCTAACCAAGTCGAAACCTCGATCTTGAAACCTTATATTTGGAAATTGTTGGGTTTAGGTTTCAAATTTTTAAAAATCGAACAAAATCGTTTGAACATTGTTCGATTTAGGTTTTTATAATTAAAAATCGTTTAAAACCAATTCAAAGTGTTCACCTAAAATTATTTGTTTTTACCCAGTGTACTATTAATTTATTTTGTTCTAGTTATAAGTTAATAATTTTAATTGCTAGTTTCCTTTAATTGACTCTATAAAGAAATAATGGTTTATGTATTTCAAACATAATATATTTGTAAGCTTAGATTTTATAGTTGAAACTTGTATTACTTTATTGGTATAAGCTTGTATTGAGAGAAATATAATAGTATCATAAATTTTATGTTTATGATGTTTTAATTTAAGTGCTATATTGAGATTTAATTTAATACCAATACATATTTATTTTTTTAACTTATTTGAAATATTATTTTTACGTCGCTAAAACCATGGTCTGAAACCAATCCGGATATAATAATAATAATAATAATAATAATAATTTGGTTTGAAATTTTTGAAATAATTTAAAATAGTTTGGTTTGAAAATAATTTTAAAAAATTGTCCAAATCGAGATGTTCAGTCATAGTAGATTTTAAGAAAGGGAATCAAGCAATGGCAGATATTAATATAATACTAATGCTAAATGGACATTATGTCCCTTAAGCAAAAAAATCGATCGAACTCATGTGTGATTTAGGTTGGTTTGAAATAGCAAATCATTTCGATTTTGTTAATATTTAACCACTACACCATCAGGTCAGATTGGTTATGGGTTAAGACTCCTTAACTATTTCATTTATGAGGCTTTGAAAGGTAGCAGGAGCATGGGTTAATCCAAAGGAAAATACCTTGAATTCAAAGAGCGCTTTGTGTGTTTTGAATGCTATTTTATAGATTTCTTCTCTAGATACCCTTATTTGATGATAAGCAGCTCTTAAGTCAATTTTTGAGGAGTTGATCCACATAGCTCATCAATCAACAACATAGGAACTTGTCCTTGATAGTAAGATTATTTTAACTGTCTATAATCTACACAAAACCTTCAGAAACCACACTTCTTAATTAGTAACATGGGTGAGGCTAATGGATTATTACTCTGCTGTATAACCCCACTCTGGCACATCTTTTACTATTTGCTCCACCTCAGCTTTATGTACATATGGGCACTTGTAGGGTCTAATTTTAAAAGGTTGTGAGCCCTCCTTAAAAGGGATTTGATGTCATTAGACCTATGTGATAGCACTTCAACTAGCATAAGATCTAACTCCTCTTTTGATGTGGCATATAATTGACCTATGAAGCCATACTGTTTCATACTGCACCACCGTTAAGTTTTTTTCACATCTATCATGACAAATTCTCCATGAGAATCCTCATTTCTTAATTCCACCTCCTTCCCATCATGGTGAAATTTAATGCTCCTGTTTGTGAAATCAAATATCATTGGACCAAATTGACTCAACCAATCAACCCCTAACACCAGATCACTATCCCCAAGCTTAAGAGCTCTTAATTTAAATTGAAATTCCATTCCCTGCATACTCCAGATCAAGGGCCTACATACTGTTTGCTCTCTAGTTTTTCTCCATTTGCCACAGTAACAACTAGAGGCTTGGAAGAACCAGTACGGTATTTAAGTTCATGCACCAAATTTTCATCGATAAAGCTATGTGTACTTCCACTATCAATGAGTACAAACACATTTCTCTTCTTAATTAGGGGGTGTAATGGTTTTAAATTTTATGGGTTGTTTTTTGGTTTTTAAAGGATGAGTCAGGTTGAGAGATAGTTTTGTTAGAATGTTTTTAATGAATTTTTAGATGGTCCTTGGTTTGTTATAAGAACAATTTTGTACATTTGTAATTTTTTATATTATTTTATCAATTTATATTGAAGATTTTGCCTTAAAGTGTCTTAAGGCTTATGCCTAGTCTAATGATATCCAATTTTTCTTTTCTAAGCACCGAATGAGGTTTGGCACAAGTCTTATTCATTCATTCATTCATTCCTTTGAGAGTGAGTTGGTTTTGGGATGGGAGCCCAAATTAACCAACTAATTTACAGGATGAGAGGTAGTATGTGACCATTGTTTAATGATCTATGTGCATTTACTAAGAATCAGTGGAATGACATTAACTTCTTCCTTCTTTCCAGGTGAATAAGACTGGTGGCAGTGTTAAGTGAATTATTTTGGGAAATGTCTGAACTAAAATATATCTTCAACAACTTTATGGGAGAATTGGACCCTTGCTACCCCTTGTCCTGTGGGATTTTCCTTAGCTGAGGTTTAATGTTTATCTGATTTATAGCTTTGTTGTTTGGTCATGTCTGTTTTGAATGTCGCACACATACTACTTGTTATGTTACTAATAGGCATGAGATGGTATCCGTGCTCAACAAGCTACTGAAGTTCAATCTTATTTATTGTAATAGCAGTCGTTGCTAATTTTATAGAAAGGAAATCTAGAATTAGGAGGATCATCGTAAAGTTCACACACTTTATTTTCTGTATATCCTGTTAAATTAATCGAATCTAACTATGCGTACTATATTGCAGGTTTCACATGGAGAGCTGAAAATGAAATATGAAGCACTTTGCTTATAGGTTCTTGGTATCTTTATCATTTTGGAATTTCACTTCATTTCTGTACGACGATAAAATAATTGAGAGTGAGAATGGCTTGAACAGGAGATTATACACAACTGTTATGCTGTTCTGGTGTTTCACTGCTTAATACATTCAATGGCAATGGTTCCCTTCTATATGATCGGATTATCTGCTGTGTTAATTATGTTCTTGTCCAATTGATATGAACTGGGATTTTTGCTAGCTGAACATGATATGACAGGTAGCCCGACATGCGGGTACAACATTTGTAATCTTAAACTATGGTTGTGCATGAAATGAAAATAAACGACGCACAACAATGTTGATTTTGGTCGAGGACTTGAAAATCTTATGGTCTTGTGAGATCGATGTATATCTTTAACTGACATTTACTATGAAACATGTGTTGTCAAGGACGATTAACAAACGTTTTTTTAATTGAACTTGAGTCTCAACTCGTGGAATCGAATTAATTTCATACAAAAATTGTAACCCAATGGTCCTGAATCAAGAAGTTGTCACATGAATAAAATAAAACATTTTTGTTTTCAAGAAAAAAATGGATTTTTTTTTCTGTGGTACACTCTACTCCTACTCATTCATCATGACATAAAAATCAAAGCACTATTACTGGATAACATTCCACACACGTAGAGGCAACCCAAGCTACATCCATTTCTATGGCTTCCATTCATTCCTAAACCAATTTAGATTTTCCTTCTAGCCATTCTTCTCTTCCCAAAAAATCATTCCACAAAAGTCATACTCAGGCAGTTTCACGTTCCATTTCGCACTATTGATATATTAAAAGATTATGTAATCTATTTGTACAAATAGATTTTTCCTTGGTGAAAAAATGGAGAGAAGTGATTAAGACGTGTTTGGCCCAAGAGAAATTACCCTTATTTACTTATTTGGATGCAACGGGATATATTAAATGGACAAGTTAGCAAACCATTAGTCCACGTAAGATTTTTCGTTAAATTAATGACGATTCATCAACCGAATGACTTGACTGGGACATTATATGAAGTTTGATGTCCATGATAAAACAAAATCAATTGGAGAAGAAGAAGATGATGATTGCAAATCTGGAAGCGGAAGTTAGCTCTGATACCATATTAATTGAGAGAGAGAAAATATGAAAACAATATTCTGCATTTGCATTGTAAAATGTCTGTTTACAATATATATAAATAGCAGATAACAAATAATAGAATTAATAGTTGTCCGCTTGAGCTCTAATATAGTAGAATTTTGAAATCTAGTTATTTTTGCACTAGAAGATTTTCCATCAACACTATCACTATAGTTCCATCACTTTATCTGATTTCTTTATTCATTCCTTAGGTCATATTATCGGTTGGAATCTTTGCTGCAAAAAAATCATAAATTTCATGATTCACACAATTTGAGAAAGATATTTCACTTCCATACATAATCAAATTTACAAAAGCCAATCTAGCTTATCAACTAATAGTGAAATTACAGCCTGCTATGTGTACATAAATATGATGCCAAAATTTTGGCAGAATACACTTACAATTTTTGATTCGCGAAAAAAAAAAAGCAGACCAACCAAATGCTGTGAAGAATCATCACCAATCTTCCAGACTTTTCCTCATGCAACCAACTAGAGAAACCTTAAAGAACTCATACATCACCACTATTCTAGAGTCCATGAGATTACCTTATAATTAATTTATGGAATTATCTAGAATCATCAACCTTTGTGTAGAAGAATCCAATGTCTATATATGTGTGTGCGCGCGCGTGTGCGCTCAAGTGTGTATTAGAGAGTGTAAGTGAAAAGAGTGTAACGAGAGTGAGTGTGCAAGAGAGAAAGTGTGAGGTGTGTGTTTGGTTTGTAAAGAAAATATTTGTTAATAAAATCACTTTTGTTTGGCCTTCAAACTCAACAATTTGGTATCAGAGCTAGGCGGTTGGGACGAATTTTTGGGCTTCTTGAGATCGTATACAAAAGGAGATTGTGAAGCTTTTGTAAAAGTTTGCTTGATTACGAGGAGGTAAATCAAGTCACGATGGGCGACCTACAAGCAGTAGGCGGAGTAAAGAAGCTCAATAATCAGAACTACACCACATGGCAAACTTGCATGGAGTCATATCTCCAAGAGCAAGATTTGTGGGAAGTAGTTGGTGGAAATGACGTGATACCACCGGAGGAGGCCGGAGCTCTGAAGAAATGGAGAATTAAAGTCGGTAAGGCCATGTTTGTTATAAAGACAACAATTGAGGAAGAATTGTTGGAGCATATAAGAGATAAGACTACACCAAAGGAAGCATGGACACTTTAGCCACTCTATTTTCAAAGAAAAATGATTTGAGGTTACAATTATTAGAAAACGAGTTGCTCTCAATCACTCAAGGAGAACAAACGGTAAGTCAATATTTCAATAAAATTAAAACTCTTTGTCGCAAAATTTCAGAATTCGATTCTTCAAGTAAGATTTTGGAGTCTAGAATGAGAAGGATAATTATACATGGTTTGAGACCCGAATTTAGAGAATTCATTACTGCCATCCAAGGTTGACAAGAGCAACCGTCATTAGTCAATCTTGAAAACCTATTGGCCGACCAAGAAGCGTTAACCAAACAAATGTCAGGGGTCTCAATTAAGAAAGAAGATGAAGAAGCACTATGCAGTAGCAAAAGCAGTGCTCACTACTTCCCTACTCCAAGATCTGAAGCTTAAACTCTCTCATCCCCTATTGTTAAGCCCTTCTCATTTAACTGAAATATGAGCGCTTATGTTCGGAAGAAAACTTAATGATGATAGATTTTAATCTCAGTCATGTTTTGATGAGTAGTTTAGTATAATAATAACAATGGGATTTAGTGTCATGGAATCGTATGAAATTATCAAAGTATTAAATCTCTCTATAACCCAGCTTTTTCTGTGAATGGTTAAAAAATGAATAAAAGTACGTTTACGTGATCGGTGATGCAGGAGATCCAGTGCCCAACTGAAACAAGACTTGGAAACAATATTTTTCCTAATTATTTCCTATAATTAAAATGCTTCTTTTTAGGGTTAAATTTTGTACCCATTCTGTGGAAACCTCATTTCTCAATATTACCTGTGAAAGAATTTTTGAGTACATCTAGAGCGAAGCTACTTTATTACTTATAGGGAAATTTACATCTATAGTTCCTTTTTTGTGCTTAAATAAGCACTTGGGTTCTCATACATTTTTTTATGCCACCTATGTCTCTCCATACGCATTCCATCAGAGACTTTTTATGCCACTTCAATATTTAGACGTCACATGTTTTGCACATAATCAAAGACTTTGTTTCAAAAGACTCTTTATATCCTTATTTTCAATTAAACAAATCTTAGTAATAGTTGAAGAAAGCAAAAAAAATAAAATAATAATAATAATAATCATCATCATCTGGTCCATCCCTCATGCCAGCCCCCAGTATCCCCTTGAACTCCCTGAAATCATGAGCACATATGGCTAAGCTTAAGAAGTAAAAGTTACATTTATGCTTCTCTATTGTCGAATATATTTTTAAGTGAAACATGCTCTATGTCCAATCACGTATTGATTAGTACGAGATGCTCTAATGCAGTATGAGCATTTTTAAGTTGACTTGGATTTGGTGCATGTGAATATGTATGGAACATATAAAAATGCAATTTTGGAAACTACATAGCAAATTAACATGATAAGTGGTTCTCCTAAGTCTAAATGTTACGGCGTGTACCTTTCTTGAATTTATACAATTGAAGTTATTATATGAAATCATAATTGTCTGAAAAATACACTAAACATTTGTCTCACTTGTTCTTTACTTTCTTGGTTTCAAAATGTTATAGGATGACCAAGAAGGCGCTAGGACAATAGATGATGGTAATTTCATAGATGCAATGATGTGGACCCTGCTCACCATTATGGAAGTAACAATGAACATTCTCCAAGCAGTGCTCCCCATGTTGGAATTCTATCCTTTTCGGATGACATATTATGGTTATTTAGCATAACTGATAGACTATTTTATCTAGGTTTTTTAATTTTTATAATGTGAAATCTCCAATATTGGAGAATTTCGATGCTATCTCTATGTAGTCACATGCTTTCAGGGATGTGAAATCTCCAATATTGGAGAGTTTCTTCTCTCCTTGTAAAGATATGTTAATGAAGATTGGAAATAAATGAAGTAAAACCATCAACTCTTGTAATTTATTATTGAAAATACTTGACTTTGTTACTTTTTGGATTAAACAACTACAAGTTTGTAGGCATTGAATATTTCCTACATATGTGCTACGGAGTATCTGTAACAAATACATTGTTTCTCTTTGTCTATATTCTCATTTATGCTCAAAGTATTCAATAACTGAATTGGTAAAATATAATATATTAGGTTAAAAAATTTACTCCTTCATAAGTTATACTTTTTTTCCTCTTGCATGAGATATAAATTTTGGCCTTTTCTTGATGAATTTAACCCAATAGCAACCCTATTTTTCAAGTGACGTTACAAGCTCATCGAAATAGTTATCGAAGAATTGTAAGCTCCGCTTTAAATTAAATCTTATCTAAAATATATGATTCTTACCTTCCTGCCTTATTCATTGTCATTCTAAATTTTCCTATTTATAACTCAATCAATTTATCTTGTAGAATGTACCTAGAAGTTCGCACGATTAGATCAACAAAAACTTATCCAGAATATCCAAATACATAATCGTTCACACTGGAATTGGCCAATTCAAACAAATCTTAGTAGAAATGGTAACATCCAACATTCAACTGTAGGGTCATTAGCTTATATTATAGAAAAGAACTTCAGATAGATAACATGTAATCAGATAGATCACATGTACATATTCAAGCTTGTCAACAATGAAATTTCAATCTTCATGATGTACAAAGTTTCTCCCACCGATGAAAGTTGGAGATTAACATATGTTATATCGATATATTTCATGTTTAGTTATTATCTTCATTTTGTTTAATTTTGTACGAATACTATATATTAGAGAACTAAATTTATTAAAATTTGGATTTCTAACCATCATTCCACGCTATTACATACTCAATTAAAATAAAACACGTGCATTGCACGTGGCTCAACTAGTATAGATAAAAGAGAGAGAGTGAGAGAAAGGGTTAATTTCTCTAAGTTAATAACAAATTGAAACCAGTTTCTCTAAGATGCTTGAAATCCAATTCTAAGAAATTAATTATAATCAATTAATCTAATAGTTTCACATAGTTCCTTGAGGAGCTGATGCAGCCCGTCCAAGCTTCCTCTAACATCTGAACAAAGAGTTGAATCCTGTGTATATAAACCAGAGTTGAGCTTTACCAATGTTGGAACAAAAGGGATATACCGTTGATCTAAATCCCTTGATTCCGACATTGTCCCTATTCTCTCCCACGATTTGATCAATACATCGTGAATGTAAATTACTCGCTGCTTTCTCGAGTTCCTAAAAAGAAAAAGCAGTTGTTTTCCATCAAACAACATTGGAATGCCATTCCTCAATCCATAGTTTCCTTCTCTTCTACAAATGTTATCAATTGTGTGCAAAATTTGCCACTTTTTTTGTACACGTTCATAAACATATATCACAATTTCATATTCGAAAGCACGCACGAATACAAGTGAATCGTGGACTCCTCCAAACCATATATCATAATTGAACATCACATCAGCAGTTCTGTAAAAGGGTCCCTTAATGATTCTAGCACTACGCTTTTCTAGGTCAAAAGCAAGAATACTGCCATCTTTTATAAGCCAATTCATAGAGTTACGCAAGAAAACAGGTAGAGTATTGTCACTTAGAAACGTACGTAGTTCACAAACGAGTTCTTCTTCATGGATTTCTTCCCACATGCACGAACTTGCTGTAAATGTCAAGAATTTAAACACTTTCTTCTCCCAATTGGTAAGGTTTCGTTTTACGTCAAAAGCTACTAATATATACGATTGAGTGCTTGAATCCACAGCCAAACCAATCTGGCCACTATGTTGGTTATTGGGGACAAGTTGGAATTCTCCTGTAATAGGGTTGAATACACCATAGGTCTCATGTAATTCAAAGTGAAGTAAAAGAAGGCCACTACACGACGCCATAACTCGAACCAGAGTGGGTAGATTTTCATAAATATCAATATAGTTCGAAAAGTAAGGAGGGTCGAGTCGAACTTGGCCGAAGATCTTGGGATGTTGTTCGGAGCAGTGAAGGACTGTACAACTTTTTTGAATTGATTGAACAACCTGTCTGCGTTCTTCATTAGAGATATAGGTATTAATATCCTTGTTGAGATACTTGCATCTAATTGCTTCCTTTAGGGGCAAACGCGAGATCACTTCAAGAACCATGTCAATATTCAAGTTTCTCATGGTTTTGAAATTGAATAATGATACTTCGGAATTCTGTAATCACAATAATGCTAATTTTCGAGGGAAGGTGAGGTGGTTATATATAAGGTTACATAGTTGGATTAATTCTTTTTCAACTAGGATTGGGAAACATAGAGGAAACTTACTATTTTCCTAATTCTTGTCTGATTGTGAATGAGAGGCGAAGTTATGTATGGCAGTATGCATGGAACCCAATAAGGAAAGTTAATCTTCCAAATATAAAATTACCAAAAATTCGAAACCCCATTGCCAACACTGAAGAAAAAGGAGTGTAATAGAGACGAAATATTTTTCTATTTTTCGAGAAAAAAAAGAATGAAATCTACTGCTTAAATAGAAACGGAAACTGAAGGTCTCTATTTTTTATTTTTTGTTTTTTGTTTTCTTTCTTGCAGTGGTAATATAGTTTAAAAATTAACAAACATAAAATCGTTAACATGTCTAACCAAGTCGAAACCTCGATCTTGAAACCTTATATTTGGAAATTGTTGGGTTTAGGTTTCAAATTTTTAAAAATCGAACAAAATCGTTTGAACATTGTTCGATTTAGGTTTTTATAATTAAAAATCGTTTAAAACCAATTCAAAGTGTTCACCTAAAATTATTTGTTTTTACCCAGTGTACTATTAATTTATTTTGTTCTAGTTATAAGTTAATAATTTTAATTGCTAGTTTCCTTTAATTGACTCTATAAAGAAATAATGGTTTATGTATTTCAAACATAATATATTTGTAAGCTTAGATTTTATAGTTGAAACTTGTATTACTTTATTGGTATAAGCTTGTATTGAGAGAAATATAATAGTATCATAAATTTTATGTTTATGATGTTTTAATTTAAGTGCTATATTGAGATTTAATTTAATACCAATACATATTTATTTTTTTAACTTATTTGAAATATTATTTTTACGTCGCTAAAACCATGGTCTGAAACCAATCCGGATATAATAATAATAATTTGGTTTGAAATTTTTGAAATCATTTAAAATAGTTTGGTTTGAAAATAATTTTAAAAAATCGTCCAAATCGAGATGTTCAGTCAAGCAATGGCAGATATTAATATAATAATAATGCTAAATGTACATTTTGTCCCTTAAGCAAATAAATCGATCGAACTCATGTGTGATTTAGGTTGGTTTGAAATAGCAAATCAGTTCGACTTTGTTAATATTTAACCACTAAACCATCAGGTCAGATTGGTTATGGGTTAAGACTCCGTAACTATTTCATTTATCAGGCTTTGAAAGGTAGCAGGAGCATGGGTTAATCCAAAGGGCAATACCTTGAATTCAAAGAGCGCTTTGTGTGTTTTGAATGTTGTTTTATAGATGTCTTCTCTAGATACCCTTATTTGATGATAAGCAACTCTTAAGTCAATTTTTGAGAAGTTGATCCACATACCTCATCTATTAGCTCATCAATCAACAACATAGGAACTTGTCCTTGATGGTAAGATTATTTTTAACTGTCTATAATCTACACAAAACCTTCAGAAACCACACTTCTTAATTAGTAACATGGGTGAGGCTAATGGATTATTACTCTGCTGTATAACCCCACTCTGGCACATCTTTTACTATTTGCTCCACCTCAGCTTTATGTACATATGGGCACTTGTAGGGTCTAATTTTAAAAGGTTGTGAGCCCTCCTTAAAAGGGATTTGATGTCATTAGACCTATGTGAAGGAAGTCCATGAGGTTCCGCAAATACATCCATAAACTCATGAACTGGTGATAGCACTTCAACTAGAATAAGATCTAACTCCTCTTTTGATGTGGCATATAATTGAGCTATGAAGCCATACTACTTCATACTGCACCACCGTTAAGTTTTTTTCACATCTATCATGACAAATTCTCCATGAGAATCCTCACTTCTTAATTCCACCTCCTTCCCATCATGGTGAGATTTAATGCTCCTGTTTGTGAAATCAAATATCATTGGACCAAATTGACTCAACCAATCAACCCCTAACACCAAATCACTATCCCCAAGCTTAAGAGCTCTTAATTTAAATTGAAATTCCATTCCCTGCATACTCCAGATCAAGGGCCTACATACTGTTTTGCTCTCCAGCTTTTCTCCATTTGCCACAGTAACAACTAGAGGCTTGGAAGAACCAGTACGTTATTTAAGTTCATGCACCAAATTTTCATCGATAAAGCTATGTGTACTTCCACTATCAATGAGTACAAAGACATTTCTCTTCTTAATTAGGGGGTGTAATGGTTTTAAATTTTATGGGTTGTTTTTTGGTTTTTAAAGGATGAGTCAGGTTGAGAGAGAGTTTTTTGGCTAGTGTCTGGTTTTTTTAAGTGACTAAGGATTCCAGTTGGTGGGGTTATATGGTTTAGATGTCTTTTGGACTTTGTTGAGGGCTGCAATCGTGGTTTCCTGTAAAGAGGCTATTTCAAAGGCTTGTGCTATAGAGGTAGGTTCGATAATTTTAACCATGGATTTGATCTCCTCCTTCAGTCGACTGGTGAAAATGGAAATATAATAGGAATCAGGTAAATGAGTCAGAAAGAGCATCACTTGCGACTTGAGATCTTTAAACCTCTCTTGATATTCAACCACAGATTCATGTTGTTTAATCTTGTTGAAGGTTGTGTTCTCAGATATCCTCTTACATATCTCTGTGGACGAAAGGCTCCAATGATCCAATCTAACAGCCAACCTCTTAGTTTCGTTAGAATGTTTTTAATGAATTTTTAGATGGTCCTTGGTTTGTTATAAGAACAATTTTGTACATTTGTAATTTTTTATATTATTTTATCAATTTATATTGAAGATTGTGCCTTAAAGTGTCTTAAGGCTTATGCCTAGTCTAATGATATCCAATTTATCTTTTCTAAGCACCGAATGAGGTTTGGCACAAGTCTTATTCATTCATTCATTCATTCCTCTAAGAGTGAGTTGGTTTTGGGATGGGAGCCCAAATTAACCAACTAATTTACAGGATGAGAGGTAGTATGTGACCATTGTTTAATGATTTATGTGCATTTACTAAGAATCAGTGGAAATGTGGAATAACATTAATTTCTTCCTTCTTTCCAGGTGAATAAGACTGGTGGCAGTGTTAAGTGAATTATTTTGGGAAATGTCTGAACTAAAATATATCTTCAACAACTTTATGGGAGAATTGGACCCTTGCTACCCCTTGTCCTATGGGATTTTCCTTAGCCGAGGTTTAATGTTTATCTGATGTATAGCTTTGTTGTTTGGTCATGTCTGTTTTGAATGTCGCACACATACTACTTTGTTATGTTACTGATAGGCATGAGATGGTATCCGTGCTCAACAAGCCCCTGAAGTTCAATCCTATTTATTGTAATAGCAGTCGTTGCTAATTTTAGAGGAAAAGAAATCTAGAATTAGGAGGATCATCGTGAAGTTCACACACTATTTGAAGCCACACACTTTATTTTCTTTATTTCCTGTTAAATTAATCGAATCTAACTATGCGTACTATATTGCAGGTTTCACATGGAGAGCTGAAAATGAAATATGAAGCACTTTGCTTATAGGTTCTTGGTATCTTTATCATTTTGGAATTTCACTTCACTTCTGTACGACGATAAAATAATTGAGTAAGAATGGCTTGAACAGGAGATTATGCACAACTGTTATGCTGTCTGGTGTTTCACTGCTTAATACATTCAATGGCAATGCTTCCCTTCTATATGATGGGGTTATCTGCTGTGTTAATTCTGTTCTTGTCCAATTGATATGAACTGGGATTTTTGCTAGCTCAACATGACATGACAGGTAGCCCTGCATGCGGGTACAACATTTGTAATCTTAAACTATGGTTGTGCATGAAATGAAAATAAACGACGCACAACAATGTTGATTTTGGTCGATGACTTGAAAATCTTATGATCTTGTTAGATCGATGTATATCTTTAACTGACAGTTACTATGAAACATGTGTTGTAAAGGACGATTAACAAACGTTTTTTTAACTGAACTTGAGTCTCAACTCCTGGAATCAAATTAATTTCATACAAAAATTGTAACCCAATGGTCCTGACTCAAGAAGTTGTCACATGAATAAAATAAAACATTTTTGTTTTCAAGAAAAAAATGGGTTTTTTTTTTCTGTGGTACACTCAATTCCTACTCATTCATCATGACATAAAAATCAAAGCATTATTACTGGATAACATTCCACACACGTAGAGGCAACCCAAACTACATCCATTTCTATGGCTTCCATTCATTCCTAAACCAATTTAGATTTTCCTTCTAGCCATTCTTCTCTTCCCAAAAAATCATTCCACAAAAGTCATACTCAGGCTGTTTCACGTTCCATTTCGCACTATCGAATTTCCCTTTTCAATCTTCCCCAAATTCTCTTGACTTCAAAAAAATTGGAAAAAATCGAAGCTGAATTTGAATTGCAGAACCTCTAATGGCTTTATCATCAACAAACCCTTTACTATCCTCTAACTTTTTTGGCACCAAAATTTTTATTTCTCCTCCTACACCAAAAACCGTTCCAAGAAATTTCCTAGTACGAGATTCGATTTTTAACAGGAATTCGAAATCGTTCAAGAATGTTCAATCACATGCCACTTTAGCTGCTTTACTGTTTTCTTCAATTACTCCACAAGCATTGGCAGTAGATAACGCCACCCCTCCTACGGCTGCGCCGCCCGTGCTTCAAGCTGAGGCGCCTAAGCCTGGTCCATCGTCGCCCTTTTCTCAAAATCTTGTTTTGACGGCCCCAAAACCACAGGCCCAGTCGACTTCTGACCTCCCTGACGGATCTAATTGGCGTTATAGTGAGTTCTTGAATGCAGTCAAGAAGGGGAAGGTTGAGAGGGTGAGGTTCAGCAAAGACGGAAGTGCCCTTCAGCTCACAGCAGTGGATGGCCGTAGGGCTACCGTTATTGTGCCCAATGACCCGGATTTAATTGACATTTTGGCGATGAATGGTGTTGATATTTCGGTTTCTGAGGGTGATTCTGGAAATGGGTTGTTTAGTTTTATTGGGAATTTGATCTTCCCATTCATTGCCTTTGCTGGACTTTTCTTTTTGTTCAGGCGGGCACAGGGTGGGCCAGGTGGACCTGGAGGTCTAGGAGGGCCGATGGATTTTGGCCGGTCGAAGTCTAAGTTCCAGGAGGTGCCGGAGACTGGTGTCACATTTGCTGATGTGGCTGGGGCTGATCAAGCGAAATTGGAGTTGCAAGAAGTGGTTGATTTCTTGAAAAATCCTGATAAGTACACCGCTCTGGGTGCAAAAATTCCGAAAGGGTGTCTTTTGGTTGGTCCTCCTGGTACTGGGAAAACCCTTTTGGCCAGGGCAGTTGCCGGTGAGGCCGGGGTGCCATTCTTTTCGTGTGCAGCCTCAGAGTTTGTGGAATTGTTTGTGGGCGTGGGAGCTTCAAGAGTGAGAGATTTGTTTGAGAAGGCAAAGTCAAAAGCGCCTTGCATTGTGTTCATTGATGAGATTGATGCTGTTGGGAGGCAGAGAGGGGCAGGACTTGGAGGTGGTAATGATGAAAGAGAGCAGACTATCAATCAGCTCTTGACTGAAATGGATGGGTTCTCAGGGAATTCAGGTGTTATAGTGTTGGCAGCAACTAACCGCCCAGATGTTCTTGATGCGGCATTGTTAAGGCCTGGAAGGTTTGATCGGCAGGTCACTGTGGACAGGCCTGATGTTGCTGGTAGAGTCAAGATTCTTCAGGTTAGCAAGCTTTCTTCCTCGAATATTTAGTTTCTTCATACAGTTGATTCAAATGCAGTCTATTTTCATGGAGTTAATTATGGATGCCATTGGTATTATCTGAAATATTGTTATATATTGCAAGAAAGAGCTTCAAATTTTAAGTAAATTGAATCCAAGTTTGACAAAATCCTAGCACAATGCCTGTATGTGTGTGAACAGTGAGGAGCATACCTTGCTTTGCCTAGTTTTATCTGCTATGTGAAATTAAAGTTGGCTGGATTTGCTATAACCTGTATTCTGACTTGGAAGATGCCCACTTGTAAAAACTTGGCATCCTAATTATAATATGTTTAGCAATTGGGGATGGATTCCACTGCCACATTAATTAAACCTGTTTATTCTATCCACATAAGTTCAAATTGAGTTAATGCACTAGAGATGATTGTGTGGTACATTTCTATTCAGTAAGTTAATGCACCAGTTATCTTCGGTATGATAGGTGCATTCCAGAGGTAAGGCTCTTGCAAAAGATGTCGACTTTGAAAAGATTGCAAGGAGAACACCAGGTTTCACCGGGGCAGATTTGCAAAATCTGATGAATGAAGCAGCCATCCTTGCAGCACGCCGCGACCTTAAGGAAATAAGCAAAGACGAGATATCTGATGCTCTTGAGAGAATAATTGCTGGACCAGAGAAGAAAAATGCGGTTGTCTCTGATGAAAAGAAGAGGCTGGTTGCTTATCATGGTATGAAAAGACATTGAACTGTCTTGCTATTTATTGGCCTTCTAACTGGAGTGTTTGAATTGCATTACAGAGGCTGGGCATGCTTTAGTTGGAGCTCTTATGCCAGAATATGATCCTGTAGCAAAGATCTCCATCATTCCTCGTGGCCAAGCTGGTGGCCTTACTTTTTTTGCTCCAAGTGAAGAGAGGCTAGAGTCAGGATTGTACAGTAGAAGCTACCTAGAGAATCAGATGGCCGTCGCTCTGGGTGGAAGGTCAGTTGGCATTTTCCTGGTCTTTGATAAAATGTGCATGATTTAATCAATAAATTTTCCCCTCGAATCTGGATTACATGTACTAACAATAACTCAATGGCATGTTTTGAAGAGAGTATAGGAAAGTAGTGAACAGTATTGCACAGAAGATAAAATATTGTTTGTTATATTGATCAGTTCTATCAATTACTACATACCAAACATCGACTAATTCTTTGATTATTGCTCATGATTAGTATGTCAAAATTTGCTTACTGCTTGAAATGTCCATGGCGATAACATGTTGAGAATTTGCTTGCTCCTTTATTATCCTTGCTGCATGTAGATGATGTGTTTTTCATCCCTTCTTTGTCCACGCACTTACTAGATTTATTTTAAATGATTATACTCGACAAGAAATGAACAATTATGCTGATAAAATTGGATGAGAAAAAGCAGAAAATCATGGTGGTGTTCTTCAGTCATTTCATGGGTCCTTGCACACCACCTAATACCTTGTTCCTCACTCTGTTTGTTCATTCAGAGTTGCAGAAGAGGTTATTTTTGGATCTGAAAACGTAACAACTGGGGCATCAAATGACTTCATGCAAGTTTCGAGGGTGGCTAGGCAGATGGTCGAGAGATTTGGGTTCAGCAAAAAGATCGGACAAGTAGCCATTGGTGGACCCGGTGGAAATCCCTTCCTTGGTCAGCAGGTACCTTTTATGCTACTCATTGTAGGATCCTGTGGAACCTAATTATATTGTTTACTCTTCTTTCTTATAGTTAAAAATATTGTGCTTACGTAGCTCTCTCACCCTCACCGAGGGTGAACAACTATATAAATCTGTGTGTTCTTCGTTCTTTTTCCTGAGTTCTTCTTCATTTATCATTACTCCAGGAGTCGGGGATTAAGGTTTAATCCATAATACGTCTCTATACAATTTCCATTGATCTTATATTTCGATTTGTTATTTATGCCGAGTCACTATCTGCAGATGTCGACCCAGAAAGACTACTCCATGGCAACTGCTGATGTTGTCGATGCAGAAGTAAGAGAGTTGGTAGACACGGCATACATGAGGGCCAAGCAAATAATGACAACGCACATTGACATTCTACATAAACTCGCTCAACTGCTAATCGAGAAAGAAACTGTCGATGGAGAAGAGTTTATGAGCCTTTTCATTGATGGCAAGGCTGAACTGTACGTTGGCTAATCATATTTTTACGACTTGAAAGAATCATATTTTGAAAACTCAGTAGTGTTGTATATTACGTTTTCCGTGTCAATATACCTTGTAAAGTTACTGATTGTTGGACAAATTTGAGTTGAAAGAGTATCAGGAACATAGATTTGAGTAAATGGATAATGCACAAATGATGTGAATTATTAAGTAAATATAGTATTTTATAATTTTAAATATTTGGTATGTATTATTTTAATTATTAAATGATTTCAAATCATTAAAAATTTAAAATAATATTAAAAATAAGAAAATATTTTGTACGTATAACCCTCGCTTATTTGTTTAAACTCGTAAAGCTTGAAATTTCGTATCCAAGCCTAATTACACTTTACGTTTTTAAGAAAACTAGTTATCAGAAATCATGTCACTCATAAAATTTTATTTTATTTATTATTTAGAAATTATTGGTAGATAAGTTTAATATATATATATATATATTCCTTGTTATAATATTATAATGAGATTTTTTTAAAACTTTTAATTTGGGAAAATAATTTTGTTAAATTATTTGAGTTTAATATTTGTAACTGAAAAATCATTCGTAATCTTTAGTTGTCCATATATTATTACCTAATGACAGAATATTTAAAGAAAAAATGAAATATGTTAATTTTAAAAATTGTGGGCCTTCAATAAATTAAAGTCCAACTCGTAATGTTTGAGCCGACTCTGTTGTATGAAAACAGACGATTAGAAAAGAACATAGATAAGGCATAGAGCAACACGAATGTTCGATTTTGCATTATAAGAATTTGACTACAGAAAGTAGGGTACTTGTATACAATTTTATAAGCAAGTTTGTTTGGATTTTAATTCTTCTATTATTGATTTTTCTTTAAAAATTCTCAAAATTAATTCCTCAATATTTGTGTCGACTAGGGGGAGTGGTTGCGTCATTGGTCGCAATACTAGGGGTGAGATCGTTTGTTGTAAGTTTAAATGATCATTGAACTTTTCAAGAGTTTTTTATTTTTTAATTTTTTATAACAAAGTACATTTTATTAAAATGACTTAAAAGAGTTGCATCAATGCATCATGCTCAATAATGTGTGAAACAAAATCCGGAGTATCACTCTACCACACTACCAAGTCATTAAGATGTCATTGTTAAACAATTCAAATAAAATAAAGGAAAAAATGAAGGTTATGGTTTCATTAATTCGGCATAATGAAAATTGAATACAAAAAGATTATTTAACATAAATATATATAGGCTAAAACAAAGGAAACTAAAAAGATTATTCTACCATTAATAAACAATAAAATAAAATAATACTATATTTCTTAACATTTCCCCTCAAACTCACGATACGGCAGCTACAAGCATCGAAAGTATGCCAACTAGAAAACGAAAACGGAAAATAGAATGCGACTTGGTAAAGAAATCTGCAAGCTGCAAAGAACAAGAACAAAGGGCAAAATAATTGTGTCATGCTTGAGATGATGACGAGTAAGGTGACAATCGATCTCGATGTGCTTAGTTTGTTCATGAAAAATCGAGTTGTAAGCAATCTGAATAGAACTCTGGTTGTCGCAATACATAGGAGTAGGATGAGAAAGAAAAACTCTCATATCTGCAAGTAACCAACGTTTCGGTTGAAAATTGAGAAACAATAGATTGTTTCTTGCTCTTCCAAGAAATAAAAGAATTACCTAAAAAAATACAGAAACCAGTAACAAACTTACGATCTGTGGGATCACTACCATGATTAGCATCAGAGTATACATGCAGCTCCAATGAATGGGTGGATGGAAGTAAAAGACTCTGAAAAACTGTACCCCGAAGATACCTCAACATACGAAGAACTGCCCAATGAACTATAGTAGGAGAAGCAACAAACTGACTAACAACATAAACATCATATGCAATATCTAGACGAGTAATAGTGAGATATACCAAACTCTCAATAATAGTACGATATAAAGTAGGATCCGACAAAGGTAAACCATCAGAAGAAGAATATTTAGTGTTAACCTCAATGGGAGTATCAACAGTCTTATTATCAGTAAGTCTAGCTCACTCAAGAATATCTACAACATATTTCCATTGAGAGAGAAGAGAAACTCTGGGCGAGCATGCTACCTCAATACCCAAGAAATATCGTAGAGAACCCAAATCCTTCATTTCAAACTGTCTAGCTAACTCTGTCTTCAAAACTGAAATACCATCAATATCATCACCAGTAATAATCATGTCATCAACATATAAAGATAGAATGATACGACTTGCATCAGTGCACTTAACAAAAAGAGCAGAATCATGACTACTAGAAGTAAATCCAAGGGAAGATATCACAACAGAAAATTTCTCAAACCAAGCACGAAGTACTTGTTTGAGACCATATAACGCTTTATTTAGTTTGCAAACATACCCAAAATTATGTGAAATACCAGGAGGGGGTGCCATATAAATCTCTTCTTGAAGATCTCCATTCAAGAAGACATTTTTAACATCAAGTTGAGAGGTACGCCACTGACGAATAGAAACTACTGCAATAAGAGTACGAATAGTAATCATTTTTGCAACAGGAGCAAATGTTTCCTCATAATCCATACCATACTGTTGAGAGTACCCTTTTGCAACCAACCTAGCTTTGTATCGCTCAATTGATCCATCAAAATTAGTCTTGATCTTATACACCCAACGAGAACCCACAACACTCTTACCAGGAGGTAGAGGAACTAAATCCCAAGTACCAGTCTTATACAAAGTAGAAAGTTCATCATCCATAGCTTGCTGTCAAAGAAGATCAATAATTGCCTCTTTATAGGAACATGACTCAGAGAGACAATGAATAGAAGCTAAAAATGAAGTAAAAGATGAAGAATAAAAAGAATAAGCAAAATCGGGTAACTTTGTAGACTTAAAAATACGTGTAGATTGACGTAGAGGTAGATCCACAATCTCATACGGAGCTTGAGGGACCTTCAGGTGTACCGGAGAGTAAAGTGTCGGTACCTACAGAATGATCAGTACGAGTTGGTTGTAAAGATAACGGGGTAAGAACATGAGAATGGGTATTTGAAGTACATGAACCTGAGATAACAAACTATCAGAATCGTCAGAAAAGGATCTATACGAATAAGATTAGATCTAGTCAATACGTTCTACTTGAGGACGAAGATCGAAACAAGTACAACCAAAAACTCTAAAAAAAGAATAATCAGGGACATACCCATACAACTTTCCGAAATGAGAAAAACCTGAAATATGAGAAGATAGAATTGTATTAATCAGACCTACAGCAGTAAGAACAGCTTCACCCCAAAACACACTAGGAACATAAGAAGACAACAAAAGAGAGCGAGTAGTTTCAACAATGTGCCTATGTTTTCTTTCAGCAACATCATTTTGCTCAGGAGTATCCGTACACGAAGTTTGGTGAATGGTTCCATCTAAGGCAAGCAACTCACAAAATCTATTAGAAGTGTATTCTCCAAGCAAATCACACCTAAAACATTTGATAACAGTAGAATGTTGAGTTTTGACAAGAGCACGAAATGTTGAGTATATTTCAAAGAATTCAAAACGATGTTTCATTAAATAAATCCAACAATAACGAGTATGATCATCAATAAAAGAAATATAATATCGAGACCCTCCTTTTCTAGTAATAGGAGAAGGCATCCATACATCAGAATGAATCAAATCAAAAGGAGAAGAAGAAACAGAAATATTTCGATTAAAAGGTAAAGCTAAGAATTTTGCCACTTTACATCCACTACAATCAGAAATATCACAAGGTTGCAAATTTCCTAATGCTCCAATGGAAGCCAAAAATCTTAATCGAGAAGAAGAAACATGACCTAAATGAGAATGTCATAAATAAAAACTAGAAGAAGAATGACTCAAACGAAAAGAAGACAAATCAATACTAAGTAGTAGAAATAGCAACTGACACTTTTAGCTCATCCAAAATATATAGTCCACCCTTCCTACGGTCTGTCCCAATCAGCTTATGAGATTGCAGGTCCTACACATAACAAGAAGAAGAGGAAAATGTGACTAAATTACCAGAATCACATAACTGACCAACAGAAGCAAGATTTAATGTAAGTTTCGATATATAATAAATATTAGGGAGAGACAAGTGAGGTGTGACAACAAAACCAACACCTGCTAAAAGCATAGGAGTGTCATCAGCAGTCATGACAGGGATAGAAGACAAATGAGACGGAGAAGTAAAAGATGAAGAATTTGGAGACATATAATGTGAAGTACCAGAATCCAAGACCCATACAAAATGTGACATACCTGAAGAACCATGAGGCAACTGACCTACGGAAGGAGAAGAAGCAGACATAGCTTGTAGCTATAAGGAAAGAAACTTCTGAAATTGCTCAAACATAGTACTAGGATCGGTGAAGGGACCTAATGAAGCTACTGCTGAAGTATTAGACTGTGGTGGTTTATAGCCCTGAGGTGGTCTATGAGCATTCGATTGTGACTAGTTGCCAAGCTTCCAAGCTTGAAATTGTTGCTGCGATTGATTCTGCTGTCTCAACTTAGAACACTGAGTCTTCCAATTACCTTTCTGCTTACAGAAACTACACTCGTCGGGGGCAACTCTTCCTTAAAACTTATTCTGATTATTATAAAATGACTTAGAAGGCACTGCTAACATGGAAGGATTCCCTTTTCAAAATAAGACTTGAGACGTATTTTTTCAGCCAATAACTCACTAACAACCGAGTCAATAGAAGGAAGTGGAGAACGATGTAAAATTGAACTTCTAAGTCCCCCAAAATCACTGTGAAGTGCAGTTAAAAACTGTAACAACTATTGCTGCTCTCTACGAGTAATATATGCATCACATGCCTTTAATTCGTCCGATTCTGGAAGAGGCAATTGATCCCAAAGATCTGTCATAGCAGAATAAAACTCCTGAATACTCATATTCTTCTGCTGAAGAGCTTGTATGTCATTCTCTAATTGATACTGCAACTGAGTGAATAACCTTTGCAGATGATCCCAAACCTCCTTTGCTGTCTCATACTTCGCCAACTCTTTGCCTATGTAATGCTCAACAGAATTGTTAATCTAAGTAATGATTTTCAAATTATTTGATTTTCAGGCATCTATCTAAGCAACATAATCTTCATCGGTATTTTTAGATTTCTCAAAAGTTTCACTAACGTATCCCCACGTTTTTTTACCCTTAAGAAAATTTCTCATCACATAATTTTAATACGAATAATTCTTTCAATCCAACCTCACACTCACAGACTGAAACGAATCGTCTCTTTGGGTAGTCATAATAAAAAAATAAGGAAAAACAGATCTCAAAAGAAAGAAAAACGAAATACCAGATTGCAAAAACTGAAAGAAAGCCCTATCGAAATTGTCTCGAAATCACCAAAAAAAGTTGGATCCGCGAAGGCTGTGTTTGAGATTAAACTTTGTCCCATGAAATTTTTTTCTGATACCTTGTTAAACAATTCAAAGAAAAGATAGGAAAAAGGGAGGCTAGAGTTTTATTAATTCTGCATAGTGAAAATTGAATACAAAAAGATGATTTAACCTAAATATATATAGGCTAAAACAAAGGAAACTAAAAAGACTATTCTACCCTTAATAAACAATAAAATAAAATAATACTATATTTCTTAACAGCCATGAATTCTTAGCTAGACAATGTGCCGCTAAATTAAATAGACGACTTTCATGCCTTACATCTATATTCGGGAATCTACTCATTAACTGACAAATCTCATGTATCAAGTTTCCCCAAATGGCCAAAGATTCCTCGTGTACTTTCGTCACTTTTTGAACCACCAACAACGAATCACTTTCTACTTGTAAATTCTGGATGGACAAAGGTAAGCAAATCTGTAAGCCTCTCGGCATCGCTAGGAGTTCTGCCTCCATTGGATCCATACTACCCCTATCTGGTTTACTAGCTGAGAAAATTACCTTTCCTTTTGCATCCCAGAGGATCATCTCAGTCCCATATCTGCATTGATCCTCAAATAAAGCTCAATCAACATTAAGCTTTAGAACCTCTTCCGAATGAGGACTCCACCCATCTCTGTGATGGGTCACTTGCTGTCTCTGCTTATGTGCACATTTAAATTCATCAGCCATTGTGAAAGCATGATCAATAGCCTTCTGTGGAGTAAACATCTTCAAAAATAAACTGGTTCCTGATGTACCACATTCCCCACAAGCATATAAATAGTTCCTCCAGTTCACCAGGAATGTTTCTGTTTATTACTAGATTTACTGTATGTGTGATGTCTCGCTGCTCATGATCATTTTTTAAAAAACCCAGCTTTGCCGACAATACTGGTTCGATCCTAGAGCAATATAATAATGCATAATTTATATCTTCTTCTCTCTGTTGCAGAATTTACATCTGGCATCTTCTACCACTTTCCTGGCCAGTAAATTTTTTAGTATTGGCAGCCCATTGTGGCAAACTCTCCATGCGAACACACATATCTTATGGGGGATTTTCATTTCCAAATTTTCTTCCACATTTTTCGTTGATCATCAGCATAGGACACCTCATCGAGTTGCCTAGCACCATTGTTCTTCACAAACATTCGATAGCCACTCCGAATTGTATAGATACCATTATTCTCTAGTTCCCAAATCATAACATCCGGTATGTTCTATCCTCCTACTAATTGTATTTGGAATACTTCATAGGCATCTCTACGGTGAAGCATTTTGGACACCTTTTCAATATCCCATTGTAGAGTGTGTTCATTAATTAGCTGTGATACTGTCCAATCTCTTTGATCTGCATTAATTCCATCTGGGACAGCTTAGTCGATGGTTCGACAACTAGTCATCATTCCAAATATTTATCTCCTTTCCATTACCAACTCACTCTCTACAACTAGAGGTGTCAAGACGGACGGACCAGTCAGACCCTTGAAAATCGACCCTGATCAACCCGGGACCGTGGCCCGACCCGTGACCCGAGCGGACGGTTTACGAGTTAAGGAGATGTGACCCGTGGGCTTCGCAGGTTGTACCTTCACGGGCCGCGGTTAATCGCGGTCCGTGAAAAAAAAAATATTATAGTTAAGTAGGTACCAACCTAGTTTGGATATATTTAAACTATAAATTATAGTAAAAGTAGGTATCAACATAGTTGAGATATACTTATGCTATAAATATTTGATAAGAGTAATTAGAAATGCATTTAGTTGTTATTTGTTTAAGTTAAATTTAACTTTGCAAAGTTATAAATAATTCATGTAATATTAAATTTGAATTCTATGTAAATATTTTTTGATATAAATATAAATTTATCATTTTGTTCAATTCTTAGTTTACATTTAACAAAAAAATATTTTTTGCTATAAATATGAAAAACTCTATATTTTTATAATTTTATTTATACAATTATACGGGTCAAATCGGAACAAACCGCGACCCGTGACCCGCATGGACTCGACCCGGATGGGTCAGCGGGCGGGCTTGGGTTGTAGCCCGTAACGGGCGGCTTTTTTCACACGGACTGTTACCGGGCTTATATGTTGGCGGGTCAACCTGGCCCAGCCCACCCGGATTGACACCTCTATCTACAACCTTCAAATAGCAGTTTCCTTGCCTCCCAAATACCTCTTCAAGCATATGATGGATATATTCCCAATTTCGCATCTTTAAGATGTCCATGAGGGAATTGTAACAATGATCCTTCCTCTTACAGAATTCACAAGCCTTGTTTTGCTAGGAGAGCCATGTTAAAAGCCTGAATATCCTTAAACCCCATACCACCTCTTCCTTTAGTGTTACATAACTTCTTCCACCCTATCCATCGTATTTTGTTTTTTTCTTCTTTTATCCCCACCAAAATTTTGCAATCATGCTCTCTAGCTCTTTGCACAAAGATATTGGAAGCTTGAAACAACTCATCGTGTAAGTGGGGATAGAAAATGCAACAGCTTTAACAAGAATTTCTCTTCCACCCTGAGACAAAAGTTTTTCATTCCATCCCTGCAATTTTTGCCATACCTTTGTCTTTAAATTTGAGAATGCTCTCCTCATGTTTCCACCCACTATTAAGGGGAGTCCCAAGTAGTGATCATAATTTTGGTGATGATGGATACCCCAAAAATCTAGAATTTCTCTTTGGATGGTTGGTGACACAGATTTACTGAATGCCATAGTTGTCTTATCTCTATTCACTTTTTGGCTTGATGTTTGCTCATATTCTTCAAATAATTGGAGTATATGTTTATTGGTCTAGACAGAAGCTTTGCAAAACAGGACACTATCATCTGCAAACATGAGATTGTTTACCTTTGGCGCTCCTCGGCATTTTCTAATACTGTCCACCTTTCCTTGATGAGCTGCTCTCTGTAACAGAGAAATCATTCATTCACTGCATAGCAAAAATAGGTAAGAGGATATGGGGTCCCCTTGCCTAAGTCCACTAGATGGATATATTGGCCCCTTCGGTTCTCCATTAATCAAGATAGAGAAAGACACTGATCTCACACAAAGCACTGTCAAATTATTATCTCATATATCACTCAAACAACTCATCGGTAAAAAATTAGATGAACTCGCTAATGTGACAAACTGTGTGTTGATATAATATATGTTTGATGTAGAACTTTTAAATAGATTTTTGTGAAAAATAATTTTTTTAAATGTCATTAAAAATTAGGGAAAAAAATTGGATCTATGTGTAGGATCGGTCTTGAGATTTTTGGAGCATTTAAAATTTGTTGCCCTAGATATTTGAAATATATATTTATAATAAATAATAACATTTATTAAATAAAAATATTCAAAATTATAAAAAAATTAATCTAAAACTTTCGAATGTCTAAAATTAAATGTATTCTTCTAATTTTTTTTTTTTAAATCAACAATTATACTATTACAATCAATTTATTTTAAAACTTTTTTTTAATATACATCATATCCAATTCATTTAATCTTTCTTGTTACATAGTTGACCAACGTTAGAATTTTATTAACTTCAACATTGAGAAGTTGATTTTAGCAAATGAAACTGTAACTAGTATATTCAATAATATTTTGTAAGTAATTGATACATTTGAAAAATAATAGTCTATCATTTTAATATAGTCAACACTTTGAGCACCTTTTTGGTCTCCTCTCACAAATAATTTCTCATAATTTGCAGCTTATAAAATAACTATTGCACATAATATATAAAAAAAAAATTATGCTTCAAAAATTCTTCAAACTTATCAAACCAAAGAAATATCTTATGCAGTTTTCATTTTTTAAAAAAAAAAAATTAAACAAAATTCGAAAGTATTTTCATATTTTTGAAATTGTTCAAATTTGAGTGAATAAAAAGCATGATCAAATATATATATATAAGAAATTATAAACTCTAAAATAGTCTTCAACTGAATATGTTATCTCATCATTGAAAATTTTCATAAAAAATACTTCTTTCTAAGAATAATACGTTCTTAAAAAAAATCTAGATTTAACTTTCGTTTGAGCAGCAATTTCTTTAGCAATATTCTTGTTAGATTCAAATTAAGCGATTTAATGTTTCAAAAAATGAAATAAGTGCATTCAAGTGACTAATAGCAACATTAATAAGCATGTCCTCACTTTGCAATATTAAAATTTAGATTTTAATCAGTACTAAATGTGGACTTAACCTTTATACAAGAACTTACCATATCAATAAGTGTAAGATTAAGACTCTCAATGACATAGTGTGTAAAATGCCATTTGATTTATTAAAAAGTGTTAAGATTAAGACTCTCAATTACATAGTGTGTAAAATACCATTTGATTTACTTCTAGTACTGTTTTTTCTAAACATGTATGCTTCCATTGCATATTAAAACATTATCATAATCCCGACCTCTTAAATCACAAATACCAAGTTCAAATGTTTTATATATGATAATTCATAAAACAATTGTTGCCCTAAAGTATCATTCACATTAAGGAATACAAAATTAAACTTTAAATACTTTTACAAAATGAAGGCTGAACTAACCTAAGTTACAATATAATATAAGTAAATAATTTTTTTCTTGAATATTATAATTTAGAGTCATCTAAACTGAGATTGTAATTCTAGTGAGACTACGTAGCATTATTCTAAAAAAATTACATGTAACAGGCAAATGGTGTGGCAGGCCTTTTTCGTGCCACGTTTCACAAATAACACGTGTCAACAAGTTGACATCACAAGTTCACTACAAAAGAATCATTCTAATGCAATCTTGACCAGACAACATTAGCAATGGAGAAAGATGATGGACAAGGGAGAGAGAGGAGGCGTACGGTGGACGCAAAACAACCACCTCCGCCGACTGTATCTCAGATGCAACCGCTGACCAAGGAGGCGTACGGCGGCGGGTTGTACGGCAAGGAGCCGGGACAAGAAGAACAAGCAAGAAAGCCACCAGCCAGTGAGACTCAAAGTGCAGATGGGCCGGCGGAGGCGACCACCACCCAACCTAAGCATAAGCCCCCGCCTTCAACCGGTGATCGTGACGTCGATATCACCGGCCAATCTTATTTTCAGTAGCTAAAAAAGGAACTTAGATTATGTAAATTTTCTTGGGTTTTCTTTGTAATGAATTATTTAGTTTAATCGTTTAATTAAATCAGCTTTTTTTGACCGGACTAGATTTTTATTTGTACTTTTCCATGAGATGTTTTTTTGTCTACAAATTGAATTAGAAGGCTCTTCCAAAATATTAAAATAAATAAAATTGAGAGAAAATTACCTAAAACCCTTATTTTCAAAATTACAATTCAAAAATCATGTGATAAAGTTTACATTTCAAAAATCAGGTGAAAATTAGGATTATTAATGATAATTAATAAAGTTTTAAATCTATCATCCACGGGAACCCTAACTCAATTTCACATCAAATCCTAAAATTCACTTAACACTCTTTTCATTCCCTTTCCCCACTTTTCATCCTCTCTCTACCTACACCACCCACTCCTCACCCAGCGCCGCACTCACCCCCACCGACATGAAACCACACCTCCATTCTTAGCGGTGCCTCCCTATCGGAGCATCGCTGCGCTAAGCGGCGCTACTACTGCTCAAAGCGACGTAGCACCGAACACCGTGCGCGCAGCAAGGCGGTGTTGCTTCTGTCTCTTCTTTGACAGCTTCATTCAATAGATGGCGGTGCATTTGTGGGTGGCATTGTCTAATTCTCAGGCACTGTAGTGGTGGTGGAGATGCGTTTGTGGTGGGTTGGGTTGCACCTGTGGTGACGACGATGTGTTTGTGTTGTGTTAGATTAGGTAGCATATGTGGGGGCGATGTGGTGGTGCAGGTGGTCGGATTTTTTTATGGTTTCCGGCGATGGCTCTACTGTTGTGGTGATGGTCTTAGGCTGATTTTTGTGATTGTTGGTTGGAGGTGGTTTCCAAATGGTGGTGATGGTGCTTGCGGTGATGACGATTGAGATGGTGGTGGTGGTGGTGGTGCCGCGGTGGCAATGGCTGGTTAGGGCACTGTGATGATGACTGAGATTGGTGGTGGTGGTGGTACGACGGTAGTGGTGGTGCCGCGGTGGTGTTGTTGGTATTGTGGTGGTGCCGCATTGTGTTGTGGTGGCGGAGTAAGGATTTGTATTTGACTACTCCAATATTCATAATGTTCACCTTCAAAAATTGGCACTGTACTTGGTGAATATGTGAACAAGGAGGCTGCTGAATTTGTTGCTATAGCTTCTCTGTTTTTGTTGAAAGAAATAAAAATATGTTGCTTAAGATAATGGACTATAATTTAGAAATTCAGTAATTTAATTCATCTTTTGTGGTTGTGAATAAAGTTTAATTGTTGCTGAAATTCTAAACAATTTCAGGTGCACAATTTCAACAGGCTTTAGTTTGCTACAAGGATTAAATTTGCTGCTGCTATTCCCAGTTACATTTGAAAATACTAATCTCAATTAATATGTATACTTTATAAAGTGATAAGAATATTTCCTGACAAATGTTGCAGCCAGTCTGAAAATCAACTTAAATTCTTACATAACCCATGGATTAGTTACTAGATGTTGACCAGATGGTTAAGTTCTGCAAGTGACACTTTTCGTCAAACTTTGTGTTCATTGTGACTGATTGTGATTGGTTGTGACCAATTTTGTGTTAATTATGATCGATTGTGACCAATTTTGTGTTAATTATGATCGATTGTGACTTGATCATATACGGTCACAATTAAGATTCAATTGGTCACAGACAGTCACGCTGAACACAAATTTGATCGTATTGAATACACATTTGGTCACAATTAGTCACAGATAGTCACATTGCACAAAAAAAATTTCTGTAATTTTTTAGAAGGTAGATGCAGGGGTGGGTGTGTAATTTCCAATTTTTATTTTCTTGAAATTTTTAAGTAGCCGGAAAATTCGTCGGAGCAGTCGTCGGACCGACGTCGGAGTTGTCTGAGAGATGGAGGGAAAGTGGTGTAGTGAAGTGATGGGGGTGGGTGAGGTGTTTGGTTTGGGGTGTGAATAATTAATATATATTATATTATAATTTAATATTTAATAAATCTATTTAACATCTGATTTTTGAAATAATTAAACAAATTTGTTAGTTTTGAAAAGTAATTCTTACATTTAGGTTTTGTGTATTGTTCCCTAAAATTAAAGTAATAGAATTCTCAATCTTGATTGAGTATGCCCACTTTGGCATTTTTTGCTTCCTTCTTATAGAAGAGCTTTTGATAGGAGCTTTCTTAATTTTTATTTGAAAATTAAATTTTAAAAGTACCTCATATTTCGAAAGTGATTTTAGAGAAGCACATTAAACCAGTTTTTCTTTTTTTTTTTTCCTCCTAAATATCAAAAGTATTTTCGTAAAATTAGTCAAATATGTCCAAAAACAGCTTTTTAATATCGAAAGCTCTTTTTGATTTTTTGAAAGTCATGCCAAATGGACCTTACATACCCTAAAGAAATGTTTTTGCTATCTGCACAACATTTTAATGAAAAGAAATGTTTTCAATATTTGCTCACTTTTTCTTTTATGTTTCAACTTTTTCTCGTTGCATTTTCATTCTTAACCTTCAATTAATTTACATATTTTATCTCTAATCACGATTTTCAATCAAATATTCTATTAATGTGCATTGAAAAGATGGACAAATATTTTGTTTAACTTTTGTATTAGCTATTTATTTCAGTTATTTAAAATATGAGAGATAAATATATCTTTTTGGCCCTCATAGTAAACATTTTGGATGAAAATGATCTCTATAGACAAGATATTAAAATTAATAGAGGGTTGATGATAAAAAATAAAAAATAAAAAATAAAAAATGATAACGTAAGTGTAAAAATAAGAAAGATTTAGAAATATTCATCGTAACTAAAATGCGGTGTAGTTAACAAAAAATGCGGTGTGAATATATTTATCTTAATTTTTTTTCGAAAACGTTGAAAATAATTACGTTTTCTCTGTTCATTCACTAAATTTTGCAAAACTAGTTACGGCAAATGATAAAGCTATGTAATTTAGTGTTACTCATCGCTCTAGCCGTAAATTAATTAAATTTTCATGTTGAATAAGATTTATATTTCTTTATTAAAAAATTTCTAATCACGTAAGAACACTTAATTGAGATTTGAAGTGATTCAGAAAAACTTAAATGCAAACTAAATTTTTCGGTTTTTAAATTGTTGTATCTTTATTTTGTCCGTTTTAACAATATTAAAGCATATTTAATGTTAACATGAATTGTATAAAAAATTGTCAAAGCATTGTGAATAGGTCTGTCTAATGTAGTGATGCTATTATGTTAAAATTAAGGTGGGCTCGAATTCTATTTGAGTCAACATGGAAATTCAAGATGAAGCCAATTTGTGAATTCTAGTTGAGATTCAATTTGAGAATTTGAAATTTGTTTTGGACTTGAAGGAGTCCAAGTTGCAATAAGTGAAGAAGAAATCATGCAATGAGAAGGACACGGTGAATCGTCACTCGCTACGCGCCTTGATCCCGCTCGAACGCTCAAAATAGGAGTTTCGACTCACAGTTACTGCCGGCGGCCACTCGAGCGGAAGTTCACTGCTTGATAGCCACTAGATCGCCGCAAGAGACAGTCTTATCTGGGGAATAATTGTTTGCAATTTAGGCAGGTTTTTGTATCTTATTTTATCTCAAACAATCTATTACTATATAAACTTAATTATAATCGAACTCTATCACATCTTAGACTCTTGCACCATAAATATGTGGAGTAAATCACTTTAAAAAAAACTAATCCTTATATTCTATACAATAATTTGTAATCCTCCATTATTGATGTTGTATTTTGATACCCAACGAATTTCGGGTTATGATGTAAACGTTGGGTTGAATTTAATAGCCATTGGTCGATGAATTAAATTGTTACCAACAACCAAGTCCAAAGACTCGACCCGAAAACGACGTAAGCTTTTGGAAGTAGTTTAAAGAATTATTCAATTACTAGAGACGGACCCATATGACACATTAGGCCTCTACAAAAGTACGATAAAGCTGCTTTAGTTGCTAATACTTTAAGTGTAGTTGAAGTTGTTAAGTACAGTAAAGAACCTTCTCCGGAAGCATTTTATGTTGATTCTATTACAGAGTATGTTTATGTCCCGTTTGATAATTATTAAGTTATTTTTTATTTTGTTGCTCATGGGGATAATTCGAGCAACTTTGGTGTCCAAGGTAATCCTGCAAAGCAATGTTTGGATTTAATTAGTTTTGAGTTATTGAGTTTGCCCTAGTTGGGTTTTGTAGAAAAGATTTTAAGATTTTTTTTTTTTTTGTAATTTATTTGAGGATTTTTTGGTGGGAGAACTTTTTGGTTGAAGAGTTAGTTTTATATTTTGCTGTGAAATTTGTCTCAAGATGGTGAAATTTTGTTTATTGCATTGAAGTTTATGTTAAGGTGGAGTTTATTAGAATTAGGATGTGACCAGAATCCTATTTGGAATTTTATTTGAAGTCGACTCGGGATTTCTAGATGAAGTCTATTTATGAATATTGGTTGGAATTCAGACCATGTTTGTTCCATCTTAAAATTAAATTTTAATCTAAGTCAAAGTTAAACAATCAATATTAATCATATCTTTTATGGGTTTCACACATTTCAAAAACTTATATCACAATCTACTAAAAATCTAATTTTAATTCCCACCAGACACTCACTCAATTTAGGAGTTTAATAGTGGAATGTGAAATTTGTTTTGGACTTGAAAAGGTAAGGAGTCCAAATTGCAATAAGAAAAGAAGTAATCATCTAATGAGAAGGAAACGATGAACCGACGTTCGCTATGTGCTTTGATCCCCGTTTGAGTGCTCAAAATAGGAGTTTCAACGCTTGCTTACCGGCGGCGGCCACTCGATAGCCTCTAGACCACCGCTCGAGAGGCAATCTTATTTGAGGAATAATTGTTCATGTTTTTTGTTATCATATTTTATCTCACACACTCTAATCTCTATTATTGTATAGACTTAATTATAGTCGAACTCTATACATTTTAGGCTCTTCTTGCATTATAAATATCAAGAGTAAACCTCTTGAAAAATCAATCCTTACATTCTACATAATAGTTTGTAATTCTCCATTATTAATATTGATGAAATTCTCCTTATCTACTCGTAGTATAATTTTATCGCGTAAATTTTGTATTCTTGTTTGATCTATTTTTTATATTGTTGTATTATTACACTCGTTTAAATCATTACACATTAGATGGAAGAATCAAAAGGGTTTTATGCTCTCTCCTCTTTCTCGTTTCTTATTATCTCTCTCACGTGTTAATTATATTTTCTTTTTCCTAATACCAATTAAATTTGAATTATAAACAAAGTTCATCTCAAGATGAATTTGAATTTAACATCTTTTAATTATGCATCGTTGTTACGTAGATTGTGAGCAATTCTATTGTATATAACTGTTGATAAGAGGTAACTTACCAATTATTGAGTATGTGCCATTTATTTGATTTGTCATCTCTCTCTCTCTCTCTCTCTCTCTCTCTCTCTCTCTCTCTCTCTCTCTCTCTCTCTCTCGTAATTGCTTATGGATAAGTAGCGATGGTTAATAGCATAATTGAAATTCCATTTTTATGCTATCAAGATAACAATTCAAAATGCATTGGAGATGCTCTTACTTTATCGAGTCCATTGAAATTAACCCGCTAAATTTACCTCTGACCAAATGTTACCAAGACGAATTAATTCTTCAAATATAATTCCATTTAAAATTAAAACTATCGATAAAATTAAAATTTACCCATAAAAATTCATCAAATGTTAAAACAAACTGAATGTTTGCACTAGAGATTACAAAATACACTTACTCGCGCACCATCCCAAACGACGCTTTAATTCCCTGCCCATTAGTCAATTCTGGTGCAGGTAATTGTATTTTAATATTTAAAAATAAATAACTAAATTAGAAGAATAAAATGAAAATATTTTAATCCCATCTCTCAAGAATTCTCAATGGCACGGCCACAAATTGTCCCTAAAACCATAAATTGTCCTAAAATAGTGTAGAATTACTTTTAAAACCTTACAAGTGATACTATTCTTCTAGTTTCTATTACAAGGCACATTACAATTTGGATTAAGCCATATGTACATTCTCCTCGACATTGAATTTTTCCAAACATAAATATAAATTTTATGCTATCATTTGATACCATTTTTGGGTAGAAAAATGAACTCCTAACCTGAGGCAGAAGCTGAGATCACATAAAAAGCCTAAATGGAAGTGCGGAAAATAGGCGAAATGTTAGCCTTGGGCGATGCATATAATGTCGACCCTAATGTCCAAAGTGCAAATGACAAAATTTTAAACCTTTTTTTTTTTTTTTTTTTTGTTTCTTAACTCATATCTAATTTTGTAGGAGACCTGGCATAATTGCACAAAGGTATTAGACAGCAAAGAGGAAACTGCAGAAACATCAGCCAATAATGCTGACAAACAAATGGCTTTGTAGTCCAATTCGAATGAAAATGCTAGAAAAAACAAAAGAATGAACATAATGACGAACAAACAGGATAACATTCTGTTATACGAGTTCAGCAATATCAAATAATGTCGAAAGTCTTTCAGAACGCCAATGTTAACCACATGAACTTTTGAAACCAGTTTCATTGTGATGAGGAAGATTCATCTGGTGGTTCTTCTGTAGGCGGAGTAGAGCCAAAATCAAGATTAGGGTAGATTCCATGAGGTCTTTCCCGGGGTTGGATGGACAGCAACTGCGTTGAATCTCCCACAACATCGGCCCATCCATAATGGGGATCAGCCCTTTAATAAGTAGAGTGGATTAATTTCGAGTATGTCACAGAGACACAACATGCAACCTATAATTTTATACACAAATCTACAAAGATTGACACAAAAAGAAGATAGAGCTATTGTAGATATACTGGGATATAGTGACTCACTCATAATATGTTTCTTCATCTACCACAATATCCCAGCTTTCTCCAGTTGTACTTTTGCCATACTTGTGCACTTTGCTGTCACGCAATAAAAAAGGTTCATCAAGTTCCATATCAATAAGCTGATTCTACAAGCGTCGTAACTTTTATAACGGGTAAAGTAAAAGGTACTTTCTATTTCCAAACATGTTTGAATAAGTTACTTTTTGCTCACTTTTAAGTAAAAAAGTTGCTTATTATGAAAGCACCTCTTACCTCACTCAAAATAAGCAACTTTCTTTCAATTATATGGTCAACAATATCTTACTTATAATATTCTATGTGAACTTTCTAAGATTAGCCAAAGCATGCTCTAAAGTAGATATTTTTTCTTTTATTAAGCATTGTCATCAACCTTGGAAGCACAACAAGTGTAATGAGTAGTGAAAGAAACTTGTTCTTTGCCAAAGGCACACGTACCTATTGCCAAAGTGCTCTTCACCCCATGTCCTCGACCATCCTATAATTTTGATAGAAAAACAGTTAAAATCTTGGAAGCAGAAATGCCATTTTTCAAAATTAAGCATGATGAATGCTATCAGTTTCTTGCACTAATATGATTAATCAAATAAGTGATTATGTTATGATAGTATCTCAATGGTCAAGATTATATAATTCATGATTTTATAGAAGTGAGGAAAAAAAAAAAAAAAACCATCTAATTCATTTAATCATCTCACGAAGAAATCATGAGCCCGGTGATCAATCATCTCCAGTAGAAATCAAAAAATGACATCGTTATTGTATAAACTCACAGTTTGCCTTGTGATATCTGGTCTGGGATATAATTTAAATTCAATTAGCAAGGAATACCTACTCATAGAAGTACATGTACAGCCATATGTACCTCCCCAAGTGTTTTGCTGCCCTACCATATCTACCAACCACTCTACGTTTTCCTGATCTACCATTTATATATCTCCACAAGGATTTTTCTGCTTTTCCATTCATTTCTTGATTTTTACAACGTTTAATACACAAAGCTTGTATACAGATCAAGTATACATGCACATTTGATAGTTTAACAACTCGTGAACTAGTTAAAATAAATACATAGCGTTTGTTCGTTTCCCATTTTTTTGTCAAGTGAAGAAATCAGACCGTTGCTCTTTCAAAAAGCCACTTCTTTATTTATTTCATCTGACAAAAAAATGACATTTTTCTGTACAATTTATTATTTTCATTTCACTTTACCTATTCTGCCCCTTCTCTCCGGAAAAAAAAATGCTCATGGTACTTGTTTTTGAATTTCACCCCTTTCCAAATGAGACTAAAAGCTAGGTCACTAACCGGTTAAAAATGATGTTTGACCAGCTTAAATTATAGTTTTAGCTATTACAAACATGCATATAATATGGTTTAGATACTACTACTACTATTATTATTATTATCAATTTATTTGTTTATTTATTTATTTTTTGAAAAGTAAGTTCTTACTTTTTTATATGTACATATAAAGCATAAAATATATATCAAGCATAGAATGTCTCATTTCTTGATGGGTTTACATTTCAGCAGGCAAGTGATCATAAAGCAAAAGATTCCGTACAATAGAGTTAGGATTACACATACTTTCACCACTGGGTGATACATGCCATGTCTCCCCTTGACGCGAACCAATGCCAGCAAAGAATTTTTCTTCCCACTTGTCTCCCCACTTGGTACCAAGTTCAGTCTCGGCCCATTTGTCTGTCCTGGAGATGAGCAAAACGAAACTTCAGTAACCTACAGAAGAAACAGCCAGTTCGAAATTTCCAGAAAGCCACAATTTTACTATCCATGCCATACGTTTCAACAGTTCCTGTTTATGTTTTTCATGCAATCACAGTGATGAATAGGAACGGAAAGACACATCCTAAAATGAGTTTTTTCTTCGGCTAAACAAAGTTCAGCATCAAGATTCACATAACTGTTGTGCTCCTTCATTATTGATATGGAACTTTCTACCCACTGTGGAACAAAATTACTGGTAACCTTATAAAAGGTCCAAAGACAGAAAAAAAAAAAAAAAAAAAAAAATGGAAGAAACAGGAATCAATAGGCAAATTTCTGAAGAGATTCTAAAGGTGCTGAGTAATTTAGCTGACAGATTTCAATGTAGTTATATCTTGACCTAGTTCCTGACCAATAAGAAAGAAAAAATAAATAGAAACATAGGGATGACAAGCTATATCCTGGAAGAAAGTGACGAAAAGAAAAGATACCATTTTAGGACTGATCCTCTTCCATCATAATGCTCTCCCCACTTTTCCCACCATGATTGTTCATTCAATCTACCGTATTTATGTGCCCCTTTCTCAGTCCAGCCTTTAGCATCATATTTTTCCCACCTGTATAGAAAGCATATTTTTTACTAACTTTGATCAGATATTTTTTGCTGGAAGATAAAAGAAATGATATGAAAAAATTTCCTTACCAATTTTCATACCACCCTGCATTTTCTGTTCCTGATTTTGCTTGTTTCTGTGCACTTCGCTCTATCCTAGCTAGGTTACTGCAGTTTAAGAGTAGATTACTATTGTGCTGCTGAAAAACTATGTAGTTGGGAAACCAAGAAATTATAATTACAGATTCTTTTAAGATTTTTAAGGTAATAAAGAATGTGAAAGAGAGAGAGAGAGAGGGGAGGACATTAAAAGCCAAACCTCCATTCATCTTGGTGAAGAACTTCTCGCCATGTTTCCCACCAAGAATCTCCTTCTGCATTCCTTCCAGATTTCTCAACACCTGTCATAGATCAAACAATTACAATAACTGCCTCGAGATCTTCTAGTAGAAGCTACAAAAGAAGGTGCCCAATAGAAGAATTAACTGGCAAAGCTGAAAATTCCAAAAAAATACAACCAACTTCCAGTACCTAGCTCTTTGTATCCAGTCCAATCACTTTTCTCCCACCACTGTCAAGGAGATCAACAAATCCAATTAAATGCATCCACCTGGGATGATACTTCATAAGGTCATAAGAAATTAATAAATATGAAAAAGCACATCTTATATTATAATTAGCACAAACCATATGAAACTGGAAACAATGCTATTGGGTCTAGACATCAATTCAAACTATTCAGCAAGGAATTTTGTTCAAACACTTGTATGAGTATGCAGAAAGGCAGCACTGCCCAAGACAAAAAACTGGATCAGAATACGACGAGCTTATTTTTATGTTTGAACAGACTTACATGTCCAACAACAAACTAACTCTTGTTCCCAATATGTTTGAGATAAACTACTTGAATCCTGTTCTTGCCTCTCTATTAGGTTCATAGCTAGATCTATATAAAACAACTAGATCTTTAACAAGTACATAAGGCCATGATAGTTTTGGTCTACCTTTCCCTCATTTGACTCGTTATATCGAGATCACATTGCTTATATGAATGAGGACCTATTTAGGCTTATGCAGAACATGTGTGCAGAGTACATATTTTATTCAGGCAAATTATGAAAATGTTATTCTAAGATAAAAGCAATGATAGTATTCTTTAGGTTTCTAATTGCCCACAAATAGTATTCTACCAAGCATAGTTACTTTCTAATATAAGCTTAGTTTAGCTCAATATCTAACTTCTATTCAAAAAAGTAGAAGAGGAACAAGCAGAAGTATCCACAAGAATGTTAGAAGTTGGAGAATGATGGAAGAACAATGATGCAGGCTACTTTTTCAAGTACAGGTTTAGTTTTAAGGCCAGTCAACTCTACATTCAACGAAAGATATACGATCCATGATGAACAAAAAAATAGGCTTTTGAGTGAATCCAAATGGCAAGACACAGTTGGAAATATGTCTTGAATTAATCACTTGTAGAACCACAACTTCGCTTCTAATATCAGAGACATGAAACACAATCCTTTATTCTTTCTGCTTTTGGCATATGATGATCTGATAGTGTTAACTAACCATCATAAATGAGTTAACACCGCTTGAAATAATATCACCTTTTGGAGCAGAAAAGATAGGTGATGTAGATACTCACTTCCAAGCAACACATTGCCATTAAAATGAACTGATTAGATATATCATACTACCCATTTCTTAATACACTCCAATATTCTATACATTAACTTCTATTATGTCATTCTGAATTCTTGCATGATAATACTAAGACTGTTGTGTGGTCTCCATAACCAGCACAGTATATTTTTCTCAGGCGAAGTTAGAATCCCCCATCCTGCCTATCCTTAACTTTTTAAGTCATCATTTTTTCTTCTGAAACTTCTAAAAACGGGGTCCGATTATTGTGCTTGATCTGAGGAAATTCTATAGCTACCACAGCTTAAAGCAACAAACAATAAATTTTCATTAGCAATATTGTAATCAACGCCCACCAAAATTACCATGATTGTTTTCATTGCCTTTCAGTTTCACCAGACTTGAAGCTACAGATCTTTTCGTACTTTTATGAAAAATGCAACTTTCTTTTGCTAATTTCGAGGTTGGACAAACAATAATGACTTCTCATGATGACCTTCACATGCACACATAAAATAGAAAGAAAGAAAGAAATAAAAATAATAAATCCATCCCACCATCTCTTCCACACACAGACAAACAAACCATGTTCAAGTTGGGAGCATTAATATCAATGATACATTGGGAGAATGCATATTTAACCTCTTTCTTTCTTTCTCTCTCTCTCTCTCTCTCTTCACTTCCTTCCACCACCCACCTTTCACCTTAAAATGGACACCAATTTTATGGGTTCAGCTATTCCTTATATATTATACGCTTCATCAAGAATGGCATTTTAACTTTGAGGTTCTTGCCCAAAGCTATATCTGTAGTTCTGAGATAAAATATCAGAGGTAAATGGTCACAAAGGAATATAATTCTTTGAACCCTTGAAATTAATTTTCACAAGTTAGTGTACTTCAATGTCAATGAAAAATAAAATAAAGAAGTAAAGGAATAATAACAAGCGCAAGTAAATGCATTGAGCATTGTTCTTCTTTAGGTTTGTTCACATTAAACAACTCCAAAATCCTTTGCACACCCATTTCACAATAACATTCATAGAAACATCATATAATAATAAGTACGCACAGTTTCTTTCCACTCTGAGGTGCCGTCATTGCTCTGACCACCCATTCTCGTCCATCTACATCTGTAACCATTTTCTCCAAGATCCTCCGCACTTTCTCGATACCAAGTACTGCCATCTTCATTGGTCCCAGATTCATTAACATTTTCACTTAACAAACTGATACCCCAGTCTTTCTCGTTTGCAATACCGGTATCTACAATAAAAGGAGTAGTAAGCACAACATATCTTGTCAGATTACACGTAAGAACCAATAATTAACATCATTCATATGCATATGCAATCATAAGATGCTCCTATGATTGTCTGAACTGAAATATTACATAATTAGAAAACCAAGCATGGGAATATACATGCATATTACCTCTTTTAGGGGGAGAATCACGAGACTGAGGACCTGAATTTCTTGGACTGCAGCGAGGAAAGAATTTATCTTGTTTTGAAATAAATCGAGGTCTGCAACGTCAATAAAATTTTTAAAAATTAATAAACTTTGATCTGATATATATCTTGTATTGCAATGGGGTTATGAAATATTAATTTTTCATCAATGAATTCTTATTTCCATATAAACCTTCTGAAAAACAATAGGTCACAGTCCTATCACTTATGCCAAGTATCCTAATCACAATCCTGTCTCCTAGTTACAAATTCATATAATTTCCCTCGGTATTATGGCATCACAAAACCACTCATAAGCTACTCAAACATAGCCTTCTCCAACCTCACATACCTGATACCATGGACCCACTCTAAAGCTACTATATATCAATCTTTAGCGTGTAAACTGAGGAATCATTTTAAGCTTTTTGCAGCAAACATTCATGGAAACACCTCGCTGGTGAAGTACAATATCTTTGTGTCAAAAATTAAAATTTCTTGCATTTTTAAATCAATATAATCTTACACAATGTATCATTTTAGTGATATTTTACTGTCATGCTCGCTAATTTTTCATTTCCCCTTGCTTTATTTTGGATCTAGACATAAGAGACGCTTCTGAGTATTCTCTTTCCTCTTCCTTTATGTTGAAATGTTCTACATATCTGATGCACCTGCATGACTTTGCTGAACGGTACAAATATGTACATGTAAGCATACATATACATGCTAGAACTCCACAAGTTCTTTGGTTTGTTGGAAGAAGAAACCAAGACATATCCCAATTCTTCCATTCTATTGCACATAATCAAAACTTTGCAGTGCTAATTACAAATTGATATTATGTATTTTCATATATTCCAAAGATTTTTTCTCAATATAGAGGAAAACAGAGCATGTTGCTATCACACTTGCTACAGCAAAGTTAATATCTTTTATTTAGCAAGTTCGCTGTTAACTCGATTCCAATGCTTTGGAAAATATTCAGCTATTTACAAGTAGAAATTAGCTCTCCTTTTAAAAGGGATAATCCACTTTTTCATCTTGTACAGGAATAGTAACCTTTTGTTTAATGAGGAGGGAACTTCTTTGTTCTCTGTTCCTAGTTAACCAAAAGATAAAGAGAAATTGAATATATTAGAAGAAAAAATAAAAACAGAAGACATACTGATGAGAAGCAAAGCGCATAGCCGGCGCCCGAACCCGAGATTTCTGACTCTTCATGTCGACTCTCCAGTCCTCGAACTTCTCCACATTCTCACCCGATCCTGTAACCATCCGAATCGGAACAACCGAATCCGAACAGCAACACTTAACCACCCCCCAATCACTCATCAACAGCCTCCTCTTCTTCCTCCGCACTTCCAAAACCCCATTCTTATCATTCAAAGCCGCCACATCACTTCTCCTCAGCCTCAAATTAAACGGCGTCATGAATGCCCTAGAAGCCGCAGCAGCTGCCATATATCCTCTTTCTTTTTCACAAAAATGCCATTGACCAGAAAATCGGTGCAGAAGCTTTACTCGACTAAACCCTAGATTCAAGAAATCTCTACTGGGTTTTCCTAGGTTTCCCTATTTTCGAAAATAAATATATAAGAAAACAGCAGGTTGATTAATAAAAGGGATAGTGAGAGCAGGGAAGTACAGGCATTGGTGGAGAAAAAATTGGAGAGAATCTTTGTTTTTGGTTCGGGACACAGATTTCACTCTTGATTTGAAGCTAATTGATGCCCTGAATACATACATATATAGAAACACGATTTGTACATATATGATATATATTGTATCTATATACTCTTGACTACATTAGAAAATTGGAGAGGAGTTTGGAAAATTCTGAAATGGGTTAATTGTAGGGTTGATGGGGAATAAAACAAAAGGCTGCAAATCCCGGGACTGAAGCAGACACGTGAGCAGATCAGAGAGGAGGAGAGGGATGTGGGCCCGGAATTTCAGATTTGAGTCCAGATTCCCGTTGTTGATTTGCCACGTGGCATCTTATGATTCGCTGAGGATACCGATATGTTTCATTCACCAACTCATCATAAATATCAAGAATTCAGGTGTTTGAGCCACGTTATTGAGAAAATAATGCATTTAAGATGCGGTGGAATTACGTGATTAAAAAATAATAAAATATTTTGAATTTACAAGTAATATTTTTTATTAAAAAATATACGATTGAAATGAATTTTGAAACAATAATTTTTTTTTAAATGTGGATCAAAGGGGCTTATTTTGTTAAAAAAAAATTTGTATACTTAAAGAATATGGGCTATTAAGGTCATCTCCAGCGCTGCACCAAATTTTACACTAAATATTGTACCAAATTTTGCATCAAACTAAAATTCATCTTCAACCATTACACCAAAACTTACATTAAGTGAACAGTGTTTAATCATTTTCTTTTATTTTTTTATTCTTAGCAATTTATTTATTCAAAATATTATTCATTTATTTATTTTAGAATAATATAAATTATTAAATAAATAAGTACGTTAAATTAAGGAAAATATTAAATTTATTATTAAATATATTATTAAAACATAGTACAATTAAACATATTAAATTACTAAATATGAAGTCAAAATATCATTGTAATTTAATTACTAAATTACTAAATATGAAATTTGTGTGTTCTTCTCACAAATAATCGACTAATGCATTAAATGTTTTTTATTCTTATTTTAATTAATTCAGTAATTATTATTTTTAACATTTAAATTTATTTTAAATACAATTAATAATAATAATAATAATAATTGTATAACGAAAAAGACACAAATACCCTCCAACCATTCTTTTGGCAAATAAAAAAAAAAGGACTTTATACCATTTTTCCAAAATGGTTCAAAGTATGGTGTTACATTGGAGCACATTTGCACCAAATTTTGGTGCGTTTTGGTGTGTTGGTGTTTCCATCAGAGATGGTCCAAGCTTTAATTTATCTTGATTGGACCGCTAAATTTAACTTTAATTTCAAATTCCATCACTATTTCTATCTCCATAATAAACAAAATTATTTATGAAAAAAAGAGTGTTGGTCTACATATTTTTCGAGGGATCATTCTATCGATGAACTTGACAAATAATTTAAAACGCTTAATGATTACATCTATTAAAAGATTTATCGGAGTGATTGAATGTGCGTATAAAGATTTTAATAGACATATGCCATTACATTATCTTAAGTTAAGGGTTGTGATAAACTTGTCAAATTTGGTAGGAGGAACAATCTCATTTTCAAACTAGATGAACAATCAATTTCTAAGTCTAAATCTTTGTGAAATTGTTATGTTACCTCTCAAAAATATGTTTCGCTTTAAATTTCTACTCCACGGGAAGTTGGAAAATAATTTTACTTTATAACATTGGACATACAATGATCACGTGATGATTAAGAAAATTTGACAATTTTTTTTTTTTTTTTTGAAAGGAATAAAGTTATTCATTCATCAAATCGGCAAGGAGTACACTAGAAATAAATAAAAAATTTGGCAATTTTTGTCTCAGAATTGATTGTGCAACTAAAATGAAAGTTACAACATGGTTACTTTTTTAAAATGTTGAACATTAACTTAATGTTCAGACAATAGTCTGAGGACCAATAGTGCATAAAATAGTAAAAAATAAGTTAAGGTGCATTTAAAGAGCTCTATCTTCTTGTCATTTTTATATCCTTATAAAGTGACATACCAATAGATATTAAGTAATGCTATGTAGATTTATCGGGGTTACGACCCCAATTTAGATGGTGTTAGATGATATGTTAATTGAAATGTGAAATTAAATTACGTATTTAATCTCAAATATTATTTAGTGTCATAATAACGTCGGAGTTGTAACTCCAATAGGGTTAAATAACATTACTCATAGATATTTTGCAGCTAACAAGAAATCAAATTTATTGGTTTTATGGTAATTAGCCCACGTGCTCCATTTTTTAAACAATTCATTTTTCATTATATATTTTTCCATAAAATAATTTACACGTAAATTAAAAAAAAAATCCTTATTTTTCAACAACACAAAAAATCACTATTCTAAAACATATTTTCCCCCAAAAATCACGATTAAAACTACCACAAATGTTAGACTACTCCTTGGTTGTGTTTTGCAAAATCAAACACATTACCTTGTATTAATATTTGGTCAAACATATAATATTAATTTCTCTTCAATGTTAAAAAGGTGGAAATATTCACTTATTTTTCATCTTCTTAAATGCTTGGCTTTTTTTTTGGTTGACTTACATTTTCTTCTATAGAGAGATGCCTCTTTGGTAAGTAGTTTACTCATATGCTCCTAATTCAGCAATGATTTTCGTATTTTTTAAGTTCACAAGCTTCATTCTAGAGCATATATGTGATATATTAAATGAACTACTACGAGAAATTTAAGAGGTTGAGTGTAGTTTTAATCAAAAAATCTTGGAGCACGTACCCTAGGAAACTCGACTAATTCATGTATAAAATGGTTCTCGATTTAAAAAAGAACAACTTGATCCCCAAATTTATATAGCCCCCGTTTAAAAACCTTTTTCCTATTTTTTTTTTTTTTTTTTTTTTGGAAAATGGAGTTTTGAGTAGTGATTTTTAGGAAACTGTGTGGTTAAAAAGTATGGAGAAGTTTTGAATTTATATATATGATATTTTATTATGTGAATGTGTGGTTGAAAATGAAAGTATAAAGAAAAAAGTTTGAAAAAAATGGTTGTCAAACAGAGACATAATAAAACAATTAATCCTAATAACAAAACTATCCAGATATTTGTAAATCGTCAAGTAGCTCTCACGTATCCATTAGGTAGAACTAGATTTCACTTTCTAACTTGAGCTCATGTTCGATAATCTCAAGTGAAATTTATTTTTATGGAACTATAGATCAATTTAGCAGTTTAAATAATTGAAGCTGCTATAGAAAATGTCTTAAATTTGAGAACTAAAGTGCCAAGAAGGTGAATTTTTTTTTTTTTTTTTTTAAATTGAGATTGGAATTGTAAAGATGAACCACAAAAATCAAGCAGCCAAAGAGAGAAAATTTGGGTTGTTGTCATCAAACTTTAGTGCAATTTTCAGCTAATAATAGGCCCTCAATGGGTGCCTTTAAGAAAATTGACAGCATCTCCCATGTTTTTCTTTGCCATTCCACGTGTCAGAACCAGGTTGACTGATGACCTGTCAAAGATTTATGGATAAGATGAAAACGTTTGAAACTTACGTGTCAAACAAATGATGACAAGGCATTCTTGGTGAAAAATAGTACCACGTGGATCTAAACATAAGATTTCTGCCACCGAACGAGCAAACCAAAAACCCTGAAGAATTATTTGGATAGGATCAATGTCACTTCACCCACCAACAACATTTTTCCATTTCTCTTGGTTGAGATTCATTACAAAATGATCATCTCAAATCCACAAAAGGTGATTTAGAGTTTGTGCTCAAATTTCTATTCTCAATATTCTCAATCCAAAAGGTAAGAAAAATTTCTAGAATTCGTCGACTTTTATAACATATATTAATCATAATGCGTGACACATTATTAATATTGAATAGTACTGCAAAGTAAAGAATATCTCAGATCTTATCCATCATATTCTTTAATCTAATTTACATTAAACGGGTCATTAGAGTATAATTTTTTTACAATCTATGAAATCTAGAACCCGTTTGGCAAACTTCAGATTTTACTTTTGTTTCTCGTTGAAAAGTTTCACGAGAAAGTCATCTTAGATCACTTTCCTCCAAAGCTCGATAGAGTAGATCCAAAATTTACAAGTAGCAAGTGATTCGTTGTTGGTGATCCAAGAAGTGACGAAAGAACGGGATGAATCTTTATCTATTTGGGGAAACTTGATACATGAGATTCGGCAGTTAATGAATAAATTCCCGAATATTGATGTAAGGCATGAAAGTCGTATATTTAACTCAGTTGCACATTGTCTAGCTAGGAATTCATGGCATTTCAATGACTGGGTAGTGTGGTGGAATGATCCTCCGAAATTTGTTTCACACATTATTGAGCATGATGCATTGATGTAACTCTCCTAAAGTTGTTTTAATGTAGTGTGCTTTGTTTATTAAAAAAAAATTAAATTTTTGACCCCTTTTTTTTTACAAAAAGTGGGTCCTACTATGAGACAAGATAATCAAAGATTGCGACTGATCCATTTTATAATGGTATAAATTCTTTTAATAATGTGAAACAAACAGGGGCTAAAAAACAAAGATCTTGACTTTTGAAAATTCTTGTCAAATGAGCACTTAGACGATATGATAATTCTAACTTCGATTGGATAGGACGAGTGTGTCTAGACTTACAATGACTATCACGTCCTAACAAACCCATCTGCAATTGCAGTGCATAAAATCAAAAATGAAGAAAGATCACTCACTCGTAAGTTCAATGCCAAGAGATTCAAAACAGACAAATATATAATGACCGTGAATTCAAGGGACACTACACAAATTGAGTCTTCCATCTGCCACAAGTTCATAAGCAGCCAATCCAACTGGCATATAGAAAGGTTGAAAGTGTTTCTAACATGACGTTAGTCTTGGTTTCACGCACAATACTGTGCAATATAATAGTATTACAGTTATTCAGGTACTTGTTCGAGCCCTACTATTTGGGCGGAATGCATTTTTGAATAGTGGTTAATGAAAAATGTATGGTTAAAAAATAAGGAAAAATGTTGAATTAGTGTGTAATATTATTTTATTAAAGAATGTGTGGTCGAAAAAATAGAGAGAATGTATTTTGAAAATAATGAAAATCAATCAAGAGCTCAATCCATAAGTATGATGTTAAAAAAAGAAATGCAACATATGAATGGACCATGATTAACATTCTATAAAGAGCAACAACACAAGCACCAGCTTCGTGTCCTTATAAAACACCATGTTACATGTACATTGAATACAATACATTTTGATAAGTGTAGTTTCTACACTTATTCGAGGTCCTAAATGATGATATTTTACTGTTCTTTGGATAAAATACTGTTTAATTTGTGTTATATTTTATTGCATAGGTAAAACTCAATGTTTGATGAAGAATTGAAGAAAAGAATGCAAAGATAGCAGAAAAATGATCCATTGTATCAAATACAAAGTTCGGGGGCTGAAATGAAAATATTCAAAAGTTATGTCGAACCTCGCGATGATTATTTGAGAGTGTTAGACATCAATTGGATGAGGAAAGAAGCCAAATGAATGAAATATGGTCCAAGTATTATCACATATCAACTTCCAGCCGAAAAAGTTATGCTTCGGATTTTCAGGCTCACATTGAGACGCAATTTTGGCATACAAATCTTTCGAATTGGAAAATTGATATTTCTATAAGAATTGTAGATCTTTGAGTTAGCTTTCTAACGCAACTTGAATCAGCTCGATCGGATATGTGTAGAGAACGTTATGATCAAAATAACGGAAGCTGTTCAGAGACAAACCTGCGCGCGCGCGCAGGCAATTCATGGCGCGCGCGCACGGCCTTATTTTCCCTAACCCGAGAGTCAATTGGTTCTACGGCGCGCGGGCAACACTTATAACGGTGCGCTCGCACAGGCCTTTTCCGGAGAAGAATCTTTAGTTTCCTTTCGCGATTCAAACTCTTTTGAGAAACCAAATTGAACGAGATTTTGACCTATTTTCTGGCTCTTATAAATAGAAAATGTGGGATACACATAAGGGAAACCTCTCTAGACCTAAAAATCTCTATATTATACATATTTTGGAGGCGAAGAATAGGGCTAACAACGTGGAATCAAGGCAAATTGCATAGGATATTGAAGATTTTTCATCCAGATTCAAGATTCACATCAAAAACGTGGAAAATTTCTAATTCTTCATTATTTCTTCTTTCCGGGTGATGATTTTCCAATTGTTCCTTTGTAATTTAATTTTAAATATGTTAGGCTAGTTTTTCATTGTATTGGATGAATGTTTGAACCCTATTTTCATTTATTTTAATTCAAGATATCAATTTAGGATTTTTGTGTTATTAGTTGATTGATTTTACATACCCATTGCACTACTTATTGCTTGATCACCAATTAAGTAGTTAGTTGCTTGTTGTAGTGTAGGAATACTCACAATAAGTCTAGAACGCGGTAAAATCAACATGTGTAGTTAGAATTAGGAATAATCTCTTTCACGCATGCAATCTTATTGATAATCTAAACCAAATGCATGACTTTCATATGAATTCGGACTAGGAATAGGATCGTCTCGTGTTAGTCATAGGTTGGTGTATCTTGGAAAAGAACATTTAACATATTAGCTTTATCGATTGTCAAAAATGCATGAATGTACTAGATTAATTATTGAGAATTGAAATACATGGAAATAGGGGGATTCATGATTCCAATACAAACATTCACGTATTATATAAATATTTTATTTGTTTTGTTAGTTTAGGATTAATATAGAAAATATATAAACCATCTATTTTGATATTACCACAATTCGAATTTAATAGTAGCTATTAAACTACATATTAGACCTTATTCCTCGTGGGAACGATACTCTTAACTCACAAATCTTATTACTTGTACAACGATCCCGTACGCTTGCGGGTTTCACGCGAACACATTTGCTCTCCGTAAAATATAAATGAATAGGAGAAGACAATGTATTTTTTCTTTTTGAAAAGCAAAAAAAAAAAAATGGTTGTCTAACGCTAAGGGGAAACAAGGGGAGATTATAATTTAATAGTGAAAGTTACGAGTTCGACTATAAAATCACCTGGGGGTAACAGGTGAATAACGCAAAATTAAAAATTACCAATTAAAATCAACAATTCACTTTTTAATTGTTGTAGATGTTTGGTCAATCGAATCAATATCATCTTATATTGAATTGACACAATAATAAATAAAGTAGCGAATAACACAAGATTTGTTGACTGAGAAAATCCTTTCCAAGATTAAAAATTCTGGACCAAACAAGTAACTTTCACTATAGATAATAAGAACTTACAGTATGATCTAATCTAGAAAACTCGCTACACTCGCTTATCTATTTTCTGCAATCTTCAAGACATGTTGGAACATGTTTCACTCATACCTACTTTTGATCTTTTGAAATGGTCTATCTCATATGGATCACCAAGAACACCTTATTTTTGTACTTTTCCTGTGCTTTGATCCAACATCCCTCAATCTTGAGCAACTTCTGAAAATATTGAGAAAGTATATTCATGATTATATTTAGGAAGTGAATGTTTTTAATTATTTGAATTTGATATTTTTCTCAATTTGTGGTTGATTGATCTCAAGAATCAAATGTTTATTCTCAATATTTAGATACGTTTTTGGATCTTAGAATGATGTTATGAAGATGTATTATAATGATCAACCACACACAAAATGGCCATTGTGTATTTATAATATGAGATATTTGGATAGTATATAATATATGAAATTCTTAAAAATCCCGAACTAGGGCTTCACGTATAACACCGTAGCTCGAGCCCCAGGCTAGCGACAGACGTGTCATTCGAGCAACAGTCAAATGACAATGATTCTGTTTTGGATGCTCGAGCATCAGTTTGGTGGCAGGCAATCGTAAATCGACGACTTTTTTTCATGTTCCATACTTGAACTCAAAGACTTCTAGTTTATCTATACAACACTTCAAAATACTCATTTACTTTTAAAACTTTTACAATAATTATTTTGTCTAAAGAATTACCAATACAACTTGAAAACCTAACAAATAGGAGGTATGAACTTCATCCAAATCTTGAGATAACATGACATTAGATATTCCTGATGAAGAAAAATGACTTGTGCATACAAAGAGATTGGTTCAGAAATACATGAAAATAGTAGTTCCAGTCAGAATTCGAGCTAGTAATAGATTATTTATTACAAGGACAAGTAGAATATTAGATAGTTTAATATTATATTAAAACTTAAAATAATTCGGTTTAGAAATACATAAAAAGATTAGTTCCAATCAGAACTCGAGCTAGTAATTAGATGATTTATTATAGGGACAAGCAGAATATTAGATAGTTTAATACTAAATTAAAAAATAAAATAATTTACATAGGCCACCAAAAATCTCCAAAGGCTCTATATGACAAGACAAAACTTGGCTTACTCTAACTATCTAAAAACAATCTGCCTAAAACATGTTAATAGAATGCATAAATATGCCTCCAATTAGTAAATGGTCTCACCATGTTTGCTCAAACTGTTTGGCTGAGTCTTCTTGCTCTGCTGCAGCCACCACAGCCCTTTCTTGCTAAATCCTCCATTTTAATCGCAAAAGAATAGGTGCCTCGTACTCCTTGAAGGTTGCCTTTTTACCTCTAGGAAAAGAGTGTAATAAAAAGTGTGTTTTCTGAACAAAATTTGCATTCTTCCACAAGACGATTCACCTTGTTGAACAAGTGAGAGGGGGCCAGAATTTCCATATGGAAAGGGTCCCCATGAAGTTATTCAATCCGAAAGCAACTCATCCAACTCGAGCTCCTCATCCAAGCTGGCTTCATTATACGAGTCTTCTCGTTGCTCATTACTTGTATCGTCCTCATATTCAGGATCAGACCATTCCCGTTCATTGTCCATGTTTTGATCTTTAACAACTACATCCACGTTTCTCTTGTCTGGAAGAGATACCTTACTAAGTTTTAGTGGACCTGGACTCATCTTTGTTTTAGCCTTGGAATCTTCACAGATGCAGGCAGTTGGGTATTCATGAAATTCCCCCTTCCCTAGCTTCATCTCCTTTGGCTCTCCCATAAAACCTTTTTGAAATGTACGAACATTAGAAGCGAATTCCTCCCAAGTCATGTTATCACGGTTCATGAACAACTTGTATAGTTTTTTAGCGTTTGGACGAATAGTAAGTTTATGACCAAAATATCTCCTGCAAAAATTAGAAATAAACTCAGTCATGAGCACCTGAAAATTATGACGGATTACACCAAACATTAGGCCGGAAAAAAAATAGAAAATAGAAAGCATATACCTTCTCCCTGCTATAATTTTAGCCATATTTCCATTGTTATTGGTAACAAATACATCACTTTCGTCACAAACTATAAAGTCTAATGCAGCCATGCGAGCAGAAAATGCAGAAAATGGTTCCAACTCCTCCTTCCTTGATATTGTTTCTTTAGAATAGAAGTTAGGGAAAAGTGCCTTTAAAGGGGCCAGTGATTCTTCGCCTCTATATACTTCTCCAGATGCCACATATATATGAGTATCTCTACTGAATCCAAGTGCTCTTAGCATCAAACCAACTTCCTCAGGAGTAAGAGGGCATCTTCCTTGCCTCCTCCCCCTATCTGGATTGCTATTCTGCAAATTGAACCACAATATATCTCATATATGCTTCATATTTCCTGTTAAATTATAGAACTTTTTGTGAAACTGGATATACAAATGAGCATGGTTCCTCTGCCTGCAAACGAGGAGACAGACTCAAATACACAATGAGACTCAGAAATATTATTCAAATCCCTGCATTAAATCAGAAAAATACTTGTTCGCATTATTCCAACATGCGACAGCACATTGTGGTGATTGTCCTGGTACTTTTAAACTACACAAGAAAACAAAACACCTTTCAAATACATCCCCATAAATAAATATCTTAAATTGCTTAATGGTTCGAACAGTCATCGCATATCATATCCTAATTCAAATGGAAAACCTCGAAGTTGTTTGCAGCATTAAATTATTCCTTATAGATGGAGGTATTGATTTAAACACCCATCTTTCCCCGCTATCAAGAACTCGTCTTAAAAAGCCAAATGCAGAAAATTTAAAGAAATAGCAAGGACATGGAAGAATCAAAGATGCTGGAAGCGTAACAAAGATGACCAACCTCACCAACATATCTTTGCTTTTTCAAATATATATCACAAGCATCACTCAATCTGATTTACGTAATTTGATCTTCAAAAATAATATATGAATACTTACATGTAATGTTTTCCACCTCCTCCGTAATTTACCCAGTTCCCTCTTCTCCTCATCTCCTCCACCATAATAACATCCAGAGAATGCAAGCATATCAGGTTCAAACCTGTAAACAGAAAATCTAACGTGAGATACTTTCTCATCTTCGTTATTCTTTGTTAAAACAACATATTAAGCAAAAGTCTTCCTTGTTTAAACAACAAATCAAAGAACAGACTTTCTTGTTAAATCACCATATTAAGGTATGGCGATAAGCAGGTTAAGATCAGCTTCTTAAAGCCAAAACTCATAGAACTGCAGAATATTCTCACACAATATATAAGATGACAATGGGTTCAATTAATTATCAAAACAAAGCAAATTTGTTTTCAGTCTGCAAACCCCTTGTCCCAAACAGGAATCTGTCTTTTGAAATTACCGTTCAAAGAGAAGTGAAGGGTTTGAACTAGAAATCAGAAAACCACAGAAGCAAGGATCGTCTCATTACCTTAGGTGAAGAGCAATATAACGCTTGCTCGTGATTCTCATTCTCTTCACTAATTTTGCTCCCATTTCAAGGATGGGGTTAGTGAACTTCAAAGCATGGTAATTGACTCGGCATCTAAGCTTTTGCAGATCTGTCTTCAACCTATTAGAAAGTCTATAGTCAAATTTTGACAACTGAACAGCCTGTCACAAAAGTATGCCATACATTACTGGCTTGGAACAACAATAATCTAACAAAAAAAGTTGAATATAGTTAAGAGTAGAGAATTTCAAAAGGTCCTAATTCCAGAACAAGGACTAATTCAAGTATACTAGTACTTGACATAGTTTCCGAAAAACCATTGTTCAACTTTTTGATAAAATGAAAAAAACCAACAGCTCTGCACGATATACCTACCCTAACTCGAATGTGGGAAATAAGGAGGCAAAAAATGAGGGTTGGTATAGATATTGGAAACCGCAAAACCTTTTGGGCCAAAATTTTAACAAAACTATGCATCTCTGAAAGTGTAGCTAAAATACAAAATAAATAATAGTCATCAATGGTACAATAACACCGTGGTAAGGCATAAGTCACAGTTAGAATATCAATTAACTGTGATACCATTCCTAGTAGTCAAAACTAAATGTTGAACTAAGAAAGTACTTAAGAGGCCTGGCGGATGGAAGTTAATTCCAGTTCCAATAAGACGACACAAAGTGGCTCTTAAGTGGGTTCCACATATTATCTCAGTTTTCCTCTTCAGATTTCACTCCATTACTACTATCTAAATAGATGAACTTCATCTACTAGAGACTACTTATATGCTAAATGTGTAAAACAGTTCAAAGTCTTCAATCTTCAAATGCACCTAAATTTGAAGCAGTCTCATGTTGACATAGAAGCAGTATGCCGCTGTGTCAGAGCTCTCTCCCTACGTCACAGTTTAGAAATCAACACTAAGAGCTGACACCTACAAATGCCATACAGTGACACAATTATGTTTGAGACATGGCATCCATCTCAAATTCTTGGTCATTCAAGTTTATAACTAAAATGTATACATGAGAAACATTTAATTGACACGTGATAATTGGACAAAAAAATATTGTAAGTTACAACAATTTCATTGTGCATCTATTTGCATGACAATGGTGTATCTTCCAACTGAAGTATATAATAACATATAAAGAGTTTATTTTAGGTTAAAATTTTAAGCAATCCACTAGCTTACGTGCTTCTTTGCAAGTACAGGCAATAGACGCTTAATATAGCATCCTTCATTGCACTTTCGTGGAACTCGCATGTTATGTGGAGTCCATATCTGCCCTCTCTTTGGTGGAAGCTCTTTAATGATTATGACATCTTCTGCTAGATATGATATAAACCAATCAACATTGAAGATATCCGAAAAGTTGCTGCAGAAGAAAGAAACATTACGAGCCTAGACAAAATCATCGCATTGCTAAAGCTTAGTCAAACAAATTTTCCAAGAATTTACCTATCATCCTTCCAGAAAGATCTTTTGTCCAGCTTTGGGACAACAAGAGTAGCATTCAGGATGCGAGCAGCAACAACAGAATCAGTTATCTGCCAAATGATACGCAACATCTTAAGATTTAGAACTTAGCACCGAGATCTATAGTATACTTAATACATTTGTAGGAAAGAAATAAAATGGTCTACTAAGATTGACCATTATATGTACCTTTATCTTTCTCAAAAATCAATGCCTAAAAGTATTCACTAAGAATAGAGGACATATGGTTAAGGACAAAAAGCAATTTACGAGAACTACATTTCAACATATAATGCTTCACATATAATATAACACCTAATGACCGGTAAGGTGTACTGTACAAAACTAGACAGTAATAAGAAAGTAACAATGAACTAAAATCTTATATATTATAGTGTTGAGTCTAACATACCAAACATGCATCAAGTGTATATCTTAGCTAAGCATGGAGGGAAGGAATTATAGAACAAAAGCTACCACAAATTCCATTATCTATGAATGACTGGGAAAAATCCAGCTTTATCAAATAATTGTACACGTGAATGGTTCCAACATGACATGTTCAATGCATGCAATATACAATAGCGTGATTGACTATGTTCATAATGCAACTCTGGCATCTAGGATTTGATAAGAAGGTGACAAAACACTAAAATGTCAAAGGAGATTGAAATATCACCTGTCTAAAAAGCATCAAACTTTCAATCCACTATGTAAGTATTTACCATCATAATCACCAGCCTTTGTATGTGCAGGGTCAGAGTTAATGGAGATAAGTTAGTTCATCATTATATGGTTCCAGAGATAACTCTTTCTCATAGAGATTCAATAAAAGGCTCTCTACATGAAAAGCACAAAGAAAGCAAAGGCAGAAAAGTCTAATTCATCTTTTGTATGTAAAGAAAAGATGCAGATCTCAACACTACAGCATTAGTGTGAATAGGAGCGTGAGAGTTGATTGTTAATAACTCACAAGTTTCTTAGTTATAACAATTTGGAGTTGAATTCAATTGTGCAAAATGACAATAAAGTCTTAACCTTTGCATAATCAATTAACCACTCTCAAACAAGAAGGCAAAGAAATTATAAGGCAATTTTCCCTTCCAATATGTAGATTGATGGTCATCAAATATTCATAAACTCCTCCGTAAAAAATGAATAAGAAAACGTGTATTCAGGAAAACATACCCCAGTTCTTTGTTGGTTTAAACCTCCACTGGTTGCAATTGCCAGGTAACGATTAGGCTGTGTGACGTCTTCAGATTCTATTATTGGAACAGCAATATTTGGCCCATGTTCAGTAAAATGATCAATTGAAAGTACAAGACAGAATAAAATCTCAATAAGCAAAATACATTCCAAAATCAACAAATAAAACCTAAAAACAACAGCATAGAAGCGTACCAAATTATATACACGTGTGCATGTATGTGTCAATGAGAAAGGAAGTTAAAAGCTGTAATGAGGTTCACGCACTTGCAAATTTACTGCTTGCATTGCTGCATCCATTGTAAAATTGTGCGTTTTTTGAACTCCAAATATCACGATCATATACTCCTCCATCGATCTAGATCCTCAGCACCCAATTCATATCACATTTAGAAAGATATAAAACTAAGATGCAATCAACTAAATCCAAACCATTAAAACAAAAGGAAACAAATTCAGATGAAACCCTTACCGGCACACGAAAAACTGGCATTTCATTCGCTTCATTAACGTCATAATTTCTCTAAAATAAAAAAGAAGTAAAACCAATGTAAAAATGCATTTGCACATTAAAAAGAATCCATTATTCAATGACATAGATGAATAAATAAATAAAATCGAAAGGGAAAAACAGATACCGAGAAATAGTGTTGAGAACGATGGAGAAGATCATTGTGGACAGGAGAAGGCGCGAAGAAAGAGAGAAAAATGAAGAGAAGGAGAAGAACTGAGGAAATGGAGGAGATGGCCGGGATAAGATACCGCATACGGCTGTAGTACTGGTGGCGCCGCCGTGGGTCAGCCATGTATGATCGCGCGAATATTGATTGATTATTAATCCCTCTAACAGCAGAGAAAAGAGCAGATAATTACAATTAAGGAAAAAAACCGAAGGAAGATTCAGTTTTGAATTAATTGAAATTTGGAATTGGAACCAATTTCAATAGCGACAAAGATTCCAGAATTCAGCTATTGAAATTTCAGGCGCCAACTCTGTTGGACAGGTTGTTGGAAGACGATACGCCGACCAGTTAAATCCGGGACTCCCCAATCATATGCTGGGCACGTGTCCACTGCACTTGTTTGTATTGGATGATTTTTATTTTTATTTTTTTTCAAGTACATTTATTTGAGGCAAAATTGCATTTCAACCTTGAAAAAAGGAAAAGAAAGGAGAGCATTTTTGTTTTGACTATCTTCCTTATTGATACCGTCAATTTCCAACTATGAAAATTATTTATATTTTTATTGAATTGTCAAATGATCCCATTGTCACATCGTTGGTTCATAATTGGTGGATCAGGAAAGAGCAATTGTGCAATGGTAACCTAGGTCGTACGTTTGCCACTTATCGTACCTCATATTCTTTTCCATTGGTGCGTCTGAATTAGGACTGTAGGCAAAAATCGTTAAACCGAAAAATCGAATCGAAATTGCATTTTAAAAATCGTCGATTTGGTGTTATGTGGACCCGTCAACGACATAGTTTTGAACTAAACCAAACCGGTCAAAAACGGTTTGGTTTAGGCTTGAGAATTTTAATTGCGGTTTAAAATCAAACCGGACCGATGAAAAAATATATATAAATAAAAAAAAAATAATGATTTTTTTTTTAAATTCATCCAAATATGCGAAATTCAATAGTTTTGTCATTTGTATGTATTTTTGTCAATTTATAATTTTCTATTACATATATATTATTATTATCAAATAATCTTTATTTATATCTAATAATATCAAGACTAACATAATCTATCAAAAACTCATTTCCTCTTTAGAATACAAATTTCTACAGTTGCTTTTGAGTCTGCATTCTCAAATAGAGGTCAGATACTTAATTCATTTAGGAGTTTATTAGGTGCAAGAATAGTTGAGGCTTGTATGTGCGGAAAGAATTGGTTGCAAATTAAGAATGAATATATAGTGATGTGCCAATATTTAGATGAAGTGGAAGCATTTGATGATTCAATGAAAGTTGTGACATGTGGTTTATATTTTCTATTACCATATTTTTAAAGATTTTCTTATCTATCTAGTATTCAATACTATGATAATATAGCGAATGCATTTGTTTGACAATGGAGACTATGAATCGTGTGTGAGAACCATTGGTGTTTGAGTATATGTGAGAAACGAAATTCGTAACAAAATACAACGGTAAGCTTGTGTAATGTTATGTTTAGATATTATAAACAATTGATTTATTATTATGGTTGGTTATTCTATCTGTCTAATCAGTAGTTTTGTTTTTCAGATATGATGATCACGAGATCTTGTTGAACATCATTATATTTTTTGGGCTTTATATTTAGTTTAGCATACTTGTATTATAACGTTATCGTAATGGCTTAGCCTAAAATGACAAACAAAAAATTATATTTTAGTTTATTGTGATTTCACTTTGATTTAGTTGGTATTTAAATTTATAGTAGATATATTTACCCTTGTTTGATCAACCACACATTTTCAATAAAATAATATTTTCTATCACATCAATAACTTTTCCTTTTTTTTCAACCACATTTCACATCACATCAACCAAAAAAATACATTCTTTTGGAAATAATGTGCACCAAACAGGGGCTTAGTTTGTTTTAGATTTATTGCTAGTAAGATATAAATATATATTGAATTCAATGAATTAATGTTATAAAAGTAGACAGACAAAAAAATATACGGTGAAACAAACGGTTTAAAATCAGACCAAACCATTAGGTTTATGTTTGAGTTTTTTTCAAATCGTTTAAAATGGTTTGGTTTAGGTTTGGGTTTTTCTCAAACCGGTTTAAACGGTTTGGTTTGAAAATTAGTCAAAAACCGCAAAAATCGGACCGTTTACACCCCTAGTCTGAATGGTTCAAAGACAAATTCTCCGTCCTTGAACAGTTGCTATTTCGTTAAAATTAAATATCTTTCTTAAGTGATCAATTAACCAAACTCGAGTTTGATCAAAGTGATGAACCGAACTCACAAGTCGAGGTCGACCACAAGTTGTCGAGATCGTAAGTTATTGAACTTAAATGACTTTCAAGGTGGACACATGGTGATTGATGTCATAGGTAGGCCATGGTTAAGTGATGTCTTTTTTCTGGTGTGAAGATGAGTGTTCAATAAGTGCCCCAAGTGAGTATGGATTCGAATAAGAAGAATTCCTAGTGTATTTCCTAAGACAGGGACGAATTTAGTGTGGGGATAGTGAGGTCAGTTGCCCTACCCTAAATTTCAAATTTCAAATTTTACGCAAAAATTTTCAAGATTTTTTTTTTTAAAATAAAAATCCTTATAGTTATCAATTTTTGCCCCCACATTTCTTTTATCTTACCTTCGTCCCCGTCCTAGGATAGAAGTTGGGAAGAAGAAATGGACTCTTCTTAAGAAAAGGAGGGCATGTAGGATGATGAGCTGACATTGGGCCAGACCCAACATAAGTTTTGGAGGGGATCAAGATGAGTCTAGCCTTTAGGAAGAGAGACATACCTACCATTGGCCAGAGTGAGGGAGACAAGAGGTAGAAGAAGATGAGGTCGAGACATCCACCCAGGAAGAGGAGATCATAGCCATCTTACCTAGACAGTTGAATTGGCACTATAAGAAATTCTAATCCAGTAGCTGGGAAGTAGTTGGTAGAGTGGCATAGGCAGTCTAGTGAGCCGAATCAATTCGATTTTTCCAACCTTTTCTTTAGGATAGAGATGATGATCCTATAAAATGGTTTCATGCCCTAAATAGTACCATATTAGATACACAGTTGAGGTTTCTTTCCCGTCGATTATTAAGAAATACTTGGGGGCTTGGGTAGTAGATTTGAACCAAATCTATCCAAATGGGTCAAGGATGATCCTTAGGCTACTTATTTTGTGGAACAAGTTGCGCCTCCATAAGCCTTCTTTTAAGATCAACTTTGTTTACCAACTTAAGGAAAATGGGCGAGGTCTAGGCTGGTAGGATATTAGCGTGAAGCCGAACACTAGTGGCTCCATGGTGATAGATCAGAGCTTTCAAATATACATTTCTCCATCTATCCGTCCTCCTTATTTTTATTATTTTAGTGTCAAGTAAAGGGATTAATATCCACACACATCCAACTGGTGATTCTGATATATTTGGCACAAATCAATAGGTGGCAATTATATGGACAAAATGTAAAATTACCTTATACATTATTTCTGTAAATAGCCTACTTGATTGTATAAATATAGTGAACCATTGTCAATAATATACATTGGAATTACTGGAATTTATCATTTCTTTCATGGTATCAGAGTCATAACAGTCTAACGTCGAAAAAATTTCGATCCAACTTCTCATCACTTTTCAATGGCGCAAACACTACAATCCAACGAGTCTAGCACATAGATCTCACAAAATTGATCGCAGAAATGTCTAAACTCACCACTTCATCCAACTCATCTCTCCCTCTCACCTATAATATCTCATCTCAATTCCCAGTTCCCATGGACCGGAACAATTATCTCAGTTGGGAATCTCAATTTACAGACATTCTGGACATACATGGACATGGAAATGTCATAAAAAACACAGTGGATCCAGCCAAAGTAATGGCAGATGGTACCATTCACCCAGATTTCGCTCGGGACAAATTAGTTCTTAGTTGGATCAAGGCTACATCCTCCCCACTAAATTACTTCTCATCTCATGTTCTACTGCTTCTCAGACATGGAATCTATTGGCTAAGCGACTATCACCATTAGCAGGCAGCCATATGCGGCTCGTCCGAGATAAAATTCGAATACTTAAATGAGATAGTAACACATTAATCTTTGACTATCTCAATCGAGCAAAATCACTTTTGATTCATTAAAACTTGATGGTGGTTCTATGGATGATGATGAACTCATCACCTACACTCTCAACGAACTGGGACTCGAATTAAAAAATTTGACTACGACACTTCATATGCATCCCGATTTGGAGTTTGATCAATTCTATGATTTAGTGTTGAAAGAGGAGCACTTACATAGGAGACTCAATCTTACTACTGCATTTGGAATTGCCATGGTTGCTGACCGAAGGCCCACTGATCGGAATCAAAATTCGTTTTCCCATCACAGTAACAGTAGGGGACTTGGTAGAGGTAACCAAGGCCGTAGACGTCGATGCTCCCCTTCTAGTTATCGTCCACGGTGTAAAATCGAGACTGCTACCCTCACGATCGATCACTACCATCTCTCTTCGATGGACGTCTACTTTTCCTTCCCACACCTACAGTAGCTACTCCACGCAAGAACCTAATTTGCTTTAGGTGTGACAAATTGGGTCACATAACTTGTTCTTACAGTTGCTATTTCCTATGGTTGGCCACTTTAACAACTTGATGTTAGAAATACCTTTTTAAATGGGGTCCTACAAGAAGAGGTCTACATGAAGCAACCCCCGGGTTATCATTGATCCCTCTCAACCTCACCATGTTTGTCGCCTTCATAAAGGTCTCTACAGCCTTAAGTAGGCCCCTCGTGCTTGGTTTCAATGCCTTTGCTCCTTCCTATTGGACCATAAGTTCACTCATAACCGCTCTGATGCTTCTCTATTTTTCTCCCACTCTCCAACTGGTTCCATCTTCATTATTGTCTATGTTGATGACATTGTAGTCACTGGCTCTGCTACTCAGGATATTGACTCCTTTCTGGATCTCTTGTGTTCTACCTCTGACAGTCGTCGGATGGGTAATATCTCATTTTTTCTAGGTATGGAAATATCCCGCACTCTTCCTCACTTTTTTTTGGTACAAACAAGGTATGTTGTTGAACTCTTCAAACGGTTTAATATGACAGAGTGTAAACCATGTCCCACTCCACTTCCATCAGACAATTGGCTTTCTTGCACTGACGGTGACCCCCTTTTCAACCCCACTCTTTTTCGGAGCATGGTTGGTGGTCTTCAGTATCTTACCTTCTCTCACCCTGATCTTTCATTTGCGGTCAATCAACTTTGCTAGTTCATGTGTAGTCCCTGCACTACTCATTTACAAATTGTCAAACGCATCTTTCGCTACGTGAAAGGCACTCTTGAACATGGCCTTGTGCTTCATCGCTCTTCCGATCACTTCCTACATGGGTTCTCTGATTTTGATTGGGCGGCTCTATTAATGATCGTAGGTCTACAACTGGGGCATGCATCTTTTTAGGGCCCAACCTTCTTGCTTGGTCTGTCAAGAAACAGACCACCGTCTCTCGCTCCAGTACGAAAGCTGAATATCGGGTCCTGCTTATATAGTTGCGGAACTTCGTTGGGTCGATTATTTATTTAGCAAACTTGGCATTCCAATCTCGCCGCTCTGTGCATCTTTGTCGACAATGTCTTAGCCATTCACTTGGCTACCAATCCCGTGTTCCATGCTAGAACTCGCCACATTGAGATCGATTATCATTTTGTTCGGGAACTCGTCACCTGCAAATCTATAGTAACTCGCTATGTTCCATCCTCTCATTAACTTGTCGATATCTTTACTAAAGCCGTCTCTCTCGATCGGTTTGCATTTCTCCGATCCAAGCTCAATCTTCGCGTTACTTCTTTCAGCTTGAGGAAGGGTAAAGAGATTAATGTCCACACACATCTAGTTGGTGATTATGATATATTTGGCACAAATCAATAGGTGGCAATTATATGGACAAAATGTAAATTTACCTTATACATTATTTCTGTAAATAGGTTGCTTGATTGTATAAATATAGTAAACCATTGTCAACAATATACATGGGAATTACTGAAATTTATCATTTCCTTCATCAAGTAACCTCAACTTGTCCATCTCAAGTTTAACCTAGTAATATGAAGGATCTTAAGGTAATCCTGAATGGGAAGAAGAAGGTTTGAGTCCAAAGCACAACCAAAGGTGGTTAGGAACTGAAAAGCTTATGAGGATGTTAAAGGTCCAACATGAAGATAGTGGACCACACTTTAGTATCACTTATCGAGCCCGCCTTTGCATCTTAGCTTTTCAAGGCAAACCATTTAAAAAGGAAGATTCCCAAACCAGTAAAGGACTTCATATACAATGAATCTTCGCCTTCGAATGAAAAGTACATCATCTATATTGAGGTCAAGTACAATATCAGGGTACTAGTAAAAGAGCTGAACTTCTACCCAAGAAGACTATTAGTCAATATAGATGTCATAAAGGTCAACATTGTTAGAGACATCAATTATTGTCATGCTTTAATCCAGTAGGTCATTGTTACCACAAGCTAAGGGTTGAGATCTTCTCCACCTCAATTATTTGATTGTTAAACCTATTGAGGTTGCTCTTGAGGGACTTAGTACGACATTACTTGATACTAACTAGATGCTCATTTCGAATAGTCCAAGCTTGGTGCCCCATAAATTGAGTGAGAAAAGTGGTGACTAGGTCATTCCAACTCCTTATAGACCTTCGTGGTAGCTTTTTGAACCATACATGAGCTCGATCTCCAAATGTTAGAGGAAATGATTTGCATGTGATTGCATCGTTGGAGCTTTGGAGCACCATCAATACAGTATTCTTGTTCACAGGGGCGGAGCTAGGATTTCTTATCAGTGGTTACAACTTATCGATGTTGAACGTCAATTTTTTTCCATGGATGTAATGACAATAAAAATATAAAACAATAATATGACAATATTAAAAATGACATAGTTTATAAATTACATTTGTTCCTTTCGAGTTTTCATATTTTGATATCGTTGTCCAATAACTTTATTATCGAGCTTCAAAAATATATATTTCTCTACATAAATAATTGTGCTATCATTTATCTACTGATCACCAATCCGATTACGCAATCTATTATTTACAATGTTCGTTGCAGAAAATACTCTCTCCACAATAGCTGTAGTAACCGGTAAAATTAATGCTAAAGTCAAAAGCTTGTAAACTAATGGATATACCATATTTTTCTTTGTCAGAACTAACTTTTCTGCAAGATTACCAAGGTCGTTCAACCCTTCAAGCTCTTTGTTAGAGCGCGTGTCAAAAATATAAGTCCCAAGTTGATCATGAAGTACAACGAGATCTATTGGAGAAAAATCTAATGGATAAAGCTCAGCAAGCCGAATCAAACTTTTCTTGTCAAAAGAAGAAAATGAATCTTGTGGACATAAACAAGCTACACACATGAGTAACTCTGTATTTATCTCCAAGAATGGATCATTCAATTCTTAAAGTTGAAGATCGATGATAGAGTAGAACAAATCGACCTAATAATGATGTAAATTTGTAAGTTCTGGAGGATTTCGTTGTGGACGATCACGAAGTACACGACGTACAAACATTTCATCCATGTCGGGTACATCAATATAATGATGTTGACAGAAAGAACATACTTCTTCCATAAAGGAATCCCATCCTTCATCTCTCATTATTTGTAGTTGTTGTTTGCATAATTTCACCAATTGCATTGCATTCACAATGTCTTGATCTCTCCGTTGTAATGATTTTGACAGTTCATTTAGAATCCTTAAGATACTTCTCATCAATTGTAAATTAAATGCAAAATCAAATATTTTTATCGACTCCAATAAATTTGTCGCGTCAGATCTTTGGTCATAAGAACAAGAGTCATCTTCAACAATCATTGCAAGTACATCAATAATAGAAGAGAACATGAAAAGTAAGCTGGCCAATGAATTATATTGTGAACCCCATCACGTATCACCAGCACGTCGAAGGGTTGTTTCTTGAATAAGTCCCGGTCCACTTAAAATCTCACCCTACTCCAATGCCTCAACAATAAAGTTTGATTGCTTCTCTCGAAGAAGATCACAATATTTAGAAGATGCTCCAACAATATTTACCACATCACCTACTACACGAAAAAAGTTAGTAATAGGAATATTCTTCTTCGCAACAGCTACAAGATCTAGCTGGAGTTGATGAGCAAAACAATGAATGTAAAAGGAACATGAATTCTCCTTTAAAATTAATGCTTTTAGACCATTAAATTTACATTGCATATTACTTGCCCCATCATAACCTTGTCCTCTCAATCTAGACACGCTCAAGTTATATCTAGAAAATACCTTATCAATTGCAGCCTTCAATGATAGAGCCGTGGTACTTGTGACATGTTCAATCCCTATGAAGCGTTCATTCACATGCCTACTCTTATCTAAATAACGTATTACAATTGACATTTGCTCCTTCATTGACACATCACGAGATTCATCAATTAGAACAGAAAATAATGAGTCGTCAATATCTTTGATAATAACATTGATTGTCTCAACGGCACAAGCATTTACTATATCCTTTTGAACATCAGGTGATGTCAATTTACAATTTTGAAGAGCATTTTCAAATGTCACAGCTTTAATATCTTCATTATGAGCAGTCAAATATTCTAATTGGACTAAGAAATTGCCTGGATTGAGAAAATCAGGGGACTCATCATGTCCACGAAATGAGTGCCCTTGTCGCAATAAAAGTCAAACACAATCAATAAATGCATTAAGATGGGTAACATATGCACTTCGTACTTGTTCTGATTGCTTGTGCAAAACTGATTGAATGTGTTGGTCTTGATTCATCAAAACTTCCCACTTAATGTGAGTTTGATTATATGCACTATCATGTTCTCAAACATGAATATGAAGTTTTTTCTTCTCTTTCCAACATGTAAAACCTTCACCAACAAAATACTCACTCCACCTTACTTTCCAAAACTTGATTTAAAAAGATAACAATACAAACGATAAGCAACATCTTTTTCTACGCTATGCTCCAACCAAGAACCGAACTCTTTAAATCAAGAAGGATTAAATCGTCTAGCTTTTACTCCAAATTGTCGTTTTGAAAAATCATGCTCATATGGCTGACAAGGACCCATTAACATATATGCTCTTCGAACTTGATCTCGGATGTTAGCATTGTAATCCAAAATGGATATCCTTAGACTAGGATCATTTGAAAGTTTAGTGGCGTCAAAATCCACATTATTCGATGTTTCCCCAACAACATTTACGTTGTCCAAATCAGTTTTTCTTTGAAAGTGTCTCTTTATAAGATTTCAGTAATTTCAATTCAACAATACTCAAATTTTAGCAATTTCAATTCAACAATACCCAAACTTCACCAATTTCAACTCAACAATACCCAAACTTCACAGATTTCAACTCAACAATACCAAATTTCAGCTATATATACTCGGCAGTCAGCATTCAGCAATACCCAATTTCAATTCCATAATAGACAAGCGTGAATTTCTATTGCACACAACAATACCCAAAATGTTTAATTCACAAATCACAGTCAGTCAGACATGAGACACCAGACCATAAATCCACAATATTATCTCAAACTACTATCACAATTATTCACCAATAATCCAAATTATCCAATTGCTAAAGAAAGTAAGAAAATACGTGATATCCGGGTGAAAAGAACTCAGAGCAGTCACTGCAGAGTCTGCAGTCTGCAGAGGCCGAAGCGGCGGAGCCGGAGGCTAGAGTATGGAGAAAAAGCTTGCCATTAACATATTTGCTTTTACAATTCATAAATTCAACCAACACAAAAAAACACAAGGTAGAACAAAGAAAAGTCCTAAAATCTTTTACCTTCTGAATGCGAGTGCGAGGGCAGTTGGAACTTGGAAGTTTTGAAGAATCTGAACAGCAGTTCAGATTGTGGGGACTGGCGGACTACAAAGATGTCGGAGTTAAGGTACCGCTGTACCGGGTTCTTGAGCGGAGGCTGCGAACAATGGAGTGGAGGGCTGGACTTGGAGGCAGAATCGAGCAGAGGATGAAATGAATGAGTGATTTGTGAACGAGGTTTATATTTCTGGAATTGGGCTCAAGGTTTAGGCTTTTTCTCTTGGGCTCAACTGAGCAGCCTATTACTATAATAATAATAATAATAAATTGAGCCCAGAAGTTCAAGGTGGGCCTGCTTGTTCAAGTGACCCACTAGGTCAATATTTCCTTTGTATCCTATTAGTTAAGGCATTGTGAGTTTTTTAAGTAGTAGTTCGTATAAGATATCATTTAGGAAGGGAGTCTATTTGCAATGTGGTCCCTTGACACTCTTTTTTTTTCTTTATCTCCAAACCAACTTTGCATCTTTTCATTTGTTCTATTTTATTTTGATAACCGTAGGCCTTTAATGGGACTTGAGGTACTGAAATGGGTCGATGATTTGAGGGATTCTCTTCTTCATTTTTCCTAGGTTGTTTGTATGAGCTTAAGTGATTAAAGACATTCCCTTTTTGTCTAGTGGCTATCTTCTAGGTAGAGTGGCCTACATAGTCTCGTGCGTCTTGTTTCTAGTTGGTCAATCCTCCAGAAAGTGCAATCGTCTCCTAATTGGGTAACGGTCTCCTGGGTAGCAAGATGGGTGATTTAATCCAAATTTCTACAACACAAATGGGGGTAGTTTGATTTTGTTCAATAAGATGCATGGAGTTAGACATATTCTCTATCACAACGATGCAAGTGACCATTTGGTTGGCATTTCCCATGGAAGTTTCTCGTGCATATACCTTATGAAACTATCGTGCTTATCTACATTCCATGTTCTTATTCTAGAGTCGTCATGGCTTCTTAAACTTCAATTTTGGCTTATTTTGATGGGAAAAGATTTATGGTTTCATGGGAAAAGCTACTATTGAACTTATATTTTTGAGAATACAAGTTGGTTCGCAAGGGAAGTCCTTTCCTAGCACCAACTATTGAGGTCAAAAAGTGATCTAGGACTTCTTAATTTAATATACAAGGGATTATAAAATGCCAAAAACAATGTGAGGTTGGACTTATATCTTGTAGTACTCCAAACTTCACTTTGCACACTTGGACAATATAATTCATGCATTACATGCTATTTACGTTGCTAGTTGCATTTGCATCAATAGTTCATAATTGTTCTCTCTTATAATGATGCATTTGATCATTTAGGTTCTAATATCTTTATATGGTGTTAGTGTTTGACCACCCCGAATTAAATGGTGAATCTTACATTAAGCTATGGTGGAAATTCAAGTTAATCGAAAGTTTGGATATTGATTTGTTAAATTGATTTTTAAAGTGTTGAAATTATTATCGATAAAATTACAAGCTTTTGATCCGGTGATCAAGGTTACCCTAAATCCTAATTAAGTTTTTATCATATTTTGGACATAAGGTTTGAAATGACATGATCCCAATATAATAATATAAGGTTCATTTAACATTATAAATATTGAGGTGCAAATTGTTGAAACAGTCAAGAATCGGGCGCTAATTGGATAAGAAATCGAATGAACGATTAGCTCAACAAATTATTTTAGGATCATAAGGCAATTGAATCAGGTTTTAGACACGTTAAAATAGGTCAAATACACTTGATTTGGACCTGCAAGGATAAGTGTAAAAATTAGATTTTACTACAAGGAACCACCTCATTCTCGGGCTCGTCTTTTCAATAGCCAATTTCTTCACTCATAAGCATTATTCACGACCCAAGCCCTCAAAGACCTCAGCTCTTCCTCCTAAATAAGAGATTAACTTCTTCAAATCATCCCCAATTGTTTCCAAGTGAAAAAGAAAGAAAAGAAGCCAAAGAAAAGCAGAAAACAAGAAACTGGAATTGAAAGTTCTGGGCATGTGAGTTAGCTCACGATTTTGAGGTTTTTCGTTATTATTTTTGAAGGTTTTTATACCTCTTGAACCTCCTACCTTTCTTAAGATTATGTCGGAGTGCTTTTGATGATTTTATGATAACAAAAGAGGAGTAATTAGTTTGCAAGAACTTGAGTTAAATAACCCTGGTCAGAAATTTATGGTTGCTGAATTTTAGTCATTCAAATTTGGATTTTATGTAATACTAGGTAGAGAATGAATGTTTATGACTTTGAATGTTCTTACATAAGAGTTATGCGTATGCAAATAAGTCATAATAGGTAAGAATTTGATTTGTGAAATGATAATGTAATGAACACAAAAGACAGTCATAGTAAGCTTGACCGATTCAGCGTTCTGTTAAAAGGACTTTGGGCTGAAAATCCCGTAGTTGTAGAGAATTTATGGCATGAATACTTTCATATACATGATACATGTAAGTCTGGTAAAAATTTGGGAATGAATGAAGGTTGTTAAGGGTGTGAAAAGATGAATGAAACTAGACTGGACAAAAATTAATTTTATTGAGTGTTAGATCGTTAGAAACAATTAGATGATAACATTCATAATTAGACTTGAAAAATAATGGAGTTTATGAGACTGCTTTTGAGTACAGTCAGTAACTTGAAGTGATAACATTTTCTAAAATCTAAATTATTTTGGCATTAATGTTCATAGTAAGGGGTTTGTGTGTGTTAAGGTTATCGAATGGATGATTGTGTTTATTATTAGATGATGATATAGGTTGTCTTCCGACATTAGGTGAAATAAGGAGTTGACCTATACCCTGTAGAAAGCATACACACACAAGCAAAAAGGTTGGAAAAATCCATTGGTAGCTACAATGTAACAACATAGTATTTGTTGAATTATTTTCTATCGATTATCATCGTGACCTTTATATAACTTTGATAATGAACTTATTGTATATTGTATGTTAGGTGAAAATGGGACTTGACCTACATCTGTAGAAAGCATACACATACAAGCAAAACGGTAAGTAAAAACTCATTTGTAACTACGATGCAAAAACATAGCATTTGTTGAATTATTTTCTATCGATTATTATCTTGACATTTATATAACTTTGATAATGAACTTATTGTATATCGAATGTTGGTCATAATGATTGAATGCATGCTTAAAAAACATAATGTTATCTATTTTGATTGAGTATATTTTTATGAACATTTACAAGTATATGCACGACATATGCCCATAGACAGGAATCTAGCATGCACGACATAATTGAAAAAATGAATTTACATTATAAAATATTTTATATTGACCACTGCTAGGGCACTGAGGCATGTGAGGTATGCTTATATGATATGTTTTGGTATTGCGAATGAGACTTCTCGGGTGATCGCAAGGATATATAGGAGATGTGCCTTTGGTGGTCAAATGAGTGTAGATTACTTGACTGTACATTTGTGATATTATGATTTTTGGCATCGTGGGTGGGATATTGTTGGGTGATCATAGAGGTTGTTAGTGGATGTATTTCTAGTGGTCACAATAGGATGGTTCACTCGACTGTTTTAGCTGAATTCCCTTCCCGTTCGAGGGCTCTTCCATTAATTAAAAATTGTGTAAATCCTAAATATGGTAATGATGCCAATTACTATAATTTACAATCAATTATATAGGTATATATAGGAAATGCAATCTATGTAATCTTTATTCTTCAATTTCATTGACCCGATTCATATAGGAGACGGGTTTTGACGATTGGGACTTGGGAGATAAATCTTATTTCATTGTCGATTACTTGTGATTAGAGTTAATTATCATTCTTAAACGGTCAATTAACCGAACTCATCACCTCATCCAGTGAAGTAACGAATCAAACTCACCATTTGAGGTCGACTACATTAAGTTGTCAAACTTATTGGTTATTGGATTTAGCTGACTCTCGAGTTAGACACATGGCTATTGTGGTCAGGTTTGACATGTAACCTGACAGAATGATGTGGAAAATGGTTATTAATTTAAAAAGCAAGAAATTGTACGTACTCATTTTTTTTTTCCAACTTCCCCCTTTTCATCAGTTTCATTTAGGCGGCAAAGTTATTTTCCCGCTTTTCTCCTTTTCATTCCTTTCGTTTAGGTGCCTTTGTTTTCACATGCCAACCACGGGGCAGATCTTCGACCTCCGGTGACTTTTGCTTCCGTTGATACTTGAAGATGATAGGAAAAGGTAAATTTGAAATGCAAAATAATTTTCAATATTCCCTTTACGTAATAAACTGAGTGAGTCATGCTTTTGTATTAAAAAAAATTTCTTATATGAGTATTACGACCTTATCTCAAAGGTGAAGCTTGTTAAGAAAATAAGTCGAATGAGATTTTTATGTTAATAGGTCGCACAAATGCCTACTGAGAAAACAAATTTTACAAGCTTTAAATATAATTGCTTGTTCCAGTTTTGAATGGATTTAATTGTTGGTTTGACTAAAAACTTACAATATCTTATACTTGAATTTGCTACAACTCCTTGGCAATTATATTAACTTGTTCTCGAAGACGTAATTTCCGCACATTCCTAATCCTTCAAACATATTAAAGCATCTAATATATCTTCTTTTAGTCTTGATCGTCTGTCATATAAAACTCAACTACCTAAACTAAATGTAGCATCCGATTCTACCGTAGACACAAGATGTTTCAGTAGATCACGAGCAGTTTTTGATACAATTGGATATTGCCTTTCGTTACACCTCCACCATGATAAAAGATTAAATTTCTGTAATTCTTGTGCTTGTAATATACTATGAATGTCCACGCTCATATACATAGCTAAGTCAGAGGGAATTTCAAAATTTGTACCACTGACATCTATTACTCTAGATATTGATGAACTAGAACTAAATGAGGGAACACTAGTAATGATCTCTAAATAATTCCATAGATTATTTGCATTTGTTGAAGTATTTCTTGAAAAATAACTTTGGAAAGTAAACTACACTAACCGCCATTTTCAGCGTAATAGTTATACATTTCACATAACATAGATTTTATATGCACATGCAATAATTCTAAATTTAGGAAATTTGAAATCCCCTTTACAGTAGCCTTTGTGCCAATTAAATTAAGTCAAGAGTCCATCACTTAAGCTGATAAAAATAAAGAGAATAACTCTTCTTAATATTTACGAAATTTTAACTCCATAGAATAAACTATATCAACAAAAATTGGCAGATTCCTATGTTTTTGAAATGTAGAAAAAGTGTTGTAAAAAAAGTGAAGATGTATGGTAGTAAACACTGCTACATTCATTTGTGATATTGAAAAAAGGTTTAAAAATCTCTTCACGATAAATACAATAAATCATTCTCAATCTTCCAAATTATGTTCGAGTCCATATGTATACCTACCATTATAACACATTGAAATAACTTTATCATAATTTTCATAGGAGTGTAACATAAGATATGTAGAGTTCCATATATGTAATACATCAGTGATAAATGATTTTTCTTGTAAGTCATACTCTTCACATAAACTGTTAAATGCTTGCTTTCTTGTTGGTGATATAATAATAAAATTGATTGCTTGCCTAATCTTATCTAAATGAAATTTTATATGTTCTAATTCATCTTTTACAATCAAATTGATAATGTTGCATACACAACGTCAGCGATAAAACAAACTTCCCAATGTAGGGTTTAAATTATTAATAATGTTTTCGACAATAACTTTGTTTACAGTAATATTATCAAAAGTAAAATTTAGAACCATTTCTTGCCTACCTATTCTTGTATAATATCTTTAAAAATAATGTATATGTTAGTGGCATTATGGGGATATTCTACACATCTGAACGCGATAACCCTTTTATGCATAATCCATAGGTGATCAATGTAATGGTTGTAGCAGCAATATAACCTTTTTATTAATACCGATCCATAAATAAGAGGTAAATGATATAACACTATTAAAAGTTTTTAGACTTTCAATAGTAGTTTGTTTTCTTCTATTATATAATTTTATATTATCCGAACGAAGAGTATTTCTACAATAAAAATTATACCTGGGTTGGAGATAATTCTGCACGAGACGAGTAAAGTATATTGACTTGATCATCGTAAGTGGCATCTCTATTGCAGCTATGTATGTAACAATTCTTTCACGAAATCTTTCATGTGAATGTACCATAGTGGAAAGAGTAGAACCAGAACCAGTAAACATTAGTTCAGCCTGTTTCGGGTCAAGACCGACTGATTTCGCTTTGCAACTTCTTAATATGTGTTTATTTAAATGCGTTGTACTTGAACCGAGCTTCAAAGTAAGTTCTTTACCACAATAATTATAACATGCTTTCCAAATATCAACTCCATTTTGAACTTCAACTTTTTTACGTATCATATGTTGTCAACATTCTGCAGATTCTTTTTTCGACTTTTAACCTCAAGTACTTTCTCCTCTTGGACATCTTCCAAATCAATTGGAACATTTTGAGATGCACCGTAGCCGGATGAAGTACTCGAACTACCTTTAAACTGATTAATCTCATCACTATTAAAATTCATTTGTAAGTATTATAGTAAAGAATATTAAATATTAGGGTCCGTTTGATAGACCACATTTTCCATGGCAAATGAATTTTTTTTCCATTTTCCAACATTTATAGTGTTTGATAGGCAAAACTTTTTCGAGAAAATATTTTCCGACTTTTCAAATTTTCCACATTTTTGAAGAAAATAAATTTTTAATGTTTTGGTGGGTAAATAATTTTCAAATTTATTTATTTATTTTTTCTTTGCAATTGAAAAAAATTCTAAACACAATGGTAATTTTTTTTTCACTTTTATTGATAATTTCCATGCAAAACAAAGTCAAACGAATGATATTCGGTATGATTTTTTTTTATTTTTTTTGGCAATTGGAACAAATTTTAAACTCAATGGTAGAAAACATTATCACTTTAACGAACAATTTCCATTAAAAAACGAAGTCAAACGGACACCAAACTTTCAATATTTTCCATGAAAAATTATACTAATCAAACACAATTAATTATATTTCTTAGTAAAATAATTTCTAAAAAAATATTTTCCTTGTAAAACATTTTCTTTCCACCTTTCAATCAAACGGACCCTTAGAGTAAAAGAAACTGAATAAGACTGAATAAAGAAATAAGAGATTGAAATTGAAACTACAACACAATTAAATGTCTAAATTGAAGATCAGGGTAAAGAAAATGGAGTAAAGCAATTGGAGACTCGAATACTGAATATTGAGTAAAAAAATTAGAAATATATATAAGTAAATTGATATGAAGCTGTAAAATCGTTTCCCGTATTTATAGACAAAAAATATCCATTTTAACTATATTTAAATCTCAAATTCAAATTTTGAAAGTTTTTAGAACGTGATTTGTACTTTGACTAGACAATTGCCTGCACGCAATGATGCTTGCAGTCATCCGTTTTTAGCTGCCTGCACATGCAAGCAACTATTTTAGCTTACTTTAAATTTTTTTGACGGGCAGGCTCGTACTGGCCTGCTCGGGCTCTAGCCAATGTCCCAAAATGGGGCTCGGCGGAACCGAGCCACGAGCCTGTCCGACTCAGACTTTTTCTCAACCGAGCTCAAGTTGCCTCGAGCCGACGAGCTCTTTTGCCATGACTACCAACAATGGGTTGATGGGATTCGATAAATGAAACATACAAAATGCATTTGACTCAAGGTCTCTCTCCCCCTCTCTTTTTTTCGAGTCTAGATCTCATTTGTTATATATTCATTGGATGTATAAAAAGTAGCTTAATGCCAATTGAACAACATACGTACTTTTCACTTGCAAACTGGAGAAGCTTCATAGATGGGAGTTGTTGCCTTCGACCTTTTTTCTGGTCCAGCCGTAGAATCTTCATCGATGATGGTGTTCAATTTTGTGGTTACAACAAGAGAAGGGACTTCGAGTTGCCTCGATTTGGTGCCGGGGAACGAAGGATTGAGGGATGGATTTGGGGGAATAGTAGTGGTTGTGGGGATAATGCTAGTTTTAGGAGCAACAGGGGAAGTAGCCTCGAGATGTCGTGGTTTGGTGCCGGTGATCGATTATTTGAAAGGTGGATTTGGTGCAACGGTAAGGATAGAGGGGAGTTCCCGGGGGGTGGGGGTGGGGGTGGGGGGGTAACGGTAGTTTAATATTGTAGGCCAATTTTGTGGTTTTTGAACGGTGGGAATTCGTTTTTTTTTTTTTTTTGACTTATTCCATGTTAGCATGTCAACATTCCCGCTACAACTTTCTATTATTGTAGCACGATTGTTGTCAACGTGTCAACATTCATGTTATCACTTTATGTTAGAATCTAGTTTCATAAAATTAAATAGGCAAGAGTTATACGATGATTAAAAATAATTCATTATACGTTTTACACTCGATTTTTTCTTGATCATTATTCAAAAAATTTACAAATTTAAAAATATTAATATAAATTTGACTTTAAAATTAAAAAAATTTAAGACAAACTATAAATCCTGAAAAAATCTGTTCCAACCACTTTTACTTAATTATTGGATTAAAAACTCTGTTGTGCGCCAAACTTTTAAGTTATCCCATTACCACTTTCTATTACCGTAGCGCGATTGTTGTCAACATTCATGTAACCACTCTCTGTCAGTATTTAGTTTCATAAAATTAATAAGGCAAGAGTTATACGATGTTTAACAAGAATTCATTATACATTTTACACTCGATTTTTTCTTGATCATTATTCAAATTTTTTACAAATTTAAAAATATTAATATAAATTTCACTTTTAAAAAAAAAAAAAAAATTCAAGACAGACTTTAAATCCTGAAAAAAATCTGGTTCCAACTATTTTTACTTAATTATTGGATTAAAAACTCAGTTGGGCACCAAACTTTTAAGTTATGTCACTTTAGTCTACAAACTTATAAAGTTATTTCATTTGAACCACTGTGAACGTGCCCTATCCCTTGTTTGATTTGGATTAAAATCCAATTAAAAATTTTAGTCAAAGTCAACAATTAATTTTAATAACACATTTTATGAGACCCACGACTTTTCAACCACACATTTCATTAAATTTTATTAAAATCTACTAAAAATTTGATTTTAATTTCTACCGAACGTGGCCTAAATTTTAATGGTTTTATTACGTTGGTTACGACCTTCGTAATAAACCATTACTAAGTTAACAAAACGTCACTTCTTCGTGTGATTTTAATTTAATCACTCATTTAAACTTTTTTATTTAACAATTTATACACATAATATAGAAATCTAAGGGAGTTTAGAAATTAGTTGATTTTTTTACTATTTTGAATGTTGCTTATGTTGCATACGACCTTGTTAATATATCATTACTTAGGTAAAAAAAATGTCACTTCCTCGTGTGATTCAAAAATTTCATCACTCATTTAAACTTTTCTATTTAAAAATTTATACACATTACATAGAAATCTAAATTGTTGATTTTTGATCATCTCGTCATCGCAAAGTGTTGTTGTTGGACACATCGCCAAATCTACACAAACTGGCGAATGAATATTTGAATAGTGCTTTAACCGAGCCTCCGTTTGATGTTCATTATTTTGGAAAAAAAAAAAAAAAGCACAGGCATCATGGTAGGAGGCTTGAGAAACAAAGGTAAATGCATTTGAATCCGAACCAGTAAATTGTGTTTTGAATATTAATTTTTTGGAGAATGTGTGAATAAAAAGTAGGAAAATTTTTTGAGTTTACGTGCAAATTTTTTTGGTAAACGTGTGATTGAAAATGAATATGAATTAAAGATTTCTAAAATAATTTTGTTGTCAAACATGGGCTAAAATAACTTTGTAAGAGCATCTTGAAGAGACTTTTTAAAAGTGAAATGATTTCTACTTAAAATTATGCACCAAGAGACTTTTGAAATGAACATTTTAAATAAAATTTGAAGAGCCAAAATCACTCTTTATAATTAAATATATTCAAAATATTTCAATTTTCAATAATTCAGATATTGACCTAACTAAATAGTATATACAAAGAAAATAGAAGAAAATAATATAATAATTTTGAGGGAAGTTGATGAAAATAAAAAGTTAGGAAAAAGTAATAAATACATATTTATAGTAGTAAAATAAGTGTTAAAAATAAAGAGTCTATTGAAATATTTTAAAAAAATTACTCTCTAAATTTATAGATGCTTTCTAAATTGTAAAATATGTTATTTGAAAATGAGGAATCTTTTGAAAATGCTCTAAATTCATTAACGGTTTACACTAAAAATTTAAGTCTGTCAACTAAAGTAACATATTTTGAAAGTTCATTGACCATCAATGTTTTTAGAGCATTTTCAAGAGAATATCTAAATTCAAGATCATCTTTATGAAACTCTTTATATTTTAGAAACTCGATGATTAAATATAAACTTCAAGAAAATTCCTATTTTAAGATAGTTCGAGTGTATAAAATACTTTATTCTTTTAAAATAAAGATTTTCTTTATTATATATAGAGGATGTTCTTCATAAAAATAAAATTTTTGGAGGTGTTCTAATAATTTAATTTTTTGCATACTTAGAGGGTGTTTGGTGGAGATTAAAATTAAATTTTTAGTAGATTGTGATAAAAGTTTTTGAAATGTGTGGTTGAAAAGTTATGGAACCCACGAAAGATGTGATTAATATTGATTGTTTGACTTTAACTTATATTAAAATATGATTTTAATCCGTTTCAAACAAGGCCTTAACATATGAATTAAAAAACTCGAATTATGTTGAAACGCGATTTCACTAAAATCGCAAGAAGGTTACAATTCACGAAAGACTCCGTACTCTCTCTCTCTCGCTCTTCTTCACTGATACACCCCAGCACCCACCCCACGTTACGAAGTTATCGTTAATGGGGATAATTCACCAATAAAGGGGTTTGTGACGGCACATAATTTTCTGATTTTCCCATAATTTTTGTTTGTTTCAAACAAATGTCTTCTATAACGTTGAAATCATCGCTTTTCTTACCCTCTCATTCTACTCCTTCGGCTTCGTTTTTCCTGCCCCCTTCAATCCGATTCCCTCGGAAATTGAATTATAAAGGAAGGTTTTGTGTTATCAGAGCTCAATCTTTTGACAATTTAGAAAATAATGATAAAAAAAACGATAAAAGTAGTTCCCAGAATGCCGGCGACTCTAAAATCCCCAATGGCACTATGGTAATTTTCTCCTGTGTCTGTGTATGGTGGAATTTGGATGCAGTTATATGACGAGTTCAAGTTGAATTTCTTATTTTTGTTTCATTTATTTATTTTTTTGGATTTTTATTAGCATAAGAGCCGGAAGGATATCCTTTTGGAGTATGTACAAAATGTACAGCCGGAATTTATGGAATTATTCTTCAAAAGGGCTCCTCATCAGGTGCTTTTTTTCATTTCTTGTATGTTGTTTTTTCTGAAATTGCTAGGGTTCTTATTTTAGAGTTTATACTTAATTAAAGTTGCTTCTTAGAAAATTTAGATATGTGCTTAATCAAGTTAGCTTTTGCTTATGGTTGCACATTTGTAGTTTGTTAATCTATACGATAGTTATACATGTCGAATGATATTTTATCAGGTAGTCGATGCAATGCGCCAAACTGTGACAAATATGATTGGAACGCTACCTCCTCAATTTTTTGCAGTAACAGTAACTACTGTAAGTATTCATGTTGTAATCTTCTAGTTTTGTGATGAAAATGCTTTCTCATGTTTAAGACTGAGCTTAAAAGATTTGCTTATGAGTGGATAAGTAAGTTTTAAAATAAATAGTTTTGTATTGGTCAAAGTTGGAAAAGTTACTTATTTTGAAAATACCTTGTACCTTGCTTTCAAAATAAGTAACCTTTTTTCACTTTTATTCAAGGGTAACTCATCCTAACGTGTGGAAAACGAAAAGTTACTTAAAAAGTAAGTTTTAAGTGCTTTTAAGCCTATCAGAACATTCTGTGAGTTTATATCATGATTTTGGGTATTTTGGCATCTTTTTAGGTCGCGGAAAATCTTGCACAGCTCATGTATAGTGTCATGATGACCGGATATATGTTTAGGAATGTGCAACATCGGTTGGAATTGCAGCAAAGCTTGGAACAGGTTGCTCTTCCTGAACCGCAAGAAAAAAAGGTGAGTCTTTGTGCTTGTCTTATCCACACCTCAGTTAATTTGCTTTTTCCTCCAGTTGAATCTTTGATACCAAGGTGAAAGAGGAACCTGTTGAGATAAATGACTACTAGCCAGACATAGTATATTTGGAAGAAGTTGTGAGTAGTTTAGATGGAAAAGGGAAGGCAAATGATATCTACTTTCTGAAGTTACTTCATTTTATTTTCTATTATTTTTAATTTCGTTTGCGTAATCCTTTGTTTTTAATCAGCTGTGGCAGCTTTTATTTCATCTTTTCTTTTGAAGTCATGACTGGAAAATAAGTTTTCATATTCTGATTTCAATTCTTCAGGAACACTGGCTAACTTGCCTGTTTCATTGTGGTGGAAATTGTAGTTATTAATTATAGCGGTCACTTATAAACAATGATCACCTTTCATGTCGCATGATCTTCCTGATAGATGTCTCCTATCCTATGATCTTCCACTGATGGAAATTGATTCTTAGGGAACCAAGCTTGACTTGTTTTGTTGTTCGTGATGTTTTTATAAAAAAATGAGGATCAAAGGATATCGCCCCTTTTGTGAGCCTTGATCCAGGTCAGCGGAGGCTTCACTCTAACTACTTGAACTAGGCCTTGGCCTTTTTTGTTGTTCATGACTTGTCTGTGTGTTCCTTGGACTAATAAACATGCATTTCTTGATTCTTTTAGCTAGATAAAATATGGTTCAATCAATTTTTGGAGTTCCGAGTTTGTATGTTCTTTTAGAACCATGACAAGTTCTCTTTGAGGTTAGTAATCTGTTGTCATTATTGATGTATCATTTTACAAATCTCCAAAATACACTGTTTGTGTTGTGCACGTCTGTGCAGATTCCGAGAAGTGGAAATCAAAAGTTAATGTCAAAAAGAAAATGACATTGTATTTACTTGTTAATGATGGAGAGTCTAATAAAGACCTAATTGATGACTTAATATTATAGTATAATAAGATGCGTCGAAAAAATATATTAGATTTAGATATGATTAGATAAGATAAGATTTGTTTTTGAGATACTAATGTGTATAAAAAGTATATTAGATTAGTTGTGATTAAATAATATTGGTTTTTATGAGAAATTAATATGATTGGATCTATTAGAAGTTTTTTCCTTGGACTTAAATTCTTTATCACTTGTTCTGTTTGTGTAGAATATTGAAAATTAATATAATTACCATTTTTCTTTTCTTCCAAGCGAACTTCTCTCATTTTCTCTTTATTCCTTCGCCCATATATCTCACATTCAATTCTCTCCTCCTCCTTTCTCTTTCCCGTCCTGCATGGTTTAGCATTTTCTGGCAGAAGGCACTTTTTTACTGCTGCAATCTGGTAGATACTGAAACTGTTGCTGACCATTACTATTTTCTTCAGTCAGATATTGTTATCAATAGGTTTATGTTTGGGTCTTTTGTGTTGATTTAAATAAAGGGAAATTGGTGCAAATGGTCCCAGACCTTTGCATTTTTGGTGTCAATGGTCCTTTTGGATGGGATTACGTCCAAAATTGCGATTAATTTTGCTCGTGGAATGCAGTTGCTTTTATTTGAAGGACTAAATTCAACAAACTTAAAATAAAATAAGTAAAAATAGTTTCTAAAATTCCCCCTTCAAAATTGTGAAATCAAAAATTAAATATGGAAAAAAAAAAAAAAATTTAAAAAGAAAAGATGTAAAATGAAAAAAAGAAAAAAAAATAATAGAGTACAATCATCTTCTTCCAATCCCCCAAACCACTGCCCCAACTCCACACCAATCCCCAACCCCACTGCCGCAACCACACCCAAACCTGATCGCCAGATGTCATCACACCCAAATAACATGGCCAGAACATGTTCTAAGTCCATTGTAATAGCACCACGGTGATCCACCCTGAAATCTCTCTCCGCCTCCAACTCTGCCGCTTAATTAGCAAAACACTACCCAACCTACCCAGCCCTATCCGTGCCGCCACAACTGCCAAATCGGTTCAATTCGCTGCCCGTCTGTAACACCATCTCCAGCCGTGCCACCATCTTCACCATCACCGCAACAGTAGAAATTAAAATAAGAACCACCACCGATGGCTATCATGGCCACAACTATAAAAGTCAAATCCAACACAGATTTCAATTGCAAATTTCAGGTATTTGAGATGCAATTTCAAAGATTTCAACTCAGATGTCATGTACGAATTTGAGCCCAAATAAGTTGTTTGATTTTTTAAATTTTTTTTGCAAATTGATTTTCTGCATGATAAATGTACCAGCAATGGTAGATAAAATTATCGGAAGGGATGAGAAATGAGTTATTCCCTAAGTACAGGGAATAACTCACAGAATTTGTACAGCATCCTGTGCATCTATGTGTGTGTATTTTTTCTCATTTTTGAATCTGATTTGTTCATTTCAAATTTCTGTATTAATGTCCTGCACTTGTAGACTGATTCGAAATGAGAAATTTAGTATCTAGAATCCATTTCTGCAATTTCATTAGTGGCATTATCTTGAAAATTGAAGGATTCATTCTCTTCTTCAGTTGATGGATTTTGTGGTATGGGATGAAGAAGTTTCAGATTTTGAATGAGAGGTGGTGGTAGTGAAATGTGCTGGCAGCTGTGTGATGTTTTGCAGTGTTTTTGTTGGGTGGGAGTGGGCTGGATTGATAAAGAGTCATAATTTTTAATTTATAAGGGCGTGGGCAAAATTTTAACAAGGGTGAAAGATTGGGGACTAAATGTATAATCTATCCTTTATGTTACTTGATTTTTAATTTGACAAATTTGGCCCTTAAAATGAAAAAAAAAAAAGAGAGAAATTGGATTCCACACACAAAATTAATGGCAATTTTGGATGGAATCTGTCCAAAAGGACTATTTGTGTAAAAATGCAAAGGTTTGGGACCATTTTCGCTACTTTTTAAAGTTTTGGGGCCAATTTTCTAAATAAACCAATTGAGCTTTTATTATTGTTACATTCAAATGTGTTAATGATATTAAGTATTCACATCTCTGATGAGCTATTTTGACTTGGTTTTACGAATGTATAGGATGCACAAGATTATGCTCCAGGTACACAGAAAAAAGTGACAGGTGATGTTATAAGGTGGAACAATATCTCAGGTCCTGAAAAAATAGATGCAGTCAAATACATCGAGTTACTTGAAGCAGAGATTGATGAACTTAACCGCCAAGTAGCAAGAAAAACTGCTAATGGGCACAATGAACTGTTGGAATATCTAAAATCTCTAGAGCCTCAAAATCTGAAGGTTAGAGATCCTTTTCCTGTTTTAGGTAGCAGTTGAAAAATTATGATTCATGGATGCCAAAAGAAAGATCTTTGGATGCCATGTTAGTTGATTCGTAGATTGTTGTAGCTTTTATTTAGTAATTTCAAGAAACTGTCAAGGCTTGACCTTGGACTATGTTTCGTACCCTATCTTGGGAAAGAGCACGTTTGGCTAAGCTTAAAAAACTAAAAGTCAACTTTCTTTCTGTTACTTATTTATAATTTTGACATAGTTTATACACCGGGGAGCCTTGTCATGCCAGTGATCTGGGTTTGAATCTCACTTGGTGGGAAATGTGAATTTAAAAAAAAAAAAAAAAAAAAACTTTGACTAATAAAGAAATTATTTATTTCTAAAATTATTCACTCATAAGTTAACTTTTTAAGCTTATCCAAACATCCTATAATTCGCGTGAACAGTAATTCAAACTTGGAAAAGCCTGGCCATTTGTGAATCAGCAATATTCTTTACTCCTAAACTAGAGGAAATAGTGACAAATGTAGTTCTCTAATTCTTACTTCTACTTGTGACACAGGAGCTAACAAGTAGTGCAGGGGAAGATGTTGTGCTGGCAATGAACACATTTATAAAACGCCTATTGGCTGTTTCGGACCCTAGTCAAATGAAGGTACATCATTGTAGATGCTGTCAATGCTTGTACAATTTTTGTGTGTCTAATTTCCTTCATAATTGATATGTTTAGGATTTTGATGGAACTCAAATTCTTCACCATATTGAATGTCTATGCTAATACTTTAGTCGTCTTTTCAGTTTTATTGCTTAAATTAAGATAAATGACTGCTATCATTGTTAAGTAAAATAGTAGTAGTTTTCTATGCACACAAGCTATAAGTTTATTTGAGGGCTAACATTAACAATGATGAATACATTTTTAATGATAAAATCTGTACGCACATTTGATTGAATATTTGCCTTCAGACATTCTTTTGCTTGACTGAGTTCAAGAAGTACGCTCTCTCTTTTTGTTGAGGTAGTAGCTGATTCCATCACATTCTTGAACACTTCTTTTAGATTTTGCAGCCTGCAGGTCCCAATAATCCTATATAGGGCAAGGTTTCAAATCAGCAATTTGCTGCCTGTTTTTAATTTAAGAACACTTTACTAATTACCCTTATGTTATGTTTGCTATGGAGTATTAGATAGGAACAGTATTTATAGAAGAAAAAGAAGCTAAAAATCTTGTTCATTAGATTGTTAGTGCTGCATACTAAACATGCATTTCTGAATTAGATGGTTATTAAGGACAAACGAACCTTTGTTCATTTGCAGACTAGTGTGACTGAGACAAGTGCCCCGGAACTTGCCAAGCTGCTTTATTGGCTTATGATGGTTGGTTATAGTATTAGGAACATTGAAGTTCGCTTTGATATGGAACGGGTACTCGGTGCAACACCAAAGCTAGCAGAGCTACCTCCAGGCGAGAATATTTAGGTACCCAATTGGAGCTTTGCATCGAAGCTTGGACCTGTGTACCCGCTCACCATTGTGAGGGCATTGTTTTTGTTGGTGACATTACTACTTTTTATAAGCTGTTCAGGTGACTGTTACGGAGAATCAACTGCTAGAGGGAAAGCTTTTGGATTTTCTTTCCTTCTGTTTTAGTTGAAATTTACATTGATAAGAATGATAGGCTTAAACGTGGAACCTCGGCCAAAACTGTACCAGACATTGAACTACCTTAAATCTTTCTCAATTCAGCTTCGAAGCTTTGTTTTTTTTTTTTTTAAATTTAGTTTGTCTAAATTTGGAAGAATAAACTTAAATATTGTATACAAAAACTCTGGGACAAAAATCCGTTCAATCGGGAGCTAGCTGAACTTGCCGTGAGTCGATCAGTTGTCTAGCTCAATCATATTTAAGCAACGTAGCCAAACAATCTTATTAATCGAAAACATTTTATCAAAAATTGACATTAATTTGTTTTTTTACATGAAAATAACATTAAAGAGGTCAGATTTCGTATTAATAATATACTAATTAACCGTTGAATATGAAAACTAATATGATTTACAACTTAGATTGAAACAATGATACAAGCTGTATGAGCAGAGCAAAAAGGGTTCAAAAACTGGGGACGGCGCGTGAAATTATGTTTCCTAACCGTTCATCGTTTAGAGGTATTAGAGCGTGTTTTACGCTGCAAAGTATTTGTTATGTGAAGTGTGTTAAAAGTAAAGTAAGATATTTGTCGTTTGAGCGTGATTTAAGTAAAGCAGAAAGATATTTGAAGAATTACTGTAACATAAAGTATAATGCTTTACTTTGGAGTCAAATTTGTAACATTTGTGAAGCTTATGAAATTTAGGATTTCTATAAATGGAATCCTCGTGTGTTCGTTGTAAATGAGATCGAATCAAGTTCAGACAAGTTATCCAATATTGAGACTCTTGTAACATTTTCCATCTATTATATCAAGTGTTTCAATTTGTATTTAAGATTGTTTTCATTTTGATCCCGTTTTCACGTCCTCCGTGATTATAATCAATATCACCATTGATATCAACACATCTAACATCGTCAAATATTCGAAAGTTCCTCTATTCAATCATTTTCTTTCTTCTTGTTGTTGGATATCTCGTTCGTACACATCTTCTCTTTATTTCCCGGGCCTCTAGAGTCATATCTAAAAAATTCTTGTGTTTCTAGCGTTTATGGTAGCTTAAGATTTTCCTTCTATCTATTTCCTCTACCGGTTCACAGTGCCATGTTTATCTCCTACTCTTGACTTTTGAAAGAATATTTTATGTGGTGTATTGAACAAGGATGAGTTGAGATTCGGTGTCCAATTTTTTATGTCCATTTAATTAATCGTTGATGTATCATTTTTAAATTAGCATGTCATCTCAAATTTACTCTCATTAATTTTACCACTAACCAACCAATTGATAACATGTTAATTTATAATGATCCGTCAATAATTGTTTGGATGGACAACAAAAGTTGGACAACATATCTGCTGTTCAACTTTTGCTGCCTACCCAATTAATTGTTAACGTGTCATTTTGATAACATGTTAATTTAAAATAATGTGATAATAATTGATTGAATGGACAACAGATCTTAACTCCATGAAGATATGACTAGTTCTACAACTTTTTCCTCCTATTCGTCTTTGTGTCTTTCATCTTTGCATTCTAAGAAGTCTTTATACTCTGAAGTAGATTACTTATTTGAAGTCGAGTACTTAGATGAAGATAGTAAAATAGCAATATGTTAACACATAAAAACGTACGGTCCAATTAGATGGCCCAAGAAATGAAACTCCAAATAAGAGATTTGAAGAATAGGCCTAAGGAAAACTATGGAAAAAAGGCCCAAGACAGAGTGGTGCAATGAAGGTCCGTCATCGCCCAAGTCTATAGGACACCCAAGCTCTGGGCGAGTATTATTTAACAACATTATCTGCCAAGCTTACGAAATGCCCAGAATTCGGACATAGTGTTATTTCAGGCAACGGTTACCAAAGCAGTTAAAGGGCAATCTCATCATGCCCCACGACCAAGGAAGCGCCAGTTATTAGCAATCTGATAGTGGAGGTAATGACAACAGTTAGAAACAAAAGTTCCATGATAAGTCGACCATGATGAAGAGCGTGGATAGTTACAGGACGACCAGTAGTTTCAGGCAATTCTACAACTACTGTCCAAGAAGTATAAAAGAGGAGAAAGCATAGAAGAAAGGACTCGAAATCAAACACCCTCGAACAAAGACTATGTAATTTTTATTATCTTTATTTTCATTGCATTTAACCTTCAATCGTTCTGTGTGCTTGCGCCCCTTGGAGGCACTTTGTTTTCTCATCCATTGTGAATCTTTAATAAAACACCAATTTTTTGGACTTTGTCATACGGTAAAATTTGTAACTCGATTCCGATCAAATCTGTGGGAGTAAAGGCTGGTGGTTGGATGGGTTGTGAAGAGGGCAATGAGAGCTTCAATGTAGTATGTTGGTCCGCCGGCCAATGTGATCGGAGGTTGGGAATTTTACCTTCAAATGTGATGGCTTAGAGGTTGATGATTTTTTCATATTTGTGACTAATTTGCACATTTTTAAAAGTTTGAACCCATAATTGCAATTTATTTTTTATTTTTCTTTTATTTTATGTTTGTTTTATTTCAATAGAAGGGTAAAATGGTCAAAAAAGACGTTTCACACCAAAAATTGAAAATGTAAGGACGTTTTGTACCAAAAAAACGAAAGGTATGGACGTTTTGCACAAAACCATGTAAAGGTAAGGACGTTTTGCGCTAATTACCCTTAAAAAATCACATGCAACGAGTACTTCTCAACATCATAAATCACAATGTCAGATTGTACTGTCACAAAAAAATGTTTCGCTATATTACAAAAAAAAAGCAATATATTAAACCCAAATTGATAATTCAATAAGGAATAAATTACACGAGGACAAAAAAATATACTCTCCACCTACAAACTCGACCCCCCGCCCTTCAAAAATATAGAAAAAAAAAAAAAAAAAGAAAAGAAAATACACATTTTTCGTAGAACCAAACCTAAGCAATTACAAGGTCATAGCAGAAACAAGAGGTCTAGTGCTCTTTGGGATTCTAGAACAAAACATGAACAACAACAACACGGACGATAACAAGAGCAGTCTGAAATATGTTCTAATTTCCTGCATTCCTTCTTACCGTATCTACTTTTCCTCTCCATTAGATAACCGTTGAGATAGTCATCTATTGACACCCACTTGTCAAAAGCTGACGAAACTGTCTTTGAGTGAAGTTCATCCATTTGCTCTAAGTCTATACTGAACATCTTGAAGAATGCTGCAGACCAATCATTCAGAACTCTCTGCAATCCAAATATCAAGACAATTTAGTGACACTGTACTTGGATGAACGTAAAGTTGCACTTCTTTTCTTTCCAAATAAAGGGTTAAACCGAACTTTATTTTGTTGGTCAATGAAGTTTTCATTTTGTTCAGCTGGTCACTCAGTTAAATTCGGTTAGTTTTTCTAGCGCAATGTTCAACGTGGAAGACAGAAAAACTAATGGATGTTAATTGAGTGACTAAACTTAAAAAAAAACTTCAGTGATTATTTTGGAACGGTTCAAAGTTCCCCGACTAAAATGAAACTTCGCTACAAGGCAAGTGATGAACAACGTATTTTACATCCAAAATAAATCTTTCCTATAATACACATAATATCTATGTATGTAACTGGATAAGAAAATGTGTCCTTCAGATTGCATAATGACATACATTAAAGGTGGTGATATCAATAGGATTGAACATTTTGAAGCAGTCTTTTGAGGAAGCTTTGCTATCTCCATATATCTGCAACATGAATTGGAAGTATAAAAGGCCATTCAGGGCAAAAAAGTGATGCAAGCAAACTACAGGTAGCAAAAGTCATTCACAAACCTCAAAGGTAAAAGCCATGGGTACCCTAGCAATGTCATACATGTAATCTGTTGCCGTCCCATGAGCTATATACCTAATATATAACATCGCAGATTAATCAGTAGAAAAAAGGTGAGCGTGTTAAAAGCAAAGATATTCCCATGCTAGCTCTAGCATTTTTTCCTCAATAATCAATACCATAATCTTCCCAGGATATGCTCCCAAACATTTTCTGAAGGACAGCAAAAAATAGAGAAAAGAGAACTGCAAGTTGATGGTGGCGAGTTTGTAGAGATCATCAAATTGTTTGGCAATAATCATCTTTTCTCAGCTTTCAAATTATGGCACTCATTCTTATTAAATGACAACTCAAATAACAGAAGGAATGAAGAAAAAAGAGACTACTGATTCTTTTCTTTTTGGTCTCAAAGAAATAGAAATCTGCAAAATGAATTGAAGCATTTAATGTGGAAAATGTTGGATATGTTATAAGTAACACTAACCCAACAGAGCCTCCTCCTGATCCGATTATGCAATGATCTTTCAAGTGAAAATGGTTCATCACTTCAAGAATTGATGTCATCAACTTAGTGGGGAGTCCAACTGGGGTTGTGTTTTTGTGATCGTATGGCATAAACAGAGCCTAAATAATAAAGCAAGTACGAATGAGAAAGGCTATTGACACCATACCCAACAAAGAAAAGAAAAGAATATGGAAGCCTTTTGACAGCCAGACAACAGTAGATACCAGAAAGGCACAGAAACAAAAAGAACATATTGACAGAGCTTCAATGATTTATACATGCAGGAAATATTTTAGGTCATCTGAAACTCCACCATTCAGCTGAATATATTTAAATACAAACGCGGAAGTCAACAAATGACAGACTAATCTGTCCTGTTTATGATATCAAAGGAGAAATATCGACAAACCAACAGGAATTCACAAGGATAAAATTACGTCACCTAAATTTTACAACATTAATAAATAAGAGAATTATAAGGTAAAAGCGAACATAATAAACAAGATATGTGCTCTGAAAAATAAGTGGTCATATTCACATGCATGCATGTGCAGCAATATTCTCCACTTGATGTTGTTTGACTCACTTTTCAAGATGGATGACACTACCCAAAATGGGAGTACTGATACATTCAGACACCTTATAAAGCTTGTGGTAGAAAGGGTAGATATAAAATTTGAAATAGTGGTAGTGGGATGTCAATAATAAAGGTTATACCTCTTAAAATTATGCCAAAAGGTTGGTGTGAGTGGGGCAAACGATACAAGATGGACGGACTGGATTTTCAAATTATTAAATATGATATCTGCATTTAGAAGTATTCGACTGACCTCCATTCCAGAATGCACATTAACCCAAACATGTGGTTCGAACGACACAGAGACTTTTCGCATAATTTGAGTCTCAGGCTCACTAAAAGGAGCAGTCCCGGGATTTTCTTCATATGGATCATAATCCTGGAGAGAGGCACAGAATCTTAAGACACAACAGCAACATCTGAACAAGGAAAAAGTAATATACAGGAAAAATATAAAGATGTTCCACAGCATAATGCCTCATAATCTATGTAAATTTTAATAGAAACATTGCCTAAATTTATGTCAATGACACTATCAAGATAACTGGATAACTATTTTAACATACCTGGACAAAATTCAAAGATCCCAGTCTAATAACATTTGAACTTAATGGACCTTCTCATATCCTACAAGAGAAATATACAAACCTTCTCCTTCTTGCCCCAGTCTACACTCCAATTTCGATTGAGATCAACTCCGCTCCCCTCAAGTAACTCAAAACTTTGAGCACTCAGTAGTTTTATTTGTAATAACATGTAGTACTACCATTTCTTCTGTCACACAGGCCATTCCAATTTTCCATTGGTATGACCTGACAGATCAAAATGCAATAGCATTCAAGTAAGTAATCACTAGTTCTCAACAATCTATTACAGTAAAAAAATTAGATGTCTACAATAGTGTGCAAACATGTAAGAATCTTCACATGTTGTAGAGATGGTAACTTGTAAATATATGGAAACAGACATCTGCCAGTATTAAAACCAATGTAGAAGTAAGAGACACCATAGCAATAACAACATTTAGATTCGAGAAACTTCAATAACTGTATTCACATACAGATCAATGTGGAAGTAAGAAATTGGCAGAAGAAAACTTGATACGTAATCACAATCGGCATGAATTCAACGAAAACACAAGATGTTTTTTTCAATTTCATACAATGACAATATCTATGTAAAATTCCACATCCAATAAATTCATGAATATACATTACCTTTATAACAAGCCTATTAAGAGTCTTATTTAATGCAACACGGTCCATGTTAGGTAAGAATTCCTCTTCACTTAAAATAGAGAGGAGTAGCAGTGCTAGCTCAGTGGTAATGAGCTCCCTACCATGCTGTCCAAAACTCTGGAATACAAGTAATTATCCGTCAAAAACACCAGAAATAATCAATCTGAGATTTTTTAAACTCTTGCTTCTAATTGAGTGGAAGATCTTGTGCAGAATACACATTTATCTTAAATTTTAGTCCAGAAAGATTAAGATTCATTTAATCACATCCATTACCTCTTTTCTTAATTTTAAACAAGTAAAATTAATTATCACCACGTCAAATGAAGATTATATCAAAAAAACAGTAAGACAAACACTTACAAGAAGAATCCTAAACTTTGATCTGTCATCGTCTCTTTCCTATTCTGGCAATAAGTAAATAGTGTCATCTCTGCCTCATAGCCTTTGTTTTTACTAGAAATTTTCTCCATCTGCTAAATAATAGTAATAATTAGAAAACATAACTTGTATTGTCAATAAATAAAAATTAATCACGAAAAACACAATCCAAAACCGACCGAGAGCTTATCCGGGTGACGATGAACCAATGATTCTATTTAGACTTACGGTCGTACAGAAACACGCCGAAAACAAGTTGAAGAAAAAATTTCAATTTTTTTGGAGTTTCCGAGTTTGACTTAAATACCATCTTTTCAGTATCTTTTGCTATTTGAATTAAACATTAGATTATCTAGCTAAATTAGTATTTTTTATAGATATAAATATGATCTATTATTATTCATTGAAAATAAGACTTTTGACGTAATGAATTGAGAGTTTTTATCTTCTTCTTCTTGTTCTTGACTGAACATGTACCGAACTTATCAAATATTGTTATATTTGTAACATTCAACCCTTAGAGTTTATCAAAGGATTATGTATCATTTGTGGCGTTCACAAATCGAGGTTCGTTGGTTTAGTAACCAAGAGGTCATTCAAACTTCGTTTTTGTTTGTTTGCTTGGTTCAATAATTTGCAGGTCGAGATTCTACCGTGTACAACCTGAATTTGGGCTTTTTCAACGTTTTCAATTAATATAATCGACCAACTTGTACAATCTGTTTGTAGTTTTGATGACATCTAATGTCGTCAAATGATGATTTTTTTTCGAGGGATTAATAATTTTGACTCGTGCAGGTGGACTCGCTGAAATGACTTCATACTTGCTGCCAAAATTAATAAATTTAGCCCATGTTTGATACAAATTAAAATTTTCATTTTCATTTTTCTACTCATTTTCAACCACACATTAATAAAATAATATTTTCCATCACATCAATAATTTTTCTTTCTTTTTCAACCACACATTTTCCATTAATCTACTATTTCAGAATACATTCTTCCAAACTAATGTGGCTAAAACACACCCTTAATCTGCATCATCATGTGAGGATAGAAGTCGTTAATAAGTAATTGAAAATACAAGCAGGATTTTGTAATTTTGTGGGACAGTTTAATTTGCTCTGAACTGAAGCCTCTTGTGCACAAGTTTTTAGTTAATAATCTGCAGAGGATTTGGTTTTTGATTTTCGTCTTTTTAGTACTTTGGATGCAATTTCGTATGCTTATATAAAGATTTTGTGTTATGTTTAATTAACTTTATAGGTGTAAATTATCATTCTTTATACATGTAATTTTCTTTTGTTTAAGAGGAGTGTGCAGTAAAACAACCAAAATATCTCTTTTTAAAAGAAATACTAATATGCCCAGATAGTTGTTAGCAATGTTGAAATACAAGAATTATGTATTGTTTGAATACCACTTGATGAAATCAATTATCGAAATGAATTGTTGAAGTTATATGACAAATAATGAAGTATTAGATCAAGCAAAAGAATAATAAAGATACAAAATATGGAAAAGAAATTAATAGATTTTATTGACTCAAGAATAATTGAGAAGAGAAAATTTACAATGTATATACATACCTTTTACAATTAGGTTCATCCCTAGCAATTGAATACAATTGCACTGCAGGTGATGATGCAAAAGTGGCATTATCTATATCTCCTGAACTTTACTGAGTAATATTCTTCAAATCCAACCCTTTACGAGCTCCTAAAGGTGTACCAAATTGAATATCCACCACGATACTGAACATGTGCTGATTGAATCTTCTAGATTATGCACGACTCTACAAGATGTATAACCGAGACATTTTATATCCCTATAATACAACTTAGGTACCCTTACAAACCTTCAAAGATCCACCTCCATCAAAGAACTCATAATCCTTTGAATCAAGTATTGACAACGAGATGAGATTCTTTTTCAAATCTGGAACATGTCGAACCTTGACAAGTGTTCTAATCGTCCCATCTAAAGCTTCAATCTGACCATACCAATTCCCCGACAAAGTGTGTTGTTTTCCATAACCACGATACCTTTGGAAACAATTTCATATGTAGCAAACAAGTCCTCATTAGGACACATATGAAACACGAATGCTAAATCCAAAATTCAATCCTCCTTTAGTTTAGACTCGATGTCAGAAATAGCCAAGAGATCTATTCTCTGTAAGGTTTGTTCACTTGAAGCCTCTGATTGCTTCCCATATCGACTTGCAGCCAACCTTTCTTTATTCTGCAATTTGCAACAATCATTCTTCATGTGCATCTTCTTCTTGCATTAGTTACAAATCTGATTACCGAATTTAGACTTCTATCTGCCCCTTCTCTTTTGAATACAAAGCATCATACACCTCCTCTATGGTGAGAGTATCATGACTATACAATATTGTGTTTCTAAATGAATAAAACGAAATGGGCAACGGATATAATAGGATCAAGGCAAATATTTTTCATCATACTTTATTTTCGAAGTTTCCAAATCAACGATGATATACTTAAATACAGTTAGGTAATCTTCTAATGATCCTCATTATGCCATTCGAAGTATAAATGATGCTTGAGATGCAACTTGCTTGTCTTAGTCATGCACAATTGCTCAAACTTCAACCATAAAGCAGTTGTTGGACTATGGTATTCAATAGATGAAGATGAATGTAAGAAACTGCCTTCTTATCCTTCTATAATTTCTCCTTCACGATCAAATTGCGGGCATCTTGTTAATTCCCAATAAGCATTATCCAAATCCAGCCGTGCGAACACTACACGCATCTTAACCTATCATAGCGAAAATATAGTGCTATGATCCAAAAGCAGAATGTCATACTTTAGGGAAGCCATCATGAACAAAAACCTCGAACAAATCAAACCATATGCTCTTGCGGAACTGCTGAACCTAGGCTTTGATACCACTTGTTGTGAAACAACCAAAATATCTCTTATTAGAATAAATATTAATATGTCCGGATCATTGTTAACAATGTTAGAAATACAAGAATTATGTATTGTTTGAATATCACTTGATGTCAACCATCGAAATGAATTGTTGAAGTTATATGAAAAATAATGAAGTATTAGATCAAACAAAAGAATAATGAAGACAATAAATATTGTAGAGGAATAAGATATTTTATTAACTAAAGAATAATAGAAACGAGAGAAAATTACAATAGATCCTATAATTTTAGTAATCTATTTTCTCACACTTATATTATTGTGTAGAAGAGCCTAGTATTTATAGGAAACATGTAGGTGATGTCCAAACTCTCTTAGTACACTTGTTGATGGAGTAGGATACCAAAATATCGAGTACAAAACAAATTACATCTCCCAATGGACTTTCAAAATAGAATTTCAACTTGACATAGGACTCCAATAGCATTCCAAACTGAATTATTCTTCACGTGCATTTCTATTAGAATTCTTCAATTACTCCAACAAGTAATTCGAGTCACACTCAAATTTTAACAGATGGTAAGAAAGAATTTGTAATGATTGATTTAATAATCATTGTTATTGTATAAATAAATTTAATGACTATTATGGAATGAGTTATATATATATATATATATATATATATGGGTAATACACGTTATTATGATGGGCATTGCACATCACTATAACATTAACGACAATGAGAAATGCTAAAAGATTAATGATAACGGGTAATGAAAGTTGCTAAAACACTAACGACAACATATAACGAATGTTGCTAAGACTTTTAGAAATATTATTTAGCATGCGAGATATATAACAAAATCAGAAATTAAGAGAAGAAAATGACAAATCGAATCAATGCTTAACGAAATTGCAGAAAATAGTAGATTGAGGCTAGAGTTCGACTCTATTTTCTTAAGACGATTTTGGCCTGCTATGGTGCTTACAGTTGACGCCAATCGCCTCCCAAGATACAACAATCTTTCTCTTGCGGTGTAGGAGCACTCCAAACAGCAAGAACGACGAACTAGAAAAGTTTCGTACTCTCTTAATGGATGAAAATAATTTTTATGTTATGCAGAATAATTTTTATGCAGAATGCAAGAGAAGAGAATGACGATATTGGAATTATGAAATTCAGAAATCAGGGTCATATTTATAGATTTCCAAAATCTGTAGGCCAAGAGTTGCAACTCCTTGAAAGTTATTTCTGAATAGACACTACTATTAGTTTGTGTCGATTTTAGTCCAACCCCAATGGTCAAATGGACGGCAGTGGCGCGCGTGTGTGGATTTTAGACTAGTCTAGACATTGCCTAAAACTTTCCCCTTCCAAAGACTATTGGTACCCATTGGGGCCCAAACCCATATCCAAATTCAAGATATATAAATTGGTTCAAAATTCTTTCAACTTCCTATGTGGGATTAAGTTCCCACACTTGATTCCAAATTCCAAGATTTTTTACTTTCAAGTTGCCAATTTCTAGCATTAATTTCTCATTCATCCGGATGGTTTTGTGAAATTAAATATATCACAAATATCTACTCGCGGAGTAGAACACGTTTGACCATTAACCCGCACAGAACGGATACTGGGTCCCACCCGAATTATTGGTCAAACTTGACCCATTTCCAACAATCATCCACATGAATGGAAATTATCGAAAATATGTAAATGAAATGAAGACACGAGAGAGAGTACAGGTGGAAAGTTATTGCATCAGGAGAGGTAGCTTGCGGCTTTGAACCTGCCTTAGTGAAATATTATCGGATTTACTTGGCTAGTCGGTGAACGTGATGTCTTGAACTGTCCAGCCGTTGGTGTAAACCAAGATAACAGTACCCACACAATAATCTTTCTAACAATTCTTAGGTTCTCACGATTGAATTTATTTTGGCCTTGAACAACTCTTAGGTTTCATAAGTGTTTTAGAGAATCCAAACCCATAATTCTCATAGAAGTAGCCCCACTTCTCACTTATATAAGTGACCTCATACTAAGAGTATTATGCCTTACTCCACTTGATGTATTCAAGCTATAGGAATCATTAAAAGTTAAGACTTAACCTCACACACTCTACAAAATGCACTTTTATTTATCATAGGAATGGATAGGATTTTTACTCCTAAGTGCTCAACTGAATCTTTTAGAACTTAGTTGTCCCATTGAACCAAGATCTTGGAATCTCCAGTCAACAAGGTTGGGTTAGCATTACAAAGACTTCATGTGTAGTGGGCTTTTAATCCCATTCCCTTCGATAAGCAATATACTTGATCTCTTGGTAAGTCTTTAGTAAACGGATCCGCGAGATTCTCTTTTAATTTTACATAATCAATAGAAATAACACCATTTGAGATCAACTGCTTAATGGTATTGCGTCTACGACGAATATGTCTAGACTTACCATTATACATACTGTTTTGTGCCCTTCCAATTGCCGATTGATTGTCGCAATGGATACTAATAGAAGGTATCGGTTTAGGCCAACATGGAATGTCCTCTAAGAAGTTACGAAGCCATTCTGCTTCTTCTCCAACTTTATCTAAAGCTATAAACTCTGATTCCATTGTTGATCGAGCTATACATGTTTGTTTTGAGGATTTCCATGACACAGCTGCACTACCAATGATAAAAATATAACCGCTCGTGGATTTAGAATCTTTCGTATCAGATATCCAATTTGCATCGCAATATCCTTCTAATACTGCTAGATATCTGGTGTAATGTAATCCAAACTTTAAGACATATTTTAAATATCGAAGCACCTTATTCAATGCCTTCCAATGGTCATTGCTTGGATTACTAGTGAACCTACTTAGTTTATTAACTGCATACGCAATATCAGGACACGTGCAGTTCATAATATACATCAGACTACCAATAATTTGAGAATATTTAAACTGATACATGTGTTCACCTTTATTCTTGGCAAAATGTAGACTTAAGTCTACAGGTGTTTTAACTGGACTTTCATCATAGACATCAAATTTCTTAAGATCAATCTCAATGTAATGAGATTGTGATAGAACAAGTCCATTAGGTGTTTTAGAGATTTTAATTCCTAAAATTACATCTGCTACACCCATATCCTTCATGTCGAAATGTTTTGTCAATATTTTCTTAGTAGATATGATAATAGTATGGTTTCTACCCATAATTAGCATATCATCCACATATAGGCACACACTAACATATGCATTTAGTGTGTTTTTAATATAAACACATTTATCACACTCGTTAATTTTAAAACCATTTGACAGCATTGTTTTGTCAAACTTTTGGTGTCATTGTTTTGGTACTTGTTTTAACACATACAAAGACTTAACGAGTCTACACATCTTTTTATTCTGTCCAGGAGCTATAAACCCTTTAGGTTGTTCCATGTAAATTTCTTCTTCTAACTCATCATTCAAGAATGCTGTTTTAACGTCCATTTGATGGATTTCATGATTACATAATGCAGCAATTGCAATAAGGACTCTAATAGAAGTAATCTTTGTAATTGGTGAGTAGGTATCGAAGAAGTTAAGACCTTTTTTTTTGTCTATAACCTTTTGCTACCAATCGAGCCTTATATTTATCAATAGATCTATCCGACTTTAACTTTTTTCTTGAAAATCCACTTGCATTCTAGAGGTTTATTTCCAGGTGGAAGATCAACCAATTCCCAAGTGTGATTTGACATGATAGATTCTATCTTACTATTAATAGCTTCCTTCCAAAATGGAGCTTCTGGGATAGACATTGCTTCACTAAATGTCTTTGGATCATTTTCTACCATATAAGTTAGAAAATCTGGACCAAAGGACGTAGAAGTTCTAGTCATCTTACAGCGTCTAGGTTCATCTTCATCGTTAGATGTTCATTATTTGCAGTATCATAAGTTCGCTTATTTGAGCTTGTTTCGTTCTTTTCCTTACATGGAAATATATTTTCAAAAAATGCAACATTCCTAGATTCAATAATGGTACCTTCATGTACTTCTGGAATGTCTGATTTATGAACAAGGAATCGATATGCACTACTGTTATGAGCATATCCTATAAATATGCAATCAATAGTTTTAAGCCCAATTTTAATTTGTTTAGGCTTTGGTACTTTTACTTTAGCCAAACATCTCCACACTTTTAAGTGTTTATATGTAGGCTTATGATCTTTCCATAGCTCATAAGGAGTTTCATCCTTTTTCTTTTGAGGTATTTTATTAAGAATGACATTTACAGAGATGATAGCTTTCCCCCACAAATTTTGAGGTAAACCAGAACTTATCAACCTAGCGTTTATCATCTCTTTAAGAGTTCAATTTTTACATTCAGCAACACCATTCGATTGAGGTGAATAAAGTGCCATTGTTTGATGAATAATTCCAAAAGTATAACAAAATTCTTCAAGCGGTGCTACATATTCTCCACATCTATCACTTCGAATAATTTTTATTCGTTTGCTAAGTTGATTTTCAACTTCATCCTTATAATGTTTGAAAACATCTAGGTCCTTATCTTTACTTCTTAAAAGATAGACATAACAATATTTCGTGCAATCGTCAATAAAAGTAATGAAGTACTTTTTACCACCTCTAGTTTGCACAAACTTTAAGTCACAAATATCACCGTGAATCAATTCTAAAGGTGTAATAGTCCTTTCAACAGAATGAAAAGGAGCTTTGGCTAATTTAGCCTCAACACAAATCTCACATTTATAATTAGAATCAAATTGTAAAGAAGGTAGTAAATTTAAGTTCATTAATTTACGCACAAATTTAAAGTTTGCATGTCCTAATCGATTATGCCATAAACAAGAAGAATCAACGATATAAGCAGAAGATGTATTATTATTTTTCATAGTTTTTGGTACAATAGTGATGACGTTCATTTTGAACATCCCATCGCTCAAGTAACCTTTCCCCACATATACGTCATTTTTGGTGAGTACAAATTTATCAGCCACAAAGACTAATTTAAAACCATGTTTGCTAAGTAAAGACCCGGATATAAGATTTTTGCGAATGACGAGCACATGCAGCACATTTTTGAGGACGAGTTCCTTGCTCGAAGTCATTTTCAGCACCACATTTCCTTGTCCTTCAACTTTTGAACTTGATGAGTTTTCCCTGAATAAATGTTCTCCATTGATGGCATTATAATTTGAGAACATCCCTTTGTCGGCACAAATGTGACGGGTAGCTCTAGTATCTACTCACCATTCCCTGGGATTTCCAATATTGTTGCATTCAGATACAATAGAAGACAAGTTCAGTTCTTGTATATCATTGGATAAAGTATCTCCTTCAGTCATGTGTGCTTGAGCATTCTACTTCTTTGGATTGCGACATTCATTAGCACGATGTCCATTTTTTCCACAGTTATAGCAGTTGCCTTTGAACTTCTTAGCGTTCTTCTTATTGTCCTTCTAAGGAGCATCACTAGAATATTTTCTTTTCTTGTTCTTCTTTGAACTAGATTCCACCATATTTGTCTTTTCTTGCACAAATTGTCCTCCAGATTTCTTTTCTGATTTCCTATTATCTTCCTCAATCCTTAGCCGAACAATTAATTCTTCCAGGTTCATTTCCTTTCATTTGTGCATGAGATAATTTTTGAAATCTCTCCACAGAGGAGGGAGTTTCTCAATTATGGCAGCCACTTGGAATGATTCACCGACCGTCATGTTTTCAGCATGTATATCAGGAAGGAGAACCTGCAGTTCTTGAACTTGGCTAATAATAGTCTTGGAATCCACCATTTTGTAGTCGAGGAATTTTCCAACAATAAATTTCTTTGTACCAGCATCCTCCGTTTTGTATTTTTTCTCCAAAAACTCCTAAAGTTCTTTTACAGATTTCATAGCGCTATAAACGCCATATAGTGTATTGTCCAGCCCATTAAGAATATAGTTTTTGCATAGGAAGTCCGAGTGCTTCTATGCATCCAAAGCAATAAAGGACTCCCTGTTGTTTGGTCCTTCTTGAACCGCCGGAGCATCCTTAGTTAGGAAGTTTGCCAAATTCAGTGTGGTTAAGTAAAATAGCATCTTCTATTGCCATCTCTTGAAGTCCATTCCACTGAATTTTTTCGATTTTTCTCCATGTGGAATCAGAGTGGTTTGAATAGGAACAGTCATAGGTGGTACCGTAGTACTAGATGGAACTGTAGTACTCTATGGAACTGTAGTGTTGTTGGTTCAATTATGGGAAACTACATTACTCCTACTTGTTACATCCATTTCTATTACAAAAACAGAAGAAAAGCTATTATAATCAAAATGATTATAAAGAACCGATTAATAGGCTATAAAAATATAATGTTGGGTCATGCTATAAGTTACCCGAGAACACAATAAAGTTATATATAAAAATTATTATGTAATTAATATGAATATATGACAAAAGAATGTAAAATAAATTGACGTTTAAATAATCAGTTTATATATGTAAATTATAATAAATAAATACATGCAAAATGAACAAAGTTACGTTAATTACAAATTATATAAACGCATGCAAATAATAAAATAAATAATAAAATCGTCTTAAGATTGTTAGAAATATTATTTAGCATGCGAGATATGTAACAAAATCAGAAATTAAGAGAAGGAAATGACAAACCGAATCAATGCTTAATGAAATTGCAGAAAATAGTAGATTGAGGCTAGAGTTCGACTCTATTTCCTTAAGACGATTTTGGCCAGCTACGGTGCTTACAGTTGACGTCAATCGCCTCCAAGATACAACAATCTTTCTCTTGCGGTGTAGGAGCACTCCAAACAGTAAGAACGACGAACTAGAAAAGTTTCGTACTCTCTCAATGGATGAAAATAATTTTATGTTATGCATAATGCAAGAAAAGAGTATGAAGATATTGGAATTATGAAATTCAGAAATCAGGGTCCTATTTATAGATTTCCAAAAGCAGCAGACCAAGAGTTGCAACTCCTTTAAAGTTATTTCTGAATAGACACAACTATTAGTTTGTGTCGATTTTAGTCCAACCCCAATGGTCGGATGGATGGCTGGACGGCGGCGCGCGTGTGGGTTTTGGACTAGTCCAGACACTGTTTAAGACTTCCTCCTTCCAAAGACTATTAGTACCCCTTGGGGCTCAAACCCATATCCAAACTTGAGATATATAAATTGGTTCAAAATTCTTTCAACTTCCCATGTGGGATTAAGTTCTCACACTTGATTCCAAATTCCAAAATTTTTTACTTTCAAGTTGCCAACTTCTAGCATTAATTTCTTATTCATCCGGTAATGGTTTTATGAAATTAAATATATCACGAATATCTACTCGCGGAGTAGAACGCGTTTGACCATTGACCCGCACATAATGGATACCGGGTCCCACCTGAATTATTGGTCAAACTGGACCCATTTTCAACAAAGACAACAATGACGAAGTGTAATGAACATAGCTAAAATATTAAACGCATAGTGCAATACAATGTTTTTGCAACGTGCATTTTCTATTGTCGTATTCGTGTAATCTACTAACATTGAATTATGCAACATACACGCGAACGTTGCGAAAGACCTTTCGCAACATATTTTACCTATTGCGAAAGATAATTTTTGTTGTAGTGTGGTGTTTGAAATATGATCATCCTAAGATTCAAGCGATCCAAATGAAGGGTTAAATATGAAGTGAAACAGCAATTCCATTACTCTTGGTTGAGAGACAGGCACTAAATGAAGCCTGGGATGAAGAGAGACATGTTAGAAAAAAATGTTAAATTGAGTAACTTTTTATTTTAAAAATATCGGGATACGCTTTTGAGTAAAAAATGTTACTTACTTTAAAAGTAGTATTTATCTTAATGTCATCATAGCTGACTGAATTATTTTTAATTTTTAGCAATAAAAGTAATAATTATTTTAAACATTCATTTCTAAATATACTAGTAACATGTAATCTGTTTTTATCTTAGTCAAACATTTTCATGAGAAGAATTATATTGGAAGTGTTTGCTTTTGTTGGGACTTCTTTAAACAGGGTCATCATCCCAGGACTGAGACTCGAGGACTGTGTCTTTCTGAAGAGTTAACTGTTAGGAAGGTAAGGGCCATGATTGTCATTTTTCATTTCTTCAGTAAATTTCTTCAGGGAATTTGAAATTCTCAAACAATTTTCTGTTATCTGTCTATTCAACTTCACAAACTTTTAGTTCGAATCAAATTTCCTGCTCTTATTTACTATTGAGATTGACAGGTATCGAGGCGACCAAGGATACGAGGTAGAAATCGAATGTCAGGCGTAGAAACAGAGCCTTATAAATTAGAAAGACATAGTGCAGTGACGGCAATTCTCATTCTATATGGTCTACCCAGGTACTTTATGTTTCTTTGTAAATGTGGTATATATTAGAGTAAAAAGTTTGGTTAGTCACTGAACTTGTCACTATGTCACGTTGTGGGCACTCGACTTCATCTTGCTTCTCAATGGTGACTGAACTTTCGGACGACTCCCTCCATCCATCACCCACCATCTCCGCCATTTGAAACCGCCTGACGTGGCTAGACGGCGGCTGAACTGGCAGTCGACAGGGTGAATAACGCCATGTTGGACGCGATTTCTTCCCGTAAAACACGATATTTCTCCCCCAATTCGTAATCCATGAAACCATTTATCCCCAATTCCAACTCGAAAATGCCCTAGATCGATTTCACGCAATACCCTCCCCCAAATCGATTCCACCACACTTGGTGATTGAGAAAATTACGCTTATTCTCTGATGGTGGCGATTCCAATTGCAGTTGCATGCCCTTTAGGGTCTCCAGATTGACGCTCTTTTGGGCTCTTTGGTGGTGTCAATTTCCAAACCTGGGAGCAGTTTTGTGATTTCAAGTCACCTGTTGAATCTAATTTATACAGATGGCTTTGTTGTGAGTTTGAAGAAAAAGGTTATGTGGGGTCAATTAATAATCCTTGCGGTGTGAAAAATCCCATGGCTTTGGAGTTTGATCATTTCTTTTGAGAATATAACAAATTTAATAGAATACTTTGCTCTGCCACTGATGTGTACAAGATTGGGAATGAGACTCAATGAGGAAGGGCAATCTTGAAATTGTGTAATGTTGTTGCCAAATTGTAGAATCTGGTGTAGTTTAAACGAAAGGGAGGATGGAGTCGATATTGGTTTGGAGGCCGCTACTGGTTTTCAGGATTACATGGCTAAGGTGACGGTCGATGGAGAATGGAATGTCATTTTTTTTTCCATGGTTTCATAGGGTAAAATGGTAGCTGCAAGAGGGAAGAGATCTTTGAGCCAAAACATGCTTGAAGAACATCGAATGCAATTCATGCCTACACCTATGGTTGCGAGAGAACCTCCTACAGGGATCTTAGAATCTGGACCAACTGCTACTTTGGTCGATGAGTTGCAACACATAGATGAGGTTGAATCTTTAAGGATGATGGAGGAAAGGGCACGGAATAGACTACTTTCAAACACCTTGATAGCCACTTCCCTGAGGTCTTCATGCAGTGGGAAACGATCAAAGTAATTTTCTGGAGTGACAGCTCATTTGTAGTGACCTTTTTGTCAATGGGGAGGCTATATTTTTTTAATGTATTTTAGATGTTCTCTAATGGTATTTTGTAGTGTTAGAATTAGTATGTGGCTCACTGTTGAGCAACAAGATTGGGAAGAAATCTGTAGTTTTGAAATGAATGTTTTTTAATATTCAGTTGAAAGATGTAAACTCAGTTTTATGGCATCACAGCTCAAGAATTCTTCATTTGTTGCATCAGATTGGGAAAGCTGTTAGTGCATAGGTTAATGGTGGGGGAAAATGTCTCCACTCCAATCTGATGCATCACAGCAATCAGATTCAGCACAAACTGAATTCTCAACAGCTTCTTAAAAGTTCAAAGCAATCTGATGCACTTGTTCAATCTGCTAATGCACCAGATTTATGCACCTCAATGTTTATTCAACTCAATCTAGTGAGTCACAGTAACGCACTTCAATCAATCCCAATCTCCAATAACCAAAAAAATAACTTCTAATTCACACACATTACTGCCCAACTCTCAACATTATCAAACTCAGTCCAAAACAAGAAAACATCACGCACCTAGGAAGTTGATTCATTCATTCAACGTATTCTGAATAATACAAAGTTCATGAAGCCAAGTTACAACTATTACAACCATACGAACTACAACAAACAAGTGATCCTACTAAGTTGCTCCACTCTTCATCGATCACAGCCAAGAGAAATGAATCCAAAAATTATTTAAAGCCATACACAATTCCTTATTTTCTTCTTTTCAAGGCACCAGAACATGGCAGGTTCTATTTCCCAGGCGACCTTTACTTCATTTTTTGAAAGTTGGCTTATTTTCAGAACACTCGAAAAACTTCAATTCCTTTTATGTGTGGACAGTTTATAAGTTGAAAATCACCTACACCTGGGTTTGGTGTTGCTTGGAAGACGAAGAACTTCTGCCAATCTCGAAGTCTGGAACAATCGAATTGGAAGAGATTGTTGAAGCAAATTGATTTAGGGTTCGCGATTTAGAATTAGGGAAAATGGGTAGATGGATTTCAATTTTGAAGTGCAGGATCGTGTTTTGTAAGCGTAATCGCATCCACCATGGCCTGAGTTTCATTTCGTCGTTTGCCACATCCAGTGGCGGATCCAGCACCTGGACCCAGCACGGGCGGAGACCGTTGACCCGTGATCGTTGACCGATGACCCGCGACCGTTGATCGATGACAGTAGACAATCAATGATCGTAATAACCAAAATATAACTTGATACATATATAATGGTTTAATTGAGCATAAATCCTAATTTCCTAAAACCCTAAATCCTAATTTCCTAAAATCCTAATTTTCCAAATCACAAATCACAATACACAATTCAAAATTATAGGTCATAATTCATAGTTAATATAAATTCTCATTTCTCATAATTCACAAATTAACAAAAATCGAAAAAAAAGAATACAAAAACATAAATATACAGTCCAGGAGTTGCACCCATCCATAAATTCTCGTTTACTCATTTATCATAATTCATTAATAGCAAACAATAAATAGTCCATAGAAAAACTCAGTTACTCATTTATCATAAATTCATAATCCATAAAATTATAAAGAGGAAATTACACTAAACCAGGTGTTTAGTTTTATGTTTTTAAAATCAGGTTTATACTTTATTTAATCAAAAATCAGGTTTTAATTTCACAATTAATATTAATAATAATATTTTTAAATTAAATTAAATATATATCCACCCTCCTACCTACCCCCACAAACTTTATCTAAATATAAAACTCTAACCAAACCCTACTTCATTTCATTTTATCTCATCTCTCACCGCCGCCTCCATCGCCACCGGCCAACCACCGCCCGCTGCGGCCTCCCTTCTCCCTCCCCCTCCCTTCTCCCTCCCCCTCCTCCCTCTTCCCCTTCCCCCCTTCCCTGCTGCTGAACGGCGTCGCAGCTGCCGTTCAGCAGCGTCGCAGGCGCTGCTGCCTGCGACAGCTGCGACAGGCGCTGCTGCTGCGACGCTGCTGCCGGTCAGCAGCGTCGTAGCTGCCGTTCAGCAGTTCAGCAGCGTCGCAGGCGCTGCTGCCTGCGACGCTGCTGCCAGATCTTGCTCCAGATCCGGCGATGTTCAGATCCGGCGATGTGGTATTTCTCCGGCATGACTCAAGCCTGTCACGCCTTGCAGGCAGGTTTTGATTTAATGTTTAGGGCCAAAAATTAATTTAATGCTGAAGACATTGTTTTGTTATTATTATTGCGGTAGTTGTGGTGGTGTTGTGACGGGGTGACGTTGATGGTGTTGTTCAGGCCGCGATGGTGGTAGTGTTATTGTTGGTGGGTGGTTTAGGAATTAGGGTCGGCGATGGATGGGGGCTGTGACCAATTATTTAGTCGTCTGTGACCTGTGACCAAGTGTTGTTGGTGTAATGGGACTGTGATCAAGCTATCGAACTGTAGTGATTTTATTGTGTCTGTGACCTCGTTATTGAACTGTAGTGAGTTTTTTGGTGTATGTGACCTTGCTATTGAACTATGGCGGTCTGTGACCTAACTATTAAACTGTTGTGGGTTTCTTTTGGTGTCTATGACCTAACTATTGAACTGTGACTTTAAAATTGATAATTTGTAACTGAAAAGGAATCTGTGACCTACATATTTGAAAATACTTGACTGATTAAAAAGCTGTGACCTATAAATTTTTTCTTCTGTGACTTCAAAATAATCCGTGACCGAATAATTTCATAAGTTGTGACCGAAATTAAATTTTTAACTACTTAATAAGATATCTGTGACCTTGCAATCGGAGCAACGGTCACCGGAAAATAGTCGCCGGAAAATAATCGTCGGAATTAACTGTCGCCGGAGTAGTGGTGGAGAACGGTCGTCGGCCGGAGTAGTCGCCGGAGTAGTGGTGGAGAACGGTCGCCGGAGGGGTGGGGTGGGTTAATCATATTATATTAAAGTTAAATATTTAATTTAATAGATTAATTGTAAAATATAATTAATTAATTAATGAAAAAACCTGATTTTTGTAAATTTAAACATTGGGGTCTGATTTTTGATTTCGTGAAAGTAAATGCCTGACCCATGCATTTTTCCCAATTATAAATACCTACAAACTCCAGTTGCTCCGGCCCAAAAACTCAAGCCTGCCCCCAGGCCCAGCCTTTCCTCTCCTCCACACTCCACTCCACTCCAGCCTCCAGAGTCTAGTCCACAAACCACATCAGAAAATGCATCCTACTGAGCCCAACAACCTCCAGTCCTCCACTCCAGCGAAAAGCTCCGCACCGTTGCAGCTATGGGTGGGCAAAACCCAAATCAACCCGAGTAAACCGCCCAACCCGACCCAAACCGACCGGGTTGGGTCGGTTTTTTGCTTTTTTTTCCGTGGGTTTTGGGTATTGGGTTGGGTTAGCGGGTTGGGTTATGGGTTAACACTCTGAACCCGACCTAAACCGACCCAACCCAACCCGATTACCCAAAAGTTAATTTAAAAAAAAAAAGGAAAACGCGTTGAAAAACAAAACCCTACGGGCAAAAAGCCAAATCGCCTTCACGCAGACGTAGCGCTTTCTCCAGTCCACCCCAGTCTCCACTGTCCAACCTTCAAGAATCACGCTCGCCAATCGCGACTCGCCTCAAAGCCAAATCGTCGACGGAGATCTGGTTTGTTTAAATGATCTCATTCTAGAAACTCTGGTTCCTGTGTGCATTTGCTCTGTTTCGCATTTAGGCAAATCAATTCATAAATTGAATCGTAAGTTATTTTGTTTATCATATAGAACTAGAAGATTCTCAAAAATCTGTTTTCTTTGGGTATTATTATTTCTGAAAAGAATGCCTTATGGGTTCTTGTGGATTTTCTTGAATTTGCCCTAGAAAGTTGAATTATAAACACACTTTTTGTTCTCCATCCATAGTGCACGAGGTCTTAAAAGTCCTAGAAAGCTTGTAATAATTCTTATTGCAAAAATGCAAATGCACTTTCACTGAGCATTATCTGATTAAGATGATCGCAGAGATTTCATTAATGACTTAAGTTTTTCATTGAGATGATAGTTCTAATACAATGCTTTTTAAAATGATTTAATGCTTTAGACTACACACTAAAGAATTGGGTAACCGTCATTCTGTTCTTTCTTATATTTTCTTTTACTCTTCTATTGGATGTCCATTGAGTCCAATAAATATGCCATAATCTTTTCTTTTCCTTTTTTTAACACTTGTTTCAGTTTGAATAAATTGCAAAATTGTGTAAGTGATCAGAAATCGGTGATGATAGGAAAGATTGAGTGCCACATCGTATCATTTCTTTTATTGATAGTACATTCAATACTTGGGGAGTAAACTGCAAATTCAGTGATTTAAACTATTATTGTAGCCCTTTTCAATTGGGACTCAATTTCAAGTTACACAAATCTTGTTTATGTTGTCTCATGGTGTCTCTGTGATTGGTCTTTGCATTTAGCATATTGGATCAATCTAAATCCCATGATGTTTAGTTGAGTTCATCTGTCCACTATCCACAATTATATAACATTTGAATCTTTGAATTGATTTATGTAACTGTCAAAATTTCTGGAATGGAAGAAAATATGCATTTTGCCAATAAAATGAAATTTAGACCTCTTCATTAATCATTTATATATGACTCCATAATCTTTGATTTCTAGTGACCCTCGAGGATCTGATATGTAACCCATTCCTAGTTTATTTGTGCCTTTCTCTCTATGTAAGCATTTCTGGCTTGATGTTTTAGTTTATACTTGCCTAATTCTTTATATTCTCTCTAGATTGTATCACAGTTAGCCAAGATGGTTGTACATGACTTCGCTGTGGACTTAAGTAAACCTCTTGTCTTCCAGGTAAAAGCTTTTACATTTTATCCATTTTTAAATAAAATAGGTATTTTCCAAGCAAAATATGTGCCCTTAAACCTTGCATGGTTGTGTCAAGTTGTCAACCTAAAGAGCACCCCATTAATAAGAGTGACACAATTTCCTAGTAGTTCTAAGAAATGAACAGAAGGGTCATGTAAAATGATCCCAAATCTATTAGGGATAAGGTTTATTTTGTTTTTTTTATCGTTGATCCTTGCATAGGTTTAGCTTATTATGGTTCATCATTTTCTACATGAATGTTGCTGTCTTTTATAGATTAAACGGGATAAGAACTTTTATATAGGATCATTGAAATTAAACTTCATCATACCGATCATGTTAGTATAATGGAAAAATAAACGACTTTAATCTTTGTTGGTAAGTTGTCCTAAACCGACCAACCCAACCCGACCCGACCCGACCTGACCGATACTTGAATGGGTTGGGTTAAATTCTGATCAAGCCGATCATGTTGGGTTGGGTTTGGGTTAAGGCAAAAACCGACCCAACCCAACCCATGCCCACCCGTAGTTGCAGCCTGCAGCGCTGCAGTCCAGCCTCGGAGTCAGGCCTCCACTCACGGTCTTACCAATCCACAGGTCTACAGCCCAGCCTCCACTCCAGTCCAAACAATCACAGTCACAGCCGGCACTGGCAGCCTCCTCCACTGTCCTCCTCAAACCTCAAATTAATTTCGCCCAAATGAATTTCGCCAACAATCGTCCTAGAACTCGTCGTCCAGTCCACTGCCAGAAGAAATGAGAAATGGCTATGGAAATAGGATTGGACTTATTCAATTTATTTGGTTTTTGTTAAATGGATTGGACCGACTTAGGCTAAAAAATTGGGCCTTTTATTTTTTTAAAAAATGAGGTCCAAATATTTTATTTGGTTCTGTAGCCCAGCAGCCTTCCTCCTTCTTCTGTACTTCATCTTATTTCTTTCCGGCGGTTGTTCCTTCCGGGAGGTTGTCTGAAGAATTTCCGACGAACCCAACACGTGCCGTCGCGGGAGCTGGCCAGGTGCTGGGTCCGCCACTGACCACATCGATCGTCGTCAAGCCACGTGAGATTGTTTCAAATGGCTGGGGTTGTGAGTGATGGATAGAGTGGCACATTTATAAGTACAATGACTGTTCAGCAGCAAAAAAAAGTTCGGTGACCACAACGTGACAAAGTGATAAGTTCGGTGACTAACCAAACTTTTTACTCATAATTATTTGAAATATATGCAGCCAGTGATCTCATAGTTGAAATTATTATTTGTTGAATGAATGTAGGTTGATGACTGGATCTATTTTAGCTCATGAGTTGATGCACGCATGGCTGCGACTTAATGGTGCTTTCTTACTCCTTGATACAAGGGTTATTTTTTTTTATTTTTTCACATATATTTAGATAAGTCATTTTTTTCTAGAAATAATTACTCTTCATAAAAATACCTTTTACTTAAGTTTCAAACGTAACTCACTGATTTTCAATTTTGATCAATAGAAGTTACTCATTTTGAAACTTATTTACTTATAAATGAACTTTTAATTAGTAGCGAAACATGCTCGTATTCTTCCTAGTATTTAGCGACGAGTCAAGTTTACTAAAATTTAGAAAAATAGATTTACCTGCTAATAAGGATTGGATTGTCCACTGAATAGGATTGCTTCACATCTTTTGTTATAAATTACACTTCTCCATATTTTTACAGATAGGTATATTACATTGGAAAAGGTCTTGTGAATACAATTTGAGTGCAATCAGATGCATTTCTGTCTTTCCACTTCGAGTTAAAGAAATATCGTTTTTCAACAATGAAATGACAAGATGAGGTGCCAAGATTTACAAAGGAAATAAATGAAATACAAGAATATCCATCAAAAAATGAATAGTAATACCTTTCCCTAAAATCTTCAACATAATATCTATTAGGATCACCATCATACACAAAACTCCCACTATTATATGCTTGCTAAGAATTCGAGTATAATTTTCTTCTTCTCTATGTCCTACTTTACCCCCTTCTCCCCTTTGCAATTTCTCATGTGTTGATTTGTGAAAGGTTATCGACACTGTGATGTCAAAGATGATGTTGAAGAAGGTATCTGTCAAGTTCTTGCTCACATGTGGCTGGAATCTCAAATGAGCTCCATATCTCTCATTGATAACGCATGAACCTCATCCACCTCCACAGGGTTAAGATCTCCATTCGAGGGGAAACTGGGAGAGTTTTCCAAATATCAGATACGTCAGAAATGTATGGAGATAGTTTTAGAGCCGGCCACAAGGCAGTACTTAAGTACAGGTTACAGTTCACCCTCGATCACATACGAATATTTTTTTGTCATGACAATTTCTTATTGAGGGCGAATATAGGCTCGCCCTATACATTGTTCTCTGGGTAGTGCATTTCAATCCAACTCTCCTTCAGTAAAATTGATTACGCCTTTGGCAGGAAAAACCTCGCCTTCAATTGTATCTTCGTTGGCAGAAAGAGTCTCACCATTACTCAGTGTTGGGTTTATGGACGCCACATATCTCCACATTAGTATGATATTGTCCACTTTGGACCTAAGCCCTCATGGATTTGCTTTTGGGCTTTACCCCAATAGGCCTCATACCAATGGAAATATTGTTCTACACTTATAAACCCATCATATTTCTCATGTCTAGCCGATGTGAGACTTCTTTTGCTCCCAACAATCCTCCTCTCAAACGAAGGACCACATCATTGTGACCTCCCCTCAAATGATAATCCATCCGCCAATCGTCTTGTACCGCCGTTATTTCCGTCGCCTGACCACCACATTTTTTATGTCAGGAAGACTTTCGACACAAGGCACCTCAAACGCGGATGATTTTTAGTCAGATCGTAAGGCTAATTAGGGGACCTCCACCACGCTTTCCACTGCGTTCCTCCGGCTAAATTTTTGGGCCCGGGCTCTGATATCACTTGTTGGGTTTATGGACGCCATATATCTCCACATTGGTATGATATTGTCCACTTTGGGTCTAAGCTCTCATGGATTTGCTTTTGGGCTTTACCCCAAAAAGCCTCATACCAATTGAGATATTGTCCTACACTTATAAATTCATCATATTTCTCATTTCTAGCCAATGTGGGACTTCTTTTGCTCCCAACACTCAGAAAATCATTGGTGGGATTGACCTCAACATTAGTTAGAACCTTATAGTAGGTGAAAAGAGGCTCACCTTTCAATTTTTTGCTTGCAAAACTAGTACAACGTTGTTTCGGATCTAGCTTTGGTTTCACTCATTCTTTCCCTAGTACTTGCAAAGTTATAGTTACTGGCAGATAGGTTTTTCAACCCATCCTTCACAGCATCACATATTTGATTTCCTAAACGAGGTTTTTCAAGCACCAAAAAAAAAAAAACATTCAAAAGACAAAAAATAAAAAAACAAATGAACGGACGGTTACTCGTTATCGCTGAACTGAATAAAGTCATGTTCTTATCGCATTTTCAAAGCCCATATTATCCTTCCTTTTTCAAGATTTTCAGAATCATGCTTGGAGATCACATGATAGAATAGGCAAATTGCATATCTAAAGCAAAAGTGCAAGGCATAATAGCTTCCAGAAAAGAATTAGTCGGAAACCAATCCAACACAAGCATTCTGTAGAGATGATATAAGAAAAAAGTTGTTTACAGCAAAAAAGTGGAAAATACAAGAAAACAGGACACACACACAACACTAGCAAGTATACAAGGAACACCAACATAGCCTAGACATGACTCAATAATCCAAGCTCCTATGGTAAATTTACCTTAACTCCAAATTAGAGTCATGAGCACACTAAAACCAATTAACAACAAGAGAATCTTCAGGGTAAAATCTGCTCGCTGCTGTTGATTTCCGGGCCGATGGAATCCATGAGCATGTCCACCATAGAACATATTAAAATGCCCATGAGGATAACCATGGCCGGGTCCGTACATATTCGCTTCAGGGAAACCATGCACTTGAATGTTGAAAAACGAGGGAAATAGACCCCCTAGTGATGCAGATAATGTGAAGTTCCCAAACCTTGCAGAAGCCATAGGTGCAAACCCCCTGAGGTGCCCAAACCCTCCCATAACTCCAAATCCTTGTTGTGCAAAAGCATTAGCATTTGGATCTGGCGAAGGAGCTGTCTCAGGGCGCTGTCCCATTGGACGATGTGGAATATCTATTCCAGGAAATGACTTGGAGCGAGGGTCAGACGAGCTCTTTCCTCGGCCGTATAAAGGAACTAGCTTCTCCTCCTCAATGATGGCCTTACAAACTGGGCATTCTTGGGACTGAGAGTGGATATGAAGCCATTTGTAAAGGCAAGGCCAGCAAAAGAGGTGACCACAACGTGTGACAATCGGGTCCTGAGCCAAGTCAAAGCAAATATTACACTCGAAATGTCCAGCATCTGGGTTTGGGGGCTCCCTGTTTGTCGATTCCCCAAGCCTACTCGCCATCTTTCACCCTCAAAATACTCGAATCTCCTACTACAAATTTAACTCTGCAAGCAAAAATTTAAGTTTTGAACATTTCTCCTCAAAAGCAAGAAACTCCTCTTGCGAAGATATAAGCCAATATTTCTAAAGACTTTCATCAATCACATTGCTCGAAGCATATAAATGTCGAATCCGTTGGAAGAAATCCAAACGAGATTGAATTGGATTCATTTTAATTATAAACAAAAAAAAAAAAAAAAAGACCCACGTTTTCTTAAAGAAAAAATAATATATTTATGACATGAAACACAAGTTCGTCAGCTTAAATATTGAACAGCATAATATAATAAAACAAAATGGGTCTGATTTTCAAATAATTCACCAAAAGTATTCAAAAAGGGTCTCCGAATTCAATACAATAAGCATTAATAATCAAATTACAATAAGAGCCGAATCACTCGAATTCAATGAAAAGATAGAACGATCTAACGTAATCAAGAACATTAATCATGCCAAAAGCAAAAACTACAAACCCAAAAGGAAATTATTAACTTACAGAACATGGGAAAGATTTCCCTCTGGGATGGTGGAGGGATGAGCCAATAAGGGAATGAAAATCGAAAACCAAAACTCCCTTTGTACTTTACATCCCCATATGAACTGGAATTTATGTTTAGTATTTTGGATTATATGTAGGAGAATCTAATTCAAACAGAATATGAAGTAACTGTATAGCAAACTGTTAATTGGGTGTTGGGTTAGGTAGATAGTTGCAAGGCTTGGATTGGTCAACGATGTTCAGCTGGGTGGATTATCTATTATTGAATTAAAAATTCAAATAGAAATATATGAGTAAAAATTAATAAATATTGCAAATTAAAAATAGTTTTTTATAAAATAACATTTGTTTCTTGTTATAGGATATATTAATAAATTATCTCCAAACAAATGCAATATTAGAATCATAAAATTATTTTATTTATTTTTATTTTTTTTCGTTAATACTATTGTACGTTAGGGCACTTATCAAAGGAAATTAGAGAAAAATGAAAACTAACTTTTTGTTCAAGATTTTTTTTTTTCTCTCTATCTTTATTTAAATATGAAACCTCTTCGTTCTTATTTTTTGATGTCTACAAAATATATTTTCATGTTTAAAAGCAGGGGCAAAGCCAGGAATGTAATTTAGCGTGGGCACAATTTATCGATGTTAAACGTCGGGTTTTTTATTATGAGTTCAATGATGATAAAAATATAAAACAATATTACGACAATACTAAAAATGATATAGTTTATAAATTACACTTGTTCCTTTCGAATTTTCATACTTTGATATCGTTGTGACTTTCAAACTACATTAACATCATAAGTATCATAATTAGATGAAGAAAAACAAGAGTTTGTAGTAATATCTTGCTATGATGATGAAAAAAGTTTCGAGTATAAATTAATATTTTTTCCTAATTTGGGTTTTTAATGATTAAATGGAAGACATTCACATATTAAACTATTAAAATAAGAAGAAGACTTTTACCTAAAAGCAACAATTTACAGGAAAGATTAAACTTATTAGAGTTTACATTTAAGGAATTTTTTTCATCTCGAATACATTTAATAATTTTCTTTATTTTAAAATAAGCAATTTCGTGAATAAAAATGAATCACAATTTTTGAATAATATGACAATAATTTTATTACTATATAGATTTTTATTAATCACGAAGCAATGAATTTCATAAGTCAATCATTAAGGGATAAATTATTGGAGGTTTACAATTGGGCCAACAATTATGATATTGACATGGGCATTATTTATAATTGTGGATTTTGGTCTTATCAAACGGTTCAATTAGTATTTTGGTCACTATTGGGCTGAAAGAAAAAAAAAAAAAAAATTCTAGACCAAGAGGTTTGGCCCAGAAGTTCAGTGTGGGCCTGTGCCCACACTGGACCTGGGCTAGCTCCGCCCATGTTAAATTAAAAGTATATGAGAAAATTAGCAAGAGAAATAATATAATTTATAGATTTAAGAGTTCTTCTCATACGTTTTGACGTATATATAAAAACAGAATATAATAAATAAAAAACAAGTTTTATATATGCATAGATTTCAGGCCTTTTCCACTTGGACGAGGACAAAAATTTATTTTGAAAAGATTATCGTATTTAAATAATGAGCTAAAATGTGTACTCATAATGGACAACAATTCTTTTCTAAAGTCAAGAAAGGAATTGAATAGAATTTTGTCATTAAAAATAAATAAATAAATAAAATAAATATATGTGAACTTAGGAATGCCGACGGTCAAAGCAAGTGGTCCTCCCCTTATTCTCCAACCCTTTTCACCTAAGATAAAACATACATTCTCTTATGTGCATTGTGTTTTACACTTCATTGAGTTTCAAATTGAAATGGGTGATGATTTTTTTTTTTTTTTTTTAAAGCTGTCCAATGATGTCAAACACGTAGCACAATGTTAAACTTCTTGTCAAATAAAATGTACATGTAGCATAATTCTTTCATCTTTTGTCTCGAAAAGCTACAAAATAGGTGGTATGATACCATTTATTTGTAGTTCCCCCACGCCCTACCAATTTTATACTATTTTATTTATAGAAGCATTTAGAAAACATAAGCTATTACAATCCAATTTAATTTGAAACGACTTAAAAACATAATCTATTACAATCCAATTTTAAAATATTAATTAATGAGAAAATGAGTCTAGTAAGACAATTTTTTCAATTTTGTCACCCTAACTTGGTCCACAAATTATATTTGTAGTGCTAGTTGTATGGCATGGCCCACCAAACAGCGAGACCACATTGTTTGAACTAACAACAATGTTATTTGTACATGGCCACGTGGGCTCCGTCCTTACGGGGCACCAAGTGGGTTCCCTATGAGTGGGGGCCTGTTGGTAATAATTCAATTTTTTTATTATTTTGTAATTACATATTCTCTAAAGTAATACTATTTTAAAATATATTTTTCTTCAAAAACTCGTTTTAATAGAACCCAAATAGGAGCTTAGCATATTGTTGTCAAACATTTCTCTGTACAGTTGACTTGCTCTTCAGACGACCAATGAGATCACGCAAAAACGCTACCTTGACCACATCTAATTATTACTCCCAACGGTTTTTAAACGGATCTATTTGTCTGCAATCAATTTTAAGAAAAAAACTTAAATGGGTCGCTAACTTTAATTAGTTTGAATTTAATCACTGAACTTTAATTTTAATTTCGAATAACTCCAATAAACTCTAACTTAGATTCAATTTTCATTGTGGTTGTCTCCTAAACTAATGAAAATTGATTAATAATGGTCATACTACAACCTTCTAATCGAAGTCCTTGTTTGGTGTAGAGTAAAATCAATTTTGAATAGATTTTGATAAAAGTTGATGAAATATATGTTTAAAAAGTTGTGGATCCTATGAAATGTATGATTAAAATTAATTATTCACTTTTATGTGTACCAAACAATGACTAAATGCATCGTATAACCCAGGGGCGGACGCAGGACTTGAAACTTAGGGGGGCACAATTAAACTTGAAAAAAAGTTGGGGAAAATTATATAATCGAAAATTTACGTCCAAAAAACTCATACTCATGTAATTTTGCATCCGACCATTTACATAGAATATGTCTTTTTCGAAGGTTAAAAATTCAAATTTTTTTGTCATATTCCATATAAAATTTCCTAATAAAATGATGAAAATTACATTAAAAAATTTGTATCATAAAAATAATAAATATTAATGAAATAATTGAATTTTTTTTAAAAAAATATTCGAGTTGGACGTCTTTCTTCAAAACTCACGTTTAACGTATTTTTAACTATTTTCGATATCTGTTTAGACTATTCGATATGTCCATAATATAGTTCTCGAAATAAGTTTTGAAATGATATAAACAATTTGTAAAATCGATTAGCGTACGATCGTCGGAGGATTTTTAAAATTAGTTTTCAAATTTATTGTGATTTTGCCCATGTTTGGTGGAGATTAAAGTCAAATTTTTAGTAAATTTTGATCAAAGTTATATATTTAAAGATTCCATGATATATGTTAATAAAATTAATTGTTAACTTTGATTTAAATTAAAATTTATATTTCAATCAATACCAAACATGACTTTATTTAAAAAAAAAAAAAATCTCAAAAGTTAGTGGGGCACGTGCCCCACTAAGCCCTACCTTGGGTCCGCCCATGGTATAACCCATGTCTTGTTATTTTCATTTGTAGGTGGGGTGTCATATAGCGACTATGTGGAAGATCAATTGTACTGAAAAACGAGTAATTTTTATCAATTTGAGAGACTATAGTAATGTTACGAGGTTGTAAAATTTAAAATTAAATTGAAGTTTAATGAGACAACTTAAACTTTAGCATTCGTTTGGCTAATTTATAAATGATTAAACTTCATTTGCAATCACACATTTTAATAGACTTATAAGTACTATCTACTTATTTATTAGTGATTTCTATCGATTTATAATATAAATTCTTCATGAATGGAGGTTTAGTGACTTAATTAAAATTTTGCTGAAAGTTCACTGACCACGGATGAAATTTACCCTTTATTAATTTAATTTACTTTGCATTGGCAATGTTAATAGACTATCTGTCATGATGGAATTTCGTTTTAGTTTTGATTTCTTTAATGTTTGATTTTAATTGATTAGGTTGAGATTTGGATTTTTTTTTTTTTTCTATTTATGACAAAACTATTTGGGGATATGGGCTAATATTACTTTAGTTTTGTATAGATTTGAGAATAAAAATAGAAGCTTGTGCTCGGAATTGGACTTAATTCCTCTAATTGAACTATCAAGAAATGTGTGAAGAAAGATTGGATATTCAAAAACGTTGCACGATTGAGATTTGAAGTGAAGCATAATCTTTCACGGTGACTTCACATTTGGAGATAAAATCTGCTAATCACGTTAGCATAACACGCATAGAACTTTTGTATTCTGAGATACTACGATGCTTAGAATCTGCAATAAATAAATAAATAAAAATAACAAAATCTTTTTTCTTGTCGGAACACTGTATGCTCAACTATTCGCACATGATTGTTTAAGAATTAGAATGTAAGAAAATATATATAAACAATTAATTGCATTATATGTCCTCATTTCACCAACTTTGGGCAACAAATCAAGAGATTTTAATGTGGTAGTCGAATATTTTCATTCTACTTAGCTTTCTTCTGGATGTTAACTCAAAACTTATAAATTTTTCATCCGGTTCATATACTTATTGCGTAACTCTGGATGTGATGTCTGCAAAGTTTCAATTTTAGGAATGAAAAAAACATGTAGAGCTTGTTTTAAATACTGCTTAATTTGTGGCATTAAGTACTATCAACATCACTCACTTCACCAGACAGGGATCCATATGGGGTGCTAAATATTAAAGTTACTACACGAGAGTTAATTGTTTGGTTGGCCATTGTACTTTACCCATCGTCACGGCCTACCCATTGAACTTTAAAATGCTTTCAAATAGTCATTCAACTTATCTCTGTTTCAGTAAAATGGCCATCGGATGGATTCCGTCCGTAAACACCTTAACGTGGAAGACGGAATGCTGAGCTATCTATTAAAAATGGTAGCCTCGTGGACACGTGGACGAAAATCACCCAAATAGACCCTTAGCTACAGTTATTATTTTCTTTGTTAATGAATGAGATGGCCAAAAAGATTCAACACAACTCCAATTAACCCATAAAGAAACTGTAGCCCTAGCCTTTCCCCCAAATCTAATTCCTCCGCAAATGTATCTCCACCTTCGAATTTTCTTCCCATGGACCTGAGATCCGAAAACTGCTATTCCCAAATCTAATCCCCAAATCGATTTCAAACTGAGGAAAGTAGAATCATATTTTGCAGAACTTCATAGATTTAGCTACCTGATTCTAATTACGATTAGCAAGCGTGCAAATAGATGACGAAGATAGTGAAAGTAAATTTTACAGAATGTTATTGCTCTTTTTCGTAATGTGAAGGCGTGCATTATCGAAGGCGTGCTATTTTTCAGAAATGACGTTCCAAATTTCGTAGATTCTGATAATGATGTTGCATCTGATGAAGACGACATATTATACGACAGAAATGAAATAGATGGGATTGAAACGGGGTTGGATGGATGTGATAGGGGAGTGGAGGATGAACCGATAGAGGGTAATGATATTGAAGTAGATGATTTGGAATATCCATCGTCGATGGAGCTATTGTCTTAATGCTCTTCCGACAAAGAGTGGTTATTGATTTCTTGAATTTTCTTTTGATTCATGAATGAAGAATCCACATTTTGAGGTCAGACAACTATTTAGTTCTGCAGTTGAGTTCCGAGAGATAGTAAGGACATATGGTGCGATAAATGGATATAATGTAAAGTTTTAGGTAAATGAAGATATAGGCATCTGTAGTTGAGTACAAGGGCTTGCAAACTAGGGTGTATGTGGAAGATATGGGCTTCTGCAGTTGATGCTTCCGAGAGACTACGCGTGAAATCTTACATAGCGAAGTATACATGTAGTTGTGACCAATTTAACAGACATTGCCATTACTTCTTTTTTTAACAAAACGGTATATTGAACAATTCAAGGCAGACCCCGAATGGAAGAAAGAACTTATTTTCGCGACGGTAGAAAAAGATTTTCGTACAGGTATTAGACGAAATGTGTCATGGAAGATAAGAAGATCTGTTAAAGAAATGTTGGTAGGGACTATACAAGATCCATTTAAGCTTTTGAGGTCCTACACAGTTGAGATTTTACAAACTAATGGGTCTACCGTGATTATTGCATTGCAGCAACAAGTGTTTCAGGGGATCTACATTTGTTTCAGCTGTTGTAAAATAGGATTTAGGCATGGTTGTAGGAAGTTGGTTGGAGTTTACGGTTGTCACCTATGGGGTTGTTTTGGAGGAATATTGCTAACTGCAGTTGGGCTAGATGCTAACGATTGTATTTATCCGATTGCATGCGATGTTGTTGAAAGGGAGAACATGAACAACTTGAGATGGTTTATGAAGTATCTTGCAGATGACATTGGGATTGACAATGGTAGAGGTTGGACAATGATGACGGACATACAAAAGGTTTACAGAATGTGATAGAGGAGTTTTTTCCTGAGGCTGAGCATAGATTATGTGTACGACATATGTACACGAACTTCTTCAATCATGATTTTAAGGGAAAAATTCTGAGAAATTACATATTACGTGCTGTAAAGTCGACAACTATTCCTCACTACCGACATTGGATGCAGCAGGTCAGACGACTAAATGAAGAAGCATACAAAAGGTTGATGGAAAGGCCTCCACAAGAATGGAGTCGGTCTGATTTCTCCATTCATGCAAAGAGTGACATCCTTTTAAATAATGTTTGCGAAGTGTTCAACAAGATATTGTGAAGTGATAGGGAGAAGGACATTATTACAATGCTTACTTCTATTCAGTTAACCTTCGTGACTCGAATTCGTAAGCAACAAGATAATATGATGAGATACACTAGTCATTTGTGCCCTAGAATCAAGAGAAAACTTCACAAGATTGCGGAGAAATCTCAAGAATGCACATTGCACTTATATGGAGGGCCTAAATGGCAAGTTGATTGCAGCTTTGGAACATACGTTGTCGATCTTCAAGAACGAACATGTGCCTGTAGAGAATAGAAACTCATTGGGATTCCATGCATGCACGCAGTGTCCGTCATAAGAGAGTGTAGAAATGAACCAAAAGATTACGTTGACAACTGCTACACAATCGAGACGTAAATGAGATGCTACGACAACATCTTGAATCCTATTAACGAGATGAGATTATGGCCACATGTGGAAGTCATGGATATAATCCCCCCTTTGTGGACCATCCCACGGAAGGGAAAGAGGGAGACAAATAGGAGAAAGTCGGTGGACAAAGATGTGGTCATATATTTACAAGAAAAATCTTACTTTCGAAGAAATGGGAGGGTGAAAATGACTTGTTCAACATCGGCACACGCTGTCTTAATAAACGATATCACGATAGACCCGATGCACCTAATGCCGATGTAAGCATGACATTTTTTAAGCATGTTTAACTATGTAAATGTGTTATAATTCATTTCTCTTATGGCAGGACTGGTTTGTAGCATAATTAGAACCCATAGCCGAATATGGCAATGTAGTAGGTAACAATCAGGTAAAGTTATAACCCATTTTTTTACAAGAATGTAGTCTTCTACATCATTAAGTTACTCTGAAATATTTGTTGATTTATAGGAAAACCTTATCATCGAAAGAGTGTCACATCAGAGGGGATCGTCATCGACCAACAACCCGGGTGAAGGACAAAAATTCCAATTCATGCCTACTCCGATGGCAGTTAGGAAAATGAAAAATGGGAGCCTCATATCTGATCCAGCTGCAACCTTTCCTAGTGTTGATGTTCTTACCACCGAAGTTAATTTTGAAGTGATCTTCGATGAATTACAAAGCATTGATATGGCATAATCATCACGGTTGAGGGCAGACAGAGCACGAAAAAGAAAAAAATGAGAAGATTTGGGCAGCCACATCCTAGCAGAAGGGCACGAGCAGAAGGGAGTGTTTTGTTTTTGGAGCAGTCAGTAATAGGTACTTTTGTAAATATGTTTTTTGAAGTAGTCAAAAATTGGCACATAAGGAGTTAAAAACTGTTTTTGGAGTAGTCAGACATAGGTAGTTTCGTTTCCTTTTTTTTTTTTTTGTTGGCTACTTATGTGTCCAGGACTTTCATTTTATGCATCTATATAGAAATGTAAGCTCCCATTAGTGATGAATTGAAATGTAATTCATTTGATTTGTTCTGATTTTAGTAATGGACAATTCAACATCATGTGCCAAAAGAAAAATGACATATAACAAGCCTGTAGCACTTTGAAATTATCACCATCAATTATTAAAAAAACTAATAAACAGCTTTTTTCATTACTAATGTCCATGGGATGACACAAAATTATTAACTAGAAAATGGTGGCAGCAACATATTCATAATAGGGACCTCGACCATTTTTTTTTGGCTCGTATTATACTGAAGAGGAAAATGAATTTTTTTTTACATATGATTAAATTAGAAAACGTATGCAATTAAAAGGATGTTCCAGAAATAACTGAGTTGCTACAACATTGTATTGAAGTCTAAATACCTTAATCTATTACAACGTCGCATCGAAGTCTAGATGCCTTTGAGTACTACAACTACTAGTGCCGATTACATGAGCATTAAGTTTGAAAACTACAACGTGCATCATCCCTACAATTACGTAGTTGGAAGAAAATTATGGAACTCTTCCCTTCCTTTTTTCGTTCTCATTGGTAGCTCTTTCTCTTTTACGAATCGTTATGTTGATAGATATTTCCAATTGTTCTTCTTCTTTTAACTGAATGGATGTCTTCAATATAGACGACAAGTCTTCAATCGGATCTTTCGTCTTCCACGTAACACTAGGCTTAGCGTCAACTTGAGCAGGTGTTTCTTGCAACAATGATGGAACCACTAAAAATAACCACAATCTCTAGTACAACAAAAGAATAACCGACCTATGTTTTTTGTCTTCTTTTCTACCTCCCTACATTTTACATAGCATAATCCACATTCTCGACATCGTGTCTTTGTCGGGCAGTCTAGAAACGTGTGTCCGCGTATCCTACAGCTATGACAAATACCCTTGTTTCTCCCAACCATCCTACAGTTGTTTGTTGAATTGAAGAAAGAAATTCAAAGAATTAACACGTCTCTTCTGTTCAACATACACAACTCATTGGTATTCACACTTTAAGCTATTCCAATTTATAAGAAACTGTGAGCTATTCTATTAACTTCATTCACTCAGTCAGAAAGAGGAACAAAAAAATTGATTGCAACTTTCCTTAGTCATGTAGCTATTTTGTGAAATGTGCATAACCTGTACCTCTTTCCCTAGTTCCCCAGCATTAAGAAAATGTAGATGAAAAACGAATATTTATATATAAGTAAAATTTTAAAGCTTATTTGAACTCGTGTCTAAGTGAATGCAAGTACAGATCTGATATTTCTAATTACTGTTGTAAGAGTCGTCAAGCTAAGATTGCTCTTGCAGCATTCCCTAAACCGCGTACCATCTGTGTTCGAAATCGATTTGGGAATGACGGTTTGGGTTTGCAAAATATGATTCCCCTTTCCTCAGTTTAGAATCGATTTGGGGATTTAGATTTGGTAATAACGGTTCTCGGACTTCGGTCCATGGGAAGAAAATTCGAAGGTGGAGACACATTTGCAAATGAATTGGATTTTGGGGAAATGCTAGGGCTACAGTTTCTTCATGAGTTAATTGGAGTTGGGTTGAATCTTTTTGGCCATCTAATTCATTAATAAAGAAATTAATCACTATAGCTAAGGGTTTGTTTGGGTGATTTTCGTCCACGTGTCCACGAGGTTACCATTTTTAACAAACAGCTCAGCATTCCGTCTTCCACGTCAAGGTGTTCACAGACAGAATCCATCCAATGACCATTTTAGTGAAATGAAGATAATTTGAATGGCTATTGGGAAGCATTGTAAAGTTCAATGGGTAGGCCGTGACAATGGATAAAGTACAATGGCTAAACAAACAATTAATTCCTACTACGAAAGAACTTGGAAACTTAACAGTTGGGAGTGACTTTTTGATATTTTTGGCATATTATTAGTAGACATCATGTCATGACTCTACGTGGGTATGTCTCCCTATTTTTTATGTTGTGTGTAAAATTACTGATGTTTCACATTTATGGATTCCTTACTCAACTATCGAAATTTAAAATCATTAGAATTTGGTTGTGACCTAAATTCCTTATTGAAGTAATCAAAGAATTCTAATTGAAGTGCACTTCAAGAAGAATTCAGTTTGGAATGCTATTGGAATCCTATGTCAGTTTCTATTTTGGAAACTCGTTAAAAGTTGGAAATTGGTATTGAACTTGAAGAAGAGTTCTGGATGGAGAAAAAAATTGGTAGAATGTCCAGCATTGCTGCGCCGGCCCTTTTTGAATTTGTTGCATTTTCTCCCATTTTTCATTTTGGACTCGGGTTTTTGGCAACATACTTCATCAACAACTCCACTATGAGGGTTTGTCCCTACATGCTCTCTATAAATAATAAGATCTTTTATACAATTTTATGATGTGAGAAAAGAGATTACTAGAACTTTACGATCAATTGTATATTTCTATGTTATTATGGTGCAATAAAATTTCATAATTACTCTACCATATTTTCTTGTCTTCTTTTATTCTTTTGCTTGTGATCAAATACTTCATTGTTGTGCCATATAACTTCAACACCTCAATCCGGTGGTTGGTTTCATATCAAGTGGTATCGAGTTATACGCGATCCTTAAAATCCCAACATTTGGTATCATAGATTCTTGGTATAATTAACATAACAATTGGTATTAGAGACTAGGTTCAGTAGTTCCGCAGAGCGCTTGTTTGATTTGTTCGAGTTTTTTGTTCGTGATGACTTCCATGAAGTATGACATTTCGTTTTTGGATTAGAGCACTAGATTTTTGCTGTGACAATTTAAGATGCGTGCAGTACTCGCACAGCTAGATTTGGATGATGTGTTGTTGAGAATTGACAAAAAGCCCGCAACATTAATCGTGAAAGAGAAATTAGGGAAGGATAAAAAGGCAGTTTCTCACATTCATCTACATTTATCAAATACCATTATTCAGGATGTTTTGAAGGAGAGTTCAGAAGCTATTTTATGGTTGAAGTTGGAGCAATTGTGTATGAATAAAAGTTTGACAATCAAGTTGCATCACAAGCAACATTTATACTCTCATCGAATGACAGAAGAATGATCATTGTAAGATCACCGGCTATATTTAAAGATATCGTCGCTGATTTGGAAACTTTGGAAGTAAAGTATGATGAAGAAAATTTGGTCTTGATCCTATTGTGTTCGTTGTCCGCTTCGTTTTATTCATTTCTAGACATGCTCTTTTATAGTCGTGATACTCTTACCATATAAGAGGTGTATAATGCTTTGGTTTCAAAAGAGAAGATGAAGCTCAGGTTTCAGAGTTCGGAGATGGAGAAGGCCTTGTTGCTCATGGTGGTTCTGGATGAGGCAAATTAAAGTCTAAGTTCAGTAATCAGATTTGTAACTTCTGTCAGAAGAAGAGACACTTAAAGAAGGATTTGTACAAATTGCGAAATAAAGAATCGTTGGATGCAAGTCGATATGGGAAGTAATAAGAAACTTCAGGTGAAGCAGACCTCGTAGAGAACATTGTAAGTGAGGGAGATCTCTTAGCTATTTCTGACATCGAGTCTAAACAAAAAGAGGATTGTATTCTGGATTCAGCGTGTATGTTTCATATGTGTCCTAATAAGGACTTATTTACTACATATGAAACCGTCTTCAAAGGTATCGTGGTTATGGAAGACAGCACACCTTGTCGGGTTGTTGAAATTGGTACGGTCAAGTTGAAGCTATTGGAAGGAATAATTAGAACAATTGACCAAGTTCGACATGTTTCGGATTTGAAGAAAAATATCATCTCGTTGTCTATCCTTGATTAAAAGGGTTATAAGTTATTTGGTGGAGGTGGAGCTTTGAAGGCTTATAAAGCTACCCAGGTTGTATTGGAAGGACATAAACGATCTTAGTTATACATCTTTCAAGGTCGTACAAAATCTAGAAGAGTCAATCAGCACAGGTTCAGTACTATGGTGGACATTCAGTTTGATACAATACCTTTGGGAGCTCGTAAAGGGTTGGGTTTGAAGAATACTACTCGTTGGAGTTTAGGAGATATGGATAATGCTACTTTACCACCATCACCTGCAGTGTCATTGTATTCAATTGCTAGGGATGGGTCCAGTGGTAAAAGGTATGTGGATGTTGATTTTGTTGAGTATGCTTTCAGCGTAGTAGAAGGTATATAATCTAGCAAGGGGGCTTCTTTAAAAGCATTTGGGTTGATTCTGCTTTGGGGTGTGTTACAGGCTAGTTTGGTGAATTTTAAAATCATTATGATTTTTTGGGAATCTGAGGTAATTCTACATAGTAATGCTTTGATTCATTGGAAGATGTGCAGTATCTTATATTTGGTTGGAGAAATTAGTTTTAGTTATTATTGAAGAGCTGCTTCATTCCTTGCAGATGGATTTTCTTCTCCAAGTTGAGAATATTTTGGAGCTTTGTTCGTTGTAGTAGAATTCGTGTCAATATGGAGATTGTTAGAATTTGGGTGTTACTCGAATTCATTATTGAAGTAATTGAAAAACTCTAATTGAAGTGCACGTTAAGAAGAATTCAGTTTGAAATGCTATTGGAGTTCTATGTCAAGTTGGAGTTCTATTTTGGAAGCTCATTGGGAGTTAAAAATTGGTATTGGACTTGAAGAAACGTCTAGAATGGAGAAAACAATTTGGAACAACAAAAATATATTTTTGTGCAAAATACCCGACGCCTCAGCCCTGAGCATGAGCATCGTGATGCCGACCCCGGAGCCAGGGCACCTAGAGGTGGCGCCGCGGCACTACCTGCACCTGTTCCAGATTTTTCGCATTTTTCTCGTATTTTTCATTTTTGACTCGATTTTTTCGCATCCGACTTCATCAACAAATATACTAAGAGGGTTTGGACATCTCCTACATGTTCCCTAAAATATTAAGCTCTTTTATACAATTTTATGATATGAAAATAACGTGAGAAAATAGATTACTAGAACTTTATAATCAATTTTATATTTATCTATTATTATTTGTACAATAAAATATCTTAATTCCTCTCCCATATTTTCTTGTCTTCTTTTATTCTTTTACTTGTGATCAAATACTTTATTGCTGCGTCATGTAACTTAAAAATCTCAATCCAGTGGTTGGTTTCATATCAAATGGTATCGAGCAATACGTGATCCTTGAATTCCCAACAATTAGTATCAGAGATTATGAGCATAATTAACATAACAGTAGTATCCTATCCCCTCAATGATGTGTTATGTTAGTTGAAACTTGGCATTTGATTTGATGTTATTTGAACTGTCTAAGTTTTTTTTTTCCCCAATAATACACTAATCTTATGGTACAAGTTTCAACATTTTCTTTCTTGTTGTTGAGGTTATAATTTAGACATTTATGCTTTCTATTCAATTAATTTGCACTTGCAGGTGTGAGCTCCTTGATTCGTACTCTAGTAATTATGCTGGAGAGGCTAGGCCAACATTATTTTTCCTCTAAAAACTCAAATTATCTTGTACAAGTTTTTTAGTTGAAGGATTAAAGATTAACAAGAGGAGGATGGAAGTTTGCCAGTCTCTCAATTATGATAAAGGATTAAAGCACTCCCATTTGACTCATTTCCGTATATTTAGGGGTCTAATATGTTTTGCTCACTATACCTATTAGTCTTCCTCATATCACTTTATTTGCATCATTCTTCTATACAGTATGAAATGCATTTATTCTATTTTCTTTATGTGCACTTTCTTTTGGTTTCAGAAATTATTATTAGACTCACTATACCTATTAATTGGTGCTACAGATAATATAATGCTGAAATTACCAAACTTTAAATCAATTGCATCAATGGAGATGTTTCTTCATGGTCACTAGTATATGTGTTTTGGGGTATTATCATTTGTCTGCTAATTTTTGCACATAGAGTATACAATCCAGTACTCTTGCTTTTGTCAACAGTGAATAGAAGTGCCAAAAATGTCACAAGTACGCTGTTGAAAGTGGAAGAATGTGCTGCTTCCAAAGACTAAGGGATTCTATGCTTGTTTGAAAATCCTGAGGGACTCATTGGATGTAGGTCCATCATTTTTCATAATATTTGTTAGTAATTCTAAGCATATTTTCTTGTTGAATCTTAATGTTGATAACAAATGTTCTATTATGAGAACATCGTTTCATTCCAGACATGGTTGGTCATATGATCCTTAGAATGGCCATTTAATAGTTAAGTATTCTACTAATGGGAAAAGTCTGCCCACTTATTATATTTGTTATTCTTACTGAAGTAATTTACATCATACTTTAATATGAGTTTCGGGTCGATACTTACTTGAAATGATGAATTTCAAAATATTTTGAATGGTTGAATCACCTTACTTTCCAAAACTCCAAATCTACAATTTTCTTGCACTCCAATGGTCCCAATCTCGATCACAATGAAAGGTGGTTATTATCCACAACTTAAGTGCCAACTTTTGTGAGTTTTCATGCCAAAATAGTGGTTCCAGGTGCCTTTCAATTTTGGTGATATTTTCCATACGAATTTTCACCATTTTATTGTCATCTTCTCCCTATTTTTTTTTTTTTTTTTTTGCTAGACAAAAAAATTGGAGGTTTTATGATATTTATGGGAGATTATGGGGAGTTGTGGATTTAAGTTCCAAATTCAAATCACTTCATCCAACCATTTTAATATCTTGTGGGTCGGGTTACCCCGCATGGGTGACCTGCGATCCATATTTTCTAACATCTCTCACTCGCACAAGATGGGCCTGATTCGAACCACAAGGGACAACGAATGTCATACGTAGATATTTCTCAAGATCTATTTCACAAAAATTCATACGACAAATAGATTGTGCGACCAACGAGTATATTAGAACTCACGGTACTATAAACCTGTTAGGGATATATACTCTACTAGAGGAACATTACATCTTGCTATTTTCGATCCCTCAAGTATTTATGGAAAATACTTGAATCCCATATCTTATCATTGTATTCACAATTGTGTGATACCCTGAATAGTTAAACACAATTTTTCGACCAGTGAATAAAAATATAAATATTAGTCAAAATAGTCTTCATTTCCTACTCGAATCCTTCAACTTTAAATCGGCTACTTTTCTAGACATGTCCCATAAACCCGAATCAATCAGAGTTATTGGCAACATGCTAAAGTAGCAATACCGAAATAAAATCTTAAGAAACAGTCAAAATTCATAAGGTTATATATGAGGTTATATAACCTCAAGGTCTCACACAATGAGGAAGTAGGGATCCATTCACTTATTTACTCAATATTGGTCATAAAAGTACGCGTGGTATGAAACACGTGCTACAATATTTTCTCTCTTTCTTAGAGTGTATGTTATATCTTTTATATACAAATAACAACGTACAGATCCTAGTTCAAGTATTCCTCGATAATCACTATGCTTATCACTATTCATTTTCCCCTTTTTCCAGTGCTTATATATTTCCAAAGAATCGAAATCAAAAAATAAGCAGTCCAACTACGGGAAGGGAGGCAGATTTGACCACTAGTGGCGGGGATTCAGGGAAGCAAAACTATCTTTGGGTTTACAGAAGGCTGATCGCAATTCGCAAGTTGGATTCAAATTTCGCTGGTATACAAAACGATTGATAAATTGCACTCTAGAGGCGGATATATTGCAAGAGGCAGAGTCACAAAAGGGGTTTGGATTTTTAGATGCTAACGTGAAAAAGGTTAATTCCATTTGAGATAACTATACTTTGGTTTCATTTCAATCAAGTAACTACACTTCGATTTTGTTCAGTTGTGTAACAACGTGTCTGCTCTTCACATCACAATGTAGATTTCATACTTAGATTTGGAAATTGAATGAATTGGTGGATATTGAGAAGTACATGAGAAGACTAGAGTGACATAGAGCTAAGAAAGCTAAATAATGGTTGTTTCATATTTGGATATGTAGAGAGAAAGAGGGAGATGGGGGTGGGGTGGATGTATAGCATTTTCTAAAAGCATTCATTTTTTCTTTTGTTCGTGTTTAAATTTCATTCGTGGTAATTATACTTCAATCTATTGTTAATGCAGTAATTGTAACTCAATTTTGTTTAATTGAATTATTACAGTTTAATTTGATTTTCATTGGGTAAATCCATAATACATGTAATAAAATGTAAAATAAATAAAGATTTATCGATCGTGTACTCAAATAACACATTTAGATTCAAGGGTACATGAATCATAATACAATTAAGGTGAGTTTTAAACTATCACATATTAAAAAGAGAAGAGAAGGAAAAAAACACACATAAGGAATCACAGATAAATATGTTTACAATAACAGAATGAGGGTATTTTGGACAAATCTAAAAACAAAAATAAATTTGAAATCTAGTTAGTGAGAAATCTTTGCATGACACACAAGAAACGAAATCTTTGCATGATCTCTGCTTTCTAACAAATAGCATCATTATTAAGTTTATTAAAGTTTTATTTGATTTTTACGTAAATTTAATGTTTATATGCATATATGATATATCTATAAAAATCTAAATATTTAACATCAAATTTACCTTGAAAAGACTTTTTTTTTTCCTTTTCATCTAAATGTCTTTCTTTTATACTAAACTTATTGGTAGACTAATAAGGAACATAATAAGTAATAGACTGAATTAAGACTCGTTAAATCTTTACGCAGATTCAACAATAAAAAGGGAAAAATTGCAGTAGCGGTCCCTAACCTTTCACTTTTTTATAGACTTTACCTTAACCTACACTTTGTACCACCCACAGTCTCAAACATTTCAAAAATATGCACCTGGGGTCCAATTTGATCGTTAGTTGACTAAAAAACCAAATTAAAAACGGCAAAATGGTACTTTGTATTTTCCTTACATTACTTAAGTTAAAAAATTAAATTAAAGACCAAAAAATAAAAAATAAATCAACCCCTTCGCCAATATTCACCACCCCCACCCAACCCAACCCCATCTCAACTCAAACCAAATTTCATCTTCTTCCCACAGCCATCGGTACCACCACAGCCTCCACACTTACAACTTATCAGCCACCTCCCAAAACCACTACCATTCCCCAGCCTTCAGCCACCGCCTAAAATCACTTCCCAAATCCACCACTATTCTCCTTCCTTTCAGCCGCAGCCCAAACCCACAACAATCCACTACCTTCAACCACAACCCAAATCCATCAACATTCCCCAACTTTCAGCCATTGCCCAAATCCACCACCATTCTTGTGACTTTCAGCCACAGTCCAAATCTAAATCCAAATCTCGAGTTCTAGATTACTCTCCACCACCATTCCATGCCTAGTAAATTGCCTGATTTGGAGTTCATGTCAGACTGTATGATTTCATCTTTGAACTACCTGAATTTGTCTTTCATCTGTATAGTACCCATGTTTCATATCTATGAGTTAGAAGCTTTTGCCACATGTTTATTAGCCACTGGATCTACAATAGTTTGGAGAGGAAGATGAATCTGGGGTGGGCAACTGTAGGTGAAGGAGAAGATGTAGTGGGCTTAGGAGAGAAAAGAGAGTGATGTCGTCGTGGTTGTTGTCGACAAGGAGGAGAAGGAGAATAGTAGGCGTGGGTGGGACATATTGTTTTTGTTAGTTTAATTGTTCTAATTGTTTTGATTTTTAAATTTAATTTTTCAAATTATTTAATCTAAAAAAATACAAAGTACCATTTTGTCATTTTTAATTTGGTTAAAATTGATTAAATTGGTTTTAGCCAGATGAATATTTTTGAAAGGTTTGATACTGTGGGTGTCACAAAATAAAGGTTAGGGTAAAGTCTACAAAAAAATTGAAAGGTTAGGGACCGCTACAGTAATTTCCCATAAAAAAATTATTTTAGCCACATAATAAAGGATTCATGAATTCGAATTTTTATATTTATTGAAAACTAGAATGAATGTATTCAAAGAAAAATGTAATGTGATATTAATGAGATTATTTTGTTAACATTCCACTTGGGATTGTCATAATGGTGTTAATGTTTTTCAGAAAATAAAATGAACCCTTGTTATACTTGAGCCGATTTAATATTAGTTAAGACAATAATTCCGTAATTCAATCGTGCCAGAAATTTATACAAAAATCTCCATCAACGACTTTTCTTCGCTTGGTGAAATTAGTAACTATGATATCGCAAACGTGTAATTTGACAATCGCGAGATTATGTGGAGAATCTTTCCAAGAAATAAAAAATAAAAACCAAACAGGTGAGTCACCTGCTGAGTTCCACGCCTATGTCGACTTTTCAATACCACAATATCCTCCATATGGGACACTAAAATATGTCTAACAACATTAAACTCAATCACCATACTCAACAAATTATCCCAGCCATTATCTCACATGTCCTGCAATGCACATTTACACACATTTAGTAACTCCATAGCATTCTGAATATCCCGATCATTTTTCTGTAAGGCTTGTAAAAGATCGTCTGTAATTTCAAGAATTCCAAACAAGAAGTAGAGACTGAACACAAACTTAAAGTCCTGCATAGTATCCATTTGTCTTACGGCCATTAGTTTCTGATCTAAATTTATGCCATCTTCTAATATATCCTCAAGAACATCTATGATAGCATTAAACATATTAATCACATGAGTAATTGTCAGTAGGTGTGAGGCCTATCTAGTATCACCTAGGCGTGCCAAACTCATTTCTTGAAACTTACCACTCCCACCACAAAATTTCCCAATATTAAGCTTCTCCAAAATATCGGCATGGTAACTTATTTGAAGAGTATCTACACGCTTACATGATGCACCTACCAAATTAGCAAGCATGTTAATAAATCATCGAGCATATTATTCTTATGTGCCACAGCAACAACTGCCAACTAAAGTTGGTGAGCAAAGCAATGGACATACATAGCATAAGGGTTCTCTCTTAAAATTAAAGCTTTCAAACCATTGAACTTACCTGATATATTGCTTGCTCCATCGTAACCTTGAACTTTCAAGTAAGATATGCTCAACCCATACGTAGAAAACATTGCATCAATGACATCCTTCAATGATTGGGCACATGTATCAGCGACATAGGTAATGCCCCAAAAACGCTCCTTCACGAGCCCACTTTTGTCAACAAACCTCAAAACAATTGCCATTTTTCCTTTTATAGAATTATCATGAGCCTCATCAACCAAAATCGAAAACAAACAATCACAATCTCATTGATAATAGTCTTTGTTGTCTCTACGGCACAACAATTAATCAAGTCTTTTTGGATATTTGGTAAAGTCATTTGGTCATTTCCAAGAGTATTACCGAATACCACTTGTTTAACTTCCTCACAACGAGATACATATCAGTCTAGCAGCTCAATTAGATTTCTTCTATTGAGAGACTCTTTGGATTCATCACGACCACAAAATGCCAATCCTTCCATCAAGAGGAATCTAGCACAATCTAGCACCGCAGTCAATCTCATCCTATGATTTTTTTGTTGACTACTACTTTGGCTGGAAATAACGTAAGAGATACTTTGCCTTTGATTCATCAAGTTGGTACACTTTGTGAAAGCTTGATTATGAGCACTATCAAAGAGACGGACATGATCTTTCAATGTCTTTTTGTGCTTCCAATCCCTAAAGTCGTTCTTAGTGAATACATGTCCACCCCCTTGACCCCCTCTATCCAGTTTGAACAAGTAGCAACACAAACAATACACCACATCCTTTTCTACACTGTACTCTAACCAATCAAATTCAGCGAACCATTCTTTCCAAAAACACATGTTATCACTTCCCATCTGTCTTCTTGGAAAGTCATGTCCATGTGATTGACACAGACCTTTCTCTAAGTATGCCATCCTAGCATCATCTATGATATTAGGATCATATGACTCAATAGGGGGGCGTTTCGTTGGATCAGATACAAGATCATCCGAGTTGAATTGAGATCGAGACTTTTTCGTGTTATTTAACACGTCGGCTAGATGCACCGTTGGAACTGGAAGAAACATGTATAGATTTCTGTTTCGGTTGAAAAAATCGTTCCATAATCTACAATTGCAAGTGAACAACATAAATTAATGAACAGAGGTTAACTTAATTTCAATCTTGAAATAAAGAATTTGTTTTATGATGGTTTTACATATTCGAATGTAGTGTCATTATATTTTGTTGGTAATGTAGAAGTGAAAAGTGCCAACATTCATAAATCGAATCCAAATCAAAATTCCCAATTCGTCCAATTCCAAACTCAATTCGAAACCCTAAACCTTAAATCCAATTCCAAGCCATAAACCTAAATCCAATTCCAATTTCAATTTCAGTTCCAAATCCAAATTCAATTCGAAATCCAATTTTTATTTTCCCCAATTCCGAATTTCTAATTTCCCTAAACCCTAAACAACACTGGAAAGAGTCAAAGAGGAAACTATCATAAATCATGAAAATAACTTATAAATATATAATAACACTATAAACAAAACAAAACAAAAAACCAAAAAAAAAAAAAAACCAAAACAAAGAAAATAAAACTCATGGGTCATTCAAGGCGATGGCGGTCTATATAAAGGAGAGTCATTCGCTGGTGGTGAAAGGCGGACCGGTCACCGCAGAAGACTGAAGATGGTCGGAGAGGAAGCTGCGATGCAAGCAGTGGCGAACCCGAACACAGGAACTCTAAATTGTGTCGCGTGGTGTTGGTGGCTTGACTTCGGGATGAATAAGGAAATTAGTTTTTGTTTTTAATTTCTATTGGGAAAATGGGTTGGGCTAACTATGTAATTAAGTATTGGCCTATTGGGTCGAAAAACAAATAGCCCAAGCCCCAATTGCCCAACCCAATTACTTAAAAAAAAAAAAGAAGCAAGGTTTGGCCTTTATATATTAATTACTGGGCCGAATAAAATATGCCTCTGATCGGGTGCTGGGTCCGTCACTGCCTTTATCCATGGCACTATTAATTATTGAAACTTAGAGATTTTGACAATTCATAACCTTTTTCCAAGGAATTATTGTTAATTTGGATAGTCGTTTCAGTGACTTTTCTTTGTTTGAACTTATTTCTTGTTTAAAAGAAAAATGTATTTTCAATTTTGCAATCTCTAATTTGTTTCAACTTTGATGACTTGATGTCATTTTTTGTTGAAATAATTAATTTATGTTTGCGAGTAGTGCATTCCATTTGCTTCATCGGCGCATAAGTTAATTTTAATTACATTGGGTTTGAGTGATTAATATGATAAGTTAAATTAGGTGACAGATTGAAATTTTTCTAAATTAGGTGACTAAGTTGAAACACACAAAAAAGTTACCTTGCGGTTGTGACAAAATAGTCGAGGTGCACGATTCATTTTGATCCTATTGTCATGTCGAACAAAGGTAATTTATGTAATTTTTGTTGTAGCGGAAGTCATGAAATGGTATTTGGCTTTGAAGTTTTATTGGTTTTTGGATGATCGCAATGCAATTTGTTTTTTGGTAAATGGAAAAGCCTGTCTTACTTCTTTTTGAGTATGGATAACCAACTTGATTGGTGTCGGAAAAACCTTAGGCCACAATGGCTCTTTCTTTTTCATGAAAGATGGAAATTAAAATTCATTTCCACATTTTTGCATGTTCAATTGACTAAATTTTCCATGGAATTGATTTTCCACATTTTCTTGGTTTTGGAGGAAAAACTTTTCTAATGGGTTGGTTGAAAAAATCACCATCACAGACACAAAGTTCAATTACAACCCATAGAAAATATGTGTTGAGCACCTTGTTCTGATATCAATTGATAGTGTAAGAATAACTAACCAATAGGGGGTGAATTGGTTTATAAAACTTTTTTGAAGATCTAATCTAAATTCAAGTAATTAAAGATCAAATAGATTAATTCAAAATAACTAAAATCAGTAGTGATGAAATCAAGTCTTCATTATTTATTTTTATTACAAAAAGATCCAAACTCATTTCCAAGCCATCAATATCTATTGAAATTAATTGATTTAACAAGTCTGACATATTTATTTTCTCATATGTTAGCGGTTCATAATTTCAGAGGATCTTATTGAGAAAAAAAAATGTCTGAATTACAAGATTAGAAGAATTTCTCAAACTAGATAAATATAATAAAATAAGCTCATGTTTGTCTCCCATTCTTTTAAAATTCTTTTTTTTAAATACTCATTTTCAACCATACATTTACACAATAAAATATTCTAAAACTAAATTTGAAATTTTTTCCAAATTTTTACCATACATTCTTCAAGAAATTACTATTTAAAATAATATTTTTCCAAAGAAATGGCTACCGAGTAGGGGCATTTGAATATATTTTGTGCCTTGAAGTCATGATGACTACTAATTTCATAGACATTCGAATGACTTGACTTGGGTGTCAAATCACCTAATTTAAGAATGTGTTTGAGCCACATTATTTTGAAAAAATATATTCTGGAATAGTAGATTGATGGATGATGCGTGATTGAAAAAGAAGGAAAAAGTTATTGATATAATGAAAAATATTATTTTATTAAATAATGCGTGGTTGAAAATTAGTATAAGAATGAAAATGAAAATTTTAATGTGTACCAAACATGAGCTAAAAGTTTAAACAATTAGAAAGGGTAAAATATATCATTTAAATAAATATCTTCAACATTGCCCCCCTTGCTTGTAGGGATGGTCTAGTTTTTCCATTGTAACCTAACATGTGCACAATTCCATTAAACTTGAACCAAAATCTTGCTTGATCCATACAATACCATACAGGGAAGTTTCATGTTAAATCTACAATCTTTATTTCGTTTCAATTTACTCATCTAAGTTCACGTTTGTTTTAGTTTAGTCACTTGTTCAAATTCAGTTAGTTTTTAAAAATGAAATGTGTGATATGGCGAATGACAATCTTACAACGCCAATGTGGAGGTCTTCCGTGTCACTTAATCCTTTAACTATGACAAATCCAAAACCAAATTTCAATGACCGCCTCTGAAACAAAATAAAGTTCACTAGCTGACATTAAACCTCACCATAAGTTGAGTGGCTCTTGGTGTGTTTTACCCAAAATGTAAGCGTGTAATTGGGTTCGAAGTATATAAATTTTTGGAGAATTATATTCTAAAACTAAAGATCAATTGGTGATGAAGTCAAGTCTTTCTCTCTTTTTCCAAACCATTTTCCATGCCATCGAACTCATTATTCAACAGGCATGACATTTATTTTCTCATATGTTTCCAGTTCATTTCTAAGAGCAATTTATTAAGGAAAAATATCTAAATTAAGAAGGAAATCTCTTCTAACTAGATAATTGCAATAAAAAAAAGGTTTCAAGCCATTTTGTACCTCTAAATTATGACGAATAATCCTTATCTACATATTTGAACGATTTAACTAGTGTGTCAAACAACGTAATAATAAGGTATATATCATTTAAGTATTATCTACTACAAGCTCCTTACATATAGGTATGTCTATATTTTTCATCAAAACCTAACATGTACATGTGATGGTGAATGATGATTTGACATGACACCAAGGTGGAGGTCTTCTGTGTCATGTATTCCTTTATTAGATGTAATAATTAAGCTAAGAGAAAAAATGCAATTTCATAAGGATCAATTTGAAATAAAATAAAGTTCACAGGGTGACATTGAGCTTTGTTGTAAGTTGAGTGATTGTACTTTTTACCCAAAATGTAAGCATTTATGTTTATGTAAAATTAAAAGTTACATTTTGTATTCGGTCAAACTTAAACATTAATTTCAACAATATATTCACAACTACTGCTCGTTATTAACTATATATCTCGTGCAATCCAATATTACTTTTCCTGAAGTACATAGATTTTCGGAGAATCTTTTCTAGAAATACAAATCAATTGGAGAGATGGGTGGGGTTTAAGTCAAGTCTTTGTTTCTTTTTGTTTTATACAAGAAGTCATTACCTTTATCCACGGCGCTATTAGTTATTGAAACTTATAGATTTTGACAATTCATAACCTTTTTCCAAGGAGTCATTGTTAATTTGGATAGTCGTTTCAGTGACTTTTCTTTGTTTGAACTTATTTCTTGTTTAAAAGAAAAATGTATTTTCAATTTTGCAATCTCTAATTTGTTTCAACTTTGATGACTTGATGTCATTTTTTGTTGAAATAATTAATTTATGTTTGCGAATAGTGCATTCCATTTGCTTCATCGACTTATAAGTTAATTTTAATTACATTCGATGGGTTCAAGTGATTAATATGATAAGTTAAATTAGGTGACAGCTTGAAATTTTTCTAAATTAGGTGACTAAAGTTGAAACACACAAAAAAATTACCTTGCCGTTGTGACAAAATAGTTGAGGTGCTCGATTCATTTTGATCCTATTGTAACGTCGAACAAAGGTAATTTATGTAATTTTTGTTGCAGCGGAAGTCATGAAATGGTATTTGGCTTCGATGTTTTATTGGTTTTTGGAAGATCTTAATGCAATTTGTTCTTTGGTAAATGCAACAGTCAGTCTTACTTCTTTTTTAGTATGGATAACCAACTAGATTGGTGTCGCAAAAACCTTAGGCCATGTTTGATTGCTCTTTCTTTTTAATGAAAGATGAAAATTAAAATTCATTTCTACCTTTTTGCATGTTTGATTGACTAAATTTTTTATGGAATTGATTTTCTACATTTTCTTGATTTTTGAGGAAAAAGTTTTCCCGTGAGTTTGGTGGAAAAAATCATCATCATAGACACTAAGTTCAATTACAACCCATGGAAAATATGCATTGAGCACCTTGCTCTGATACCAATTAATAGTCTAAGAATAACTAACCAAGAGGGGTGAATTGGTTTATAAAACTTTTTCGAAGATTTAATCTAAATTAAATTAAGTAAAGACTAAATAGATTAATTCAAATAATAAGCACAAATATAAAAGTAATAAGTAAATGGGAGAGAAGATGCAAACGATATAATTGTGGAGATTCGATCCAAACAATAATATATGTTCTCCATTACCAAGCTCTCCAGTACAACCAGAAGGATTCTAATGGATTGTCAAGAAGTTTATTATCATCAACTTTGCATAACTATATTCTATCGTCGGCCTGCAATGGTTAAGGGCACATAATGTACTCAATCACAACCTAAAATAATTCAACTTCAAACCAGGTGACCATGTTAGTTATCATGGGTTTGTCTACGTCTTTGATAAAGAATAATTAAGAATTTTTCTTTTTTCACAACTTCAATTCCGTTTCAACCTTTCGAGTCTTGCCTCTTTACTTTTTCCACATCAATTGTAGGGCTTATTTAACATCTAAGACACTAATTGGTGCCAAAACTTTATGACGAAATTCTCGATCAATGGCTTTAATCCGCGTGACATACCTAGTAACTATGATATATGTAAACTTATAATTTGGAACTCAACTGCAAATTTATGTGAGATTCTATTCCATAAATAAAAACTAAAATCAGTAGTGATGAAGTCAAGTCTTCATTATTTGTTTTTATTACAAAAAATTAAAACTCATTTTCAAGCCATCAATATCTATTGAAATTAATTGATTTAACAAGTATGACATATTTATTTTCTCACCTGTTAGCGGTTCATAATTTTAGAGGATTTTATTGAGGAAAAAATGTCTAAATTACAAGATTAGAAGAATTTCTCAAACTAGATAACTATAGTAAAATAAACTCATGTTTGTCTTCCATTCTTTAAAAAAAAAAAATTCTAAATACTTTTTTTCATCTATACATTCACACAATAAAATATTTTAGAAGTAAATTCGATTTTTTTTCCTAATTTTTACCACGCATTCTTCAAGAAATTACTATTTAAAATAATATTTTTCTAAAGAAATGGCTACCAAGTAGGGGCATTTATTTTGTGCCTTGAAGTCATAATGACTACTAATTTCATAGATATTCGAATATATTGTGCCTTGAAGTCATGATGACTACTAACTTCATAGATATTTGAATGACTTGACTTAGGTGTCAAATCACCTAATTTAAGGGTGTGTTTGAGCCACGTTATTTTGAAAGAATGTATTATGAAATAGTAGATTGATGGAGAATGTATGGTTGAATAAGAAGGAAAAGTTTGATGCAATGTAAAATATTATTTTATTGAAGAATGTGTAGTTGAAAAGTAGTAGATGAATGAAAATGAAAATTTTTAATATGTACCAAACATGAGCTAAAAGTTTAAACGATTAGAAATGGTAAAATATATCATTTAAATAAATAGCTTCAACATTGCCCCCCTTGCTTGTAGGGATGGTCTACGTAACAAATTTTTTAATTAACTAGAGAACATTGCAATACGCGATCTAATTCATGTCTCAAAGCCCTTTCAAACATTAAGGATCCGTTTGATTGCAAGAATGAAATTGAATGGAAAGAAAATGAATTACAAGAAATTGAATTGCATAAAACTTATTTTAATGAGAATTGTCAATCAATTGTATTTTATTGATATAAATTTTCAACTGAAATATATTGAATTGACTTTGTTTTCCATGAAAATTATTTATTAAAATGATATAGTTTGTTATAATTGAGGATATAATTTGTTTCCATTACAAAAAATAAAAAAAAATAAAAAAATTATTGCCTAGAAATTTTTTTTCCACCAAACCCATGAGAAAAGTTTTTCCTCAAAAATCAAGAAAATGTAGAAAATCAATTCCATGAAAAATTTAGTAAATCAAACATGCAAAAATGTGGAAATGAATTTTAATATTTATCTTTCATGAAAAAGTAAGAGCAATGAAACAGGGCCTAAGGTTTTTGCGACACCAATCAAGTTGGTTATCCATACTCAAAAAGAAGTAAGACAGGGTTTTGCATTTACCAAAGAACGAATTGCATTAAGATCATCCAAAAACCAATAAAACTTCAAAGTCAAATACAATTTCATGACTTCCGCTACAACAAAAATTACATAAATTACCTTTGTTCGACGTGACAATAGGATCAAAATGAATCGAGCACCTCAACTATTTTGTCACAACGGCAAGGTAACGTTTTTGTGTGTTTCAACTTAGTCACCTAATTTAGAAAAATTTCACTCTGTCACCTAATTTAACTTATCATATTAATCACTCAAACCCAATGTAATTAAAATTAACTTATGCGCCGATGAAGCAAATGGAATGCACTATTCGCAAACATAAATTAAATATTTCAAAAAAAAATGACATCAAGTCATCAAAGTCGAAACAAATTAGAGATTAGAAAATTGAAAATACATTTTTCTTTTAAACAAGAAATAAGTTCAAACAAAGAAAAGTCACTGAAACAACTATTCAAATTAACAATAACTCCTTGGAAAAAGGTTATGAATTGTCAAAATCTATAAGTTTCTATGATTAATAGTGCCATAGATAAAAGGTAATGACTTCTTGAATAAAGCAAAAAGAAACAAAGACTTGACTTAAAACCCTACCCATCTCTCCAATTGATTTGTATTTCTAGAAAAGATTCTCTGAAAGTCTATGTACTTCAGGAAAGTAATATTGGATTGCACGAGATATGTAGTTAAAAAACGAGCAATAGTTGTGAATATATTGTTGAAATTAATGTTTAAGTTTGACCGAATACAAAATGTAACTTTTAATTTTACATAAACATAAATGCTTACATTTTGGGTAAAAAGTACAATCACTCAACTTACAACAAAGCTCAATGTCACCCAGTGAACTTTATTTTATTTCAAATTGATCCCTATGAAATTGCATTTTTGCTCTCAGCTTAATTATTACGTTTAATAAAGGAACACATGACACAGAAGACCTCCACCTTGGTGTCATGTCAGATCATCATTCACCATTCAATAAAATTATGCACATGTACATGTTAGGTTTTCATGAAAAATATAGACATGCCTATATGTAAGGAGTTTGTAGTAGATAATTACTTAAATGATATATACCTTATTATCACATTGTTTGACACACTAGTTAAATCATTCAAATATGTAGATAAGGATTATTCGTCATAATTTATAGGTACAAAATGGCTTGAAACCTTTTTTATTGCAATTATCTAGTTAGAAGAGATTTCCTTCTTAATTTAGATATTTTTCCTTAATAAACTGCTCTTAGAAATGAACTGGAAACATATGAGAAAATAAATGTCATACCTGTTGAATAATGAGTTCATATCGATAATGATGGCATGGAAAAAAGTTTGGAAATAGAGAGAGAGAAAGACTTGACTTCATCACCAATTGATCTTTAATTTCAGAATATAATTCTCCAAAAATTTATATACTTCGAACCCATTTACACTCTTACATTTTGGGTAAAACACACCAAGAGCCACTCAACTTATGGTGAGGTATAATGTTAGCTAGTGAACTTATTTTGTTTCAGAGGCGGTCATTGAAATTTGATTTTGGTTTTGATTTTGATTTTGGTTTGGTTTTGGTTTTGTCATAGTTAAAGGAGTGCATGACACGGAAGACCTCCACATTGGCGTTGTAAGATTGTCATTCGTCATATCACACATTTCATTTTTAAAAACTAACCGAACTTGAACAAGGGACTATACTAAAACAAACGTGAACTTAAATGAGTAAATTGAAACAAAATAAAGTTTGTTGATTAACATGAAACTTCCCTGTATGGCATTGTATGGATCAAGCAAAATTTTGGTTCAAGTTTAATGAAATTGTGCACATGTTAGGAGGGTGTTTGGTAGAGATTAAAATCGGATTAAAATTAAAAAATTAGTCGTTATTGTTGATTTTTATTAGACGAGTGAGACCTAACAACGACCATATTTTCAATTTTAATATAATTAGTAGCCCTATCAAGCACGCTTTGGGTTTCAATGGAAAATTTCATTCTGATTGAAACCCCTACTTTTTGAAGAAAATTTCATTCTACTACAGTAATTGCAGACACCCATCATCCAAGGTATGTGTATTGTGTCAGACTACCAATTAATTGTCGATATTCCCTTTGGGAAATCTTTCGATTTTGCCATCGTATTGTACAAGGAAATTTCCACAAATACCCTCAACCTTTGCACCCTACCTATGTGTAACATATACACACAGATGCAAGGGCAATTTTGGAAGCAACCATTAAAATTGATTCAGAATGCCCATTAATGTCTGACTTGAAATTGATAGAAAGTCTACATGGTCCCACGTTCTTTGAAAACCGTACTGTAGAAGAACAAATTTTTGGACAAAAAACGGGTTTTGAAACAGGGGCCTAATTTGAATTTTGGGCATCATTTTTATTTATTTTTCATCTTTTCACACTTTTTACAATAAAATATTATCGATAAGGGGGACGAGCATGTGGCATTGTGTAATCTGATGAACTAAAAAAAGAACACTATTAGAAGCAATTGTTTGTTGATTTAAAAGAATTCCGAATAAGATCAAATAAATAATTTTTTTAAAAAAAACTTTCAAAAATTCAATTTTATTTGTATACAAGTCACCACCTTTGGCTGCTTAAAGGAATACAATTCTGCTTATTTAATTTTTACCTAACAAACCTAAGGAAAACACAATAAATAGAGTTACAATTACATAATTGAAATTAAGGAATTCTCAAAGAATATGCTTAAACCTTTTATCACATTAGCAATTAAATATAATTTTTCTTCAATATATGTACGAGGTAATTAAAAAGAAAATAAACACATGTAATTATTTTGGTGAATAATTAATTTTATTTGTGAAATTAATAATTAGCAATTCATGGTGATCCCACGGGTATAATTTAACTCAAGATTTGTGCGACAAATTGATTTTCTCAGAAGGTTTCTAATGGATTGTCAATAAGTTTATTATCATCAACTTTGCATAACTATATTCTATCGTCGGCCTGCAATGGTTAAGGGCACATAATGTACTCAATCACAACCTAAAATAATTCAACTTCAAACCAGGTGACCATGTTAGTTATCATGGGTTTGTCTACGTCTTTGATAAAGAATAATTAAGAATTTTTCTTTTTTCACAACTTCAATTCCGTTTCAACCTTTCGAGTCTTGCCTCTTTACTTTTTCCACATCAATTGTAGGGCTTATTTAACATCTAAGACACTTATTGGTGCCAAAACTTTATGACAAAATTCTCGATCAATGACTTTAATCCGCGTGACATACCTAGTAACTATGATATATAAAATTATTGTGTCAACTTATAATTTCGAACTCAACTGCAAATTTATGTGAGATTCTATTCCATAATTAAAAACTAATATCAGTAGTGATAAAGTCAAGTCTTCATTTTCAAGCCATCAATATCTATTGAAATTAATTGATTTAACAAGTACGACATATTTATTTTCTCACCTGTTAGCGGTTCATAATTTTAGAGGATTTATTGAGGAAAAAATGTCTAAATTACAAGATTAGAATAATTTCTCAAACTAGAGAACTGTAGTAGAATAAACTCATGTTTGTCTTCCATTCTTTTAATATTCTTTTTTTCTAAATACTTATTTTCAACTATACATTCACACAATAAAATATTCTAAAAGTAAATTCGATTTTTTTTCCTCATTTTTACCATGCATTCTTCAAGAAATTACTATCTAAAATAATATTTTCCCAAAGAAATGGCTTCCAAGTAGGGGCATTCGAATATATTGTGTGCCTTGAAGTCGTGATGGCTACTAATTTCATAGATATTCGAATGACTTGACTTAGGTGTCAAATCACCTAATTTAAAAGTTTAAACGATTGGAAAGTTGCTTGTAGGGATGATCTATGTAACAATTTTGTTTAGTTAACTCGAGAACATTGCAATACGCGATCTAATTCATGTCTCAAAGTCCTTTCAAACATTAAGGATACGTTTGATTGCAAGAATGAAATTGGATGAAAAGAAAATGAATTATAGGGAATTGAATTGCCTAAAACTTATTTTATTGAGAATTGTCAATTAATTGTATTTGATTGGTATAATTTTTCATCTGAAATATATTGAATTGGCTTTGTTTTTCATGAAAATTATTCATTAAAATGATATAATTTGTTATAATTGGGGATATAATTTGTTTCCTTTGCAAGAATTTTTTTTTTTTTTTTAAATTTTAAAAACATTGTTGCCTAGAAATTTTTTTTCCACCAAACTCATGGGAAAAGTTTTTCCTCAAAAATCAAGAAAATGTGGAAAATCAATTCCATGAAAAATTTAGTAAATCAAACATGCAAAAATATGGAAATGAATTTTAATATTTATCTTTCATGAAAAAGTAAGAGCAATGAAACATGGCCTAAGGTTTTTGCGACACCAATCAAGTTGGTTATCCATACTCAAAAAGAAGTAAGACAGGGTTTTGCATTTACCAAAGAACGAATTGCATTAAGATCATCCAAAAACCAATAAAACTTCAAAGTCAAATACAATTTCATGACTTCCGCTACAACAAAAATTACATAAATTACCTTTGTTCGACGTGACAATAGGATCAAAATGAATCGAGCACCTCAACTATTTTGTCACAACGGCAAGGTAATTTTTTTGTGTGTTTCAACTTTAGTCACCTAATTTAGAAAAATTTCAAGCTGTCACCTAATTTAACTTATCATATTAATCACTTGAACCCATCGAATGTAATTAAAATTAACTTATAAGTCGATGAAGCAAATGGAATGCACTATTCGCAAACATAAATTAATTATTTCAACTAAAAATAACATCAAGTCATCAAAGTCGAAACAAATTAGAAATTATAAAATTGAAAATACATTTTTCTTTTAAACAAGAAATAAATTCAAACAAAGAAAAGTCACTGAAACAACTATTCAAATTAACAATAACTCCTTGGAAAACTGTTATGAATTGTCAAAATCTATAAGTTTCAATAATTAATAGTGCCGTAGAGGTAATGACTTCTTGAATAATGCAAAAAGAAACAAAGACTTGACTTAAACCCTACCCATCTCTCCAATTGATTTGTATTTTTAGAAAAGATTCTCTGAAAGTCTATGTACTTCAGGAAAGTAATAATGGATTGCACGAGATATATAGTTAATAAACGGGCAGTAGTTGTGAATATATTGTTGAAATTAATGTTTAAGTTTGACCAAATACAAAATGTAACTTTTAATTTTACATAAACATAAATGCTTACATTTTGGGTAAAAAGTACAATCACTCAACTTACAACAAAGCTCAATGTCACCCAGTGAACTTTATTTTATTTCAAATTGATCCCTATGAAATTGCATTTTTGCTCTCGCCTTAATTATTACGTCTAATAAAGGAATACATGACACAGAAGACCTCCACCCTTGGTGCCATGCCAGATCAGCATGCACCATTCAATAAAGTTATGCACATGTACATGTTAGGTTTTGATGAAAAATATAGACATACCTATATGTAAGGATCTTGTAGTAGATAATACTTAAATGATATATACCTTATTATCACGTTGTTTGACACACTAGTTAAATCGTTCAAATATGTAGATAAGGATTATTCGCCATAATTTAGAGGTACAAAATGGCTTGAAACCTTTTTTTATTGCAATTATCTAGTTAAAAGAGATTTCCTTCTTAATTTAGATATTTTTCCTTAATAAATTGCTCTTAGAAATGAACTGGAAACATATGAGAAAATAAATGTCATACCTGTTGAATAATGAGTTCCTATCGATAACGATGGCATGGAAAAAAGTTTGGAAATAGAGAAAAAAAGACTTGACTTCATCACCAATTGATCTTTAATTTCAAAATATAATTCTCCTAAAATTTATATACTTCGAACCCAATTACACTCTTACATTTTGGGTAAAACACACCAAGAGCCACTCAACTTATGGTGAAGTTTAATGTCAGCGAGTGAACTTATTTTGTTTCAGAGGCGGTCATTGAAATTTGGTTTTGGTTTTGATTTTGATTTTGGTTTTGGTTTCGGTTTCGGTTTTGTCATAGTTAAAGGAGTGCATGACACGGAAGACCTCCACATTGGCGTTGTGAGATTGTCATTCGCCATATCACACATTTCATTTTAAAAAACTAATCGAATTTGAAAAAGGGACTAAACTAAAACAGTACTGTAGAAGAACAAATTTTTGGACAAAAAACGGGTTTTGAAACAGGGGCTTAATTTGAATTTTGGACATCATTTTTATTTTTTTTCATCTTTTCACACTTTTTGCAATAAAATATTATCGATAAGGGGGACGAGCATGTGGCATTGTGTAATCTGATGAACTAAAAAAAGAACACTATTAGAAGCAATTGTTTGTTGATTTAAAAGAATTCCGAATAAGATCAAATAAATAATTTTTAAAAAAGAACTTTCAAAAATTCAATTTTATTTGTATACAAGTCACCACCTTTGGCTGCTTAAAAGAATACAATTCTGCTTATTTAATTTTTACCAAACAAACCTAAGGAAAACGCAATAAATAGAGTTACAATTACATAATTGAAATTAAGGAATTCTCAAAGAATATGCTTAAACCTTTTTTATCACATTAGCAATTAAATATAATTTTTCTTCAATATATGTATGAGGTAATTAAAAAGAAAATAAACACAAGTAATTATTTTGGTGAATAATTAATTTTATTTGTGAAATTAATAATTAGCAATTCATGGTAATCCCACGTGTATAATTTAACTCAAGATTTGTGGGACAAATTGATTTTCTCATATTCGAAATAAACAACAAAATCATTTGAACAAATGAAGGTAAAATCAAAACTTACAAAGGGTAAGGTCCTATGTTATAAATAGGTAGGTTCTATCAGACAAATTTATGATTCTTTGTTTTCTTTACATCAAAGAAGCTAATGGCAAGTTTGATAAAACTCTGCGCTCTGCTCATCGCCCAATTCTTCATAGGTAAAAAAAAGCTCGACTCCGTTCCTAATAATTTTCGGTTTCCCATTCAATGATTAGGTAAGAATTTGTTCATAATATTTTTTTGTATCATACATTTCAGGGAGTAGAATTATTTCAGCCACAGTGTTTACCCTCCAAAACAGTTGCAGTAAAACAATCTGGCCGGGAACACTCTCCGGCAACGGCGCACCCGTTCTTGGTGACGGAGGATTTGCATTAGCCCCCGGGGAATCCAAGCAAATTCCAGCCCCACCCGGTTGGTCCGGCCGCTTCTGGGCCAGAACTGGCTGCAGCTTTGATGCCAACGGCAACGGCAAATGCGCCACCGCCGACTGTGGTGGCGGATTGAAATGCACCGGAGGAGCGGTACCCCCCGCAAGCTTGGTGGAATTCACCTTGGCAAAGAGCAATGCTGAGAAAGATTTTTACGATGTAAGCCTTGTCGATGGCTACAATCTGCCACTCGGAGTTCGGCCATCTGGCGGCTCCGGTGAGTGCCAATACGCCGGTTGCATGTCTGACCTGAACAAGAGCTGCCCATCAGAGCTGCAAGTGATTGTTTCCGGCGAAGTAGTGGCGTGCAAAAGTGCTTGCGCCGCCTTTAACAAACCGGAATATTGTTGCACCGGCGATCACTCAAAGCCGGAGACATGCCCGCCTACGAACTACTCTCAATTGTTCAAGAATGCTTGCCCTTCTGCATATAGTTATGCATATGATGATCAATCAAGTACACACACGTGTGCAGGAGCAGATTATGTCATCACATTTTGCCCTTAAACCTCATAAATAATTATTTCTTGTTTTGTCATTTCCTTTATCATGTCAGGATAATTATCTTTCTTTTCTTAAAAAAAAAAAGATAAGACGAATCAGAAAAATCTGTAGTATCTTTGTAAAATAATGACGCGTGTCCATCATGTCGGAAACGCGCGAGTCTCATGTGTACTTTTTGATGATCTTCTCTTCTATATAAGGAGAGCTTTCCTTCATTGTAAATGATCGAAAGTTATCAATAATAATCAGTGTGTATTATATACATCATGTTCTTCTAAAAACTTTATATGGAGTAAGATCTGAGTAGAAACATAAGCAACTGCACCTTCATGGTGAACATCTGCATCAGAATGTGCTCTAATGACTATATGATCCGTACGGAGTTAAAGTAATTTGCAACAAGTCCAAAAGTCAAGCCCTTTGTTGAGCCTATTGAGGCGTTGGGTGGGCTAGAATACCGTGATTTGCTGTAAGATTGCTTTCACTCTGCATGTTTGGTATTAGAGCCATGTTTCTATTTCACTCCATATCATGATAATTTATGTTGTTACTAAGTACCGGAAGAAATTAAGGAATAACATCTTTTAATTATGTCTTCTCCAGAAAACTCTAATCATTTTCCTTTACCTAAATCATCTTATGTGTCCTCTTCTTCTACTTCTTTTAGAAAATTCGATGCTTCTAAAATGGAATATCTCTATGAGATATGATGTCTTTCTGAATCTGATAAAGTTCCACTCACAGATCCACTTCTTGTAAATCCGTACCTCCTTTACACAAAACCTCGCCAGTCTATTACTAAAACTGTCCGTAGCCTTATTTCTCCGCAAAAGTCCCAAGACAAAGAATTTGCTCAAGCCTCAAAGTTTGATCAACATCTTTTGTCCCGTATTGAGAAAGAACAGTTTGTTACATTGGAATTACCTTCTCATCTTCCACGAGTATGGTTATCTGAAGGATATACTCATCTCCACGATGGAGATGTTAGATTTGCCTTAACTCTTCATGAAAAAAAATGTCTTCCTACAATTTCAAGAATTGCTTTATTGGATACTCGATTTTCTGAGTATCAACATGCTTGCATTGGAATTGTAGAAATAACTCTCAATGCTGGAACTATTTTGGTCACAATGTTTCCAAATTTCAATATGCCCATATCTAATCCACAATTACTTACTACCTTAAATGTCCAAGTTCAAATTGTTAGAGCTATACCATCTTCTGTCACATATGCAACCACTCTTCATTTTCAGATGGTGTACAGAATACAGAATCATTCCCTTGATTTTGCACAATCTCAAGGAACAAACGATGCTTTACTTCTTCATGTGGAGTCAGATCATGTTCCCAGTTGTACTTATGTCCCTAGGCAAATTCCTCGTTCAGAGTTACTTAAACTCATCCCTGAAACATACAAGTTATGAACAAGCTCACAAAGAAAATAAAAATTTTGCTCCAATACATCCACAGAACCTTTTTTCAGAAAAAGGTCTAATGGAGATGTTGAGATCGCCTTCAAAAGGGAAGTTGTTCCAAAAAGACCCTTTTGTTTTCCCACACAGTTTGCATATGCAGAAAAAGAGATTCCTATTTATGCTTTTGATTCAAATGGAAGGCCGATACACAACAGAACAAATAATACTAGACATATTTTCTGGGGTGTTTGCTCTTGCTCCAGTTGTCTAGCAGCATATATTGATGTTGATTCTCCCCTTCAAAGAAGAAAATCCAAGCAATGCAGTTAAAGAAAGTTACATAAAGCTTTCTATGATATTGATCCAGAAGTTGGACTACTTGGAGAGCTATCAGGTAAATTTGATTATTATGTCAAATACACTACACCACCCAGAAATGATGATCCCATAATTCCTACTGAATGGGATGGTGATGATGATGATGACTGTAGCAATATCATAAGAAATGGGATTGGAATGATAATCCACCCCATCTCATTTTCCTATAGCAATGTTTCATACTCAGGAAGAGTTTTATCCTCTAACATTTGAAAGGGATCACTCTACTCATTCTTGGAAAATCAAGAATTCAAGCACCAGGAGATAAGATGGATCAGTGCAACCTCTTTCAGTAGCAGAAGCAACCTTAAATTTGAATTTTGAAAATGCAGTACAACAAAATGCTCTGTTACAAAAAATTGACCAAAGTCAACAAAGAATTGAAAGGAATCTACACCACCAACTCAGACTCTCCTCACTCATCTTCAAGCATGTAGATAGAAAATCGAAATCCTACACAATGATATCATGAATCATCTACAAAACCCAATACCTTTGATGCTCAAGAAAAAGAAATCAAAAATTTGAAAACTCAGCTTGCTTCTTTTGAATCAAATCCTATGAACCCGCCATCAATACCATATTATCCTTCATCCTTCTCAAACATACAATCTTCCCAATCAGGACCCCTTATATACCTCCAATTACCAAAGATCTACCTCTACCCTTTTCACTCCTGAAGAATAGGAACAAAAGAAAAACTCACTTATGCCCTCAAATAAGATTAAACCTATTGTTGTCCGTCACACACAATCTCCTCCTTCTCAAGACTTTCCACCATCAAATATTTCAAAACAGCCTCAAATGATGATCAAAAATTCTATTTCTACTTTCCTCCAACAAACTCATAACCAAACCGCTCACTCCCTTCCTATCCACCCTATAATAGATGATATCAGTTCTAAATCCGAATCTGTTGAATCTTTTGAAGAACTCTCTGATGAGTTTGTAATGATAACCCTCATTTCTATATGACTGATGTTGTGTATTTTTATATCGCAAGTGTACGATATCGTAACAAGTAATATAGTAGACCTAAGAGTCCGGATTATCGTTCCCACGAGAACTATACTTTAGTCTTAATCTACTTTTCTAACTCTTATTTGATGGAAGTAAATCAAATAAGGAATTGTGATAGTTGAAAAGATTGATTCTCTTAAATGAACTAAATGCCTAAAACTAATAAAATTTATGCTGAAATAACAAATATAAATAGATCAAAGATTCATGTATATAAGATGTATTAGGGCAAAACAACTTCATCTAATGATCACCTTAATCCCAATTCAAGATTCTAGCCTAACTTAGTGTTCGGTCGGATTCTCCTACGGTATTCAATTTACCCCTCTCGAGTTCTCATTGAGCCTATTTAACTAATTCAATTCCATATATTTATGAGAATTACCCTTAGTTAAACAAGTTATGGCACTAGGAATTCATATAACGACCGCAACACTTAGTATAGGTATCTCTACACGTTATACCTCGTTACCGGATTTTATTACACGTTCTAAGTCTCAAACTCACCTCTTAATTTGTAAGAAACTCAATAGATCATCAAATTATTGATCAGGTAATTCAATGCATTGCAATCATAATAAAATCAACACATAGAAAAATAAAACTCATAATTCATGAATTAAAGAACTAATGGTCTCAATAGATTACATTATTTGCCCTAATAATGAATTTAGCTACTCATAATCAAAATAATGAAATAAATAACTAAATTCGAATACATCACCTGACTTAAATGATAAAAAGATGGAAAAGAATCAACTATTGCACCAAGATCTTCTTCCACTTCCAATTCTTGATTTGAACTCGAATCCTTCCTCTTCGATCTTATGTTTTTCTCTCAATGTTACAAAGTGTGGAACACTCTTTTCAATGTGTGGGAACCCCTAATACGTGCCTCATTAAGTGTATTTATACTTTCATACACGTTATTAGCCAATTTGGAGTCTTTTTTGGGGTTTTCACGGCCCAAACAATAAAAACATAAAATCTCTGGCGGTACTCGACGCTTGAGCGCTACAGGACAGTGCTTGGGCACTGCAAATCTGTTAATTTTCAGCATTCGAGCGCTTGAGCGTTAGGTAGGTAGCGCCTAGGCGCTAGCGCTGCCTTGTTGACATTCTGCGTCCTCTTCAGTATTTTTATTATAACTCTTTTTTTCGATATTCGATTGAAGTAATTCAAGATGCATTAGAAAGCTAACTAAAAGGGCTACAACTATTCTTCAGAAGTCGTCTTCAAATACGATCGTTTCCTATGTCAAATATGGATCACAACATGAGTCTAAAAATCGATGCATAACTCTTTCAATCCTAAATTGATGTGTGATCATATTTTAATGATATTTGACGTATTCCTTTATCCAATTGACTTTTAGTACTCTCAAATCTTTATTGTGAGGCTCTACACAACTTTTGAGCATTTGTACTTCAGTCCCCAAACTTTGGATCTTACCTCTTTTTCGCCAATTTTGCATTCTTTTCTCCAATTCTTCATCTTCCATCGAGTTTCACCTAATAACATATTATATCATAAATTAGGCTATAATCTCATTAGAAGAACGACAAAATGTCATTGTTTTAGAGCCTAAATAAGTGTATAAAATACACTTGTCAAATACCCTCAAACTTAAGTATTTGTTTGTCCTCAAACAAAATCATAATCTAACTTAACAAACACACAAACATGCAATGTTAATTACCTAATTGGTGGTCAGTCAATCAAGTAAAGCAACAAGATTTAGCTAGTTAACTTGGCTTTTTATCTCAGAATTGAAATCATAATATCAAGTTTATGCACAGTTTCAAAATCACAATACAAAAATTAAAATCTACTTTTTCAATGTAAAATCAACATGTGTGTGTGTGAAGAATTAAGCATAGCATTATTAATTCATAAGCTGTTTCAATTCCCGACCCTCGGTGGTCAAATATGTTCTTTCATCACTAGTAAGATTCACATGCCCCCAAACTTAGTTTTTTGACTCTTTGCCAGTGTGTAAACTAAGGTTGAATTTTCTACTATCCTCACCTCTCTAGTTTGATAAAATTTCACCAATCGCAGTTCAACATTTCAATAAACAAGGATTCTCCATTGAGTTTGATCGCTTCAATCTCTAGGACTTAACTAGACTAACAATCTCTTATCAAAAGTCAGATTCTTTCAAATAAGTGTTTGGGACATAACCAAGGCATTTAGTGCGTCTTCTGTTTCATGCACCTATTTTTTTCTGATTTTGTTTCAATTTTGTTTTTACTTTTTTTTAATATTTTTTTCTTTATTAGAAGCATTCTCTCCCTTAAATTTTCTAAATGATCCATGTAACAAACTTTCAGCCGATGACTCTCAAGTCAGATGACCATATGACACCAGATTTTAAAGACCTTTGCAGGCTTAATTGCTCGAATCATAAAAGCTACGAAGAGAAGTTTTCTAATAAAATATTTTTTATGCCCTTGTTAGTGCAATGTCCCTCAATTAACACCAATTCAAGTAAAACGACATCAAACTTGAGATTTTTACCCAATTGCATCCTATTGACTTTAAACAATCCATACAAGATTTTTAGTTTCACACATGAAATCCTTATTTATCTCAACATCATCATACAATAGTGAAATCCCCCAAACTATTCTAAATTTGGTCTAAAAATATAAAATTTAGTGGTTTTGAGTTTATCATCTATGGTCGTCAATGTTTTTAATCCTAAATCCGCATATAAAGGGGTGGGGAAGAAAGTAAAGAAAAGACTCCCTAATATGGTGTGTAATTCAATGGCTAGCTTTCTTATTGCTCCCGTTGGCTCCTTGGTAAATAATGATTTACACGTTCCGCAACGTCATGTTCCTGAAAAACAAATAAAGCATTAAGATCAAAAAAACTGGAACAAGTGTTACTTAATTCTAACATCGAATAAACCAATGAATGTATGAAAGACCTAAGGGAAAACGAGATATAGATGATGAATCACAAATAACTTAAAAATAAACTAAATTATCCTAAAACTCGAAAACAAAATAAATAAAAGGGAAAAAAGATTGGGTTGTCTCCCAAGAAGCGCTTCTTTAAAGTCATTAGCTTGACTCTTTGCACAAGTGTTTCATGGCACTTTGAATGTGGCTTTGGATGTTCTGTTTAGTTTGTTTAATTTGACTTTGTTCCATGTTGCACCTTTCCTCCAAATTTTAGCATTACTCTTCTCCATGTAGTATGACTTTTCCTCATCACCCAGTTCGAACTCAACAATATATACCTCAATCTCTTCATAAGGTTTAATTACAAAATCCACTTTTGAGCAAACGATAAAGTCGAGGAATTCCTCTTCTTCGAATGTTGCACATTCTTTTTCGCTCGTTGTGATTAATTTCTCGATTTTCTCAGGTTCCTCTTCTTTAAATGAAGTTTTCTCAAGTTCAACATCCATGTCCAAAACTTGTGGCACAAAGACAATGACATCTTCATTGGAAGTCTCTTCCTCTTGTTGTATTTGTTGATAGTTCGGTGGATTTGATTCTCCTAAATGATGATCATTAGTAATATCTAGAAGAAATAATTCTACAGGCAAATCATTCATATCAAATTCCCATGAGAGAAAAAATGTAACAGGCAAGCTTCCCAGGACAGTTTCATCAATTACATATTCTGCTTTTAGTTCTTGTATATTCCGTCCTATAAGAAAATCTCCCATAAGCATTTCTCCCTCAGCAATTCCTTGAGCTGCAAATTGTTGTTGTCTTATGATGAAGTCACATATGAGCATATTGTCAAAATTAACATTGGCCATCTTTTATCCTGAAAAAGAAAAAAGAAAAACTAAAAAACTAAAATAGAAAAAGAAAAATAAATAAAAGAAAATAAACAAATCAAATAGCAGTTAAAAAGAATAAATTAAGACTAAAAGTAAATAGTCCTTGACAACGGCGCTAAAAACTTGTTGCGTATTTTTATATCGCAAGTGTACGATATCGTAACAAGTAATATAGTGGACCTAAGGGTCCGGATTATCGTTCCCACGATAACTATACTTTAGTCTTAATCTACTTTTCTAACTCTTATTTGATGAAAGTAAATCAAATAAGGAATTGTGATAGTTGGAAAGATTGATTCTCTTAAATGAACTAAATGCCTAAAACTAATAAAAATTATGCTGAAATAACAAATACAAATAGATCAAAGATTCATGTATATAAGATGTATTAGGGTAAACCAACTTCATCTAATGATCACCTTAATTCCCAATTCAAGATTCTAGCCTAACGTAGTGTTCGGTCAAATTCTCCTACGGTATTCAATTTACCCCTCTTGAGTTCTCATTGAGTCTATTTAACTAATTCAATTCCATATTTCTATGCAAATTACCCTTAGTTAAACAAGTTTTGGCACTAGGAATTCATATAACGATCGCAACACTTAGTATAGGTATCTCTACACGTTATACCTCGTTACCGAATTTTATTACACGTTCTAAGTCTCAAACTCACCTCTCGATTCGTAAGAAGCTCAATAGATCATCAAATTATTGATCAGGTAATTCAATGTATTACAATCATAATAAAATCAACACATGGAAGAAAAAAACTCAGAGTTCATGAATTAAAAAACTAAGGATCTCAATAGATTACATTATTTACTCTAATAATGAATTTAGCTACTCATAATCAAAACACTAAAATAAATAACTAAATCCGAATACATCACCGGATTTAAATGATAAAAAGATGGAAAAGAATCAACTATTGCACCAAGATCTTCTTCCACTTCCAATCCTTGATTTGAACTCGAATCCTTCCTCTTCGATCTTGTGTTTTTCTCTCAATGTTATAAAGTGTGGAACCCTCTTTTCAATGTGTGGGAACCCCTAATACATGCCTCATTAGGTGTATTTATTCTTTCATACACGTTCTTGGCCAATTTGGAGTCTTTTTGTGGGGTTTTAACGGTTCAAACAATAAAAATCTAAAATCTCTAGCGGTACGCGGTGCTTGAGCACCACAGGACAGCGCTTGGGCGCTGCAAATCTGTTAATTTTCAGTATTCGGGCGCTTGAGCGCTAGGTAGGTAGCGCCTGGGCGCTAGCGCTGCCTTGCTGACATTCTGCGTCCTTTTCAGTATTTTTATCATAACTCTTTCTCCCGATATCCGATTGAGGTAATTTAAGATGTGTTAGAAATATTGATTGCAGCTTTCCTTAGTCGTGTAGCTATTTTGTGAAATGTGCATAACCTGTACCTCTTTCCCTAGTTTCTCAGCATCAAGAAAATGTAGATGAAAAATGAATATTTATATATAAGTAAAATTTTTAAGCTTATTTGAACTCGTGTCTAAGTGAATGCAAGTACAGACCTGATATTTCTAATTACTGTTGTAAGAGTCGTCAAGCTAAGATTTCTCTTGCAACCTTCCCTAAACTGCGTACCATTTGAGTTCGAAATCGATTTGGGAATGACGATTTGGGTTTGCAAAATATGATTTCCCTTTTCTTAGTTTTGAATCGATTTGGGGATTTAGATTTGGTAATAATGGTTCTCGGATTTCAGGTACATGGGAAGAAAATTCGAAGGTGGAGACACATTTGCAAATGAATTGGATTTGGGGAAAATGCTAGGGCTACAGTTTCTTCATGAGTTAATTGGAGTTGGGTTGAATCTTTTTGGCCATCTAATTCATTAATAAAGAAATTAATCACTGTAGCTAAGGGTTTGTTTGGGTGATTTTCGTCCACGTGTCCACGAGGTTACCATTTTTAACAGACAGCTCAGCATTCTGTCTTCCACGTCAAGGTGTTCATGGACGGAATCCATCCAATTTTAGTGAAACGAAGAAAATTTGAATGGCTATTGGGAAGCATTGTAAAGTTCAATGGGTAGGCCGTGACGATGGGTAAAGTACAATGGTTAAACAAACAATTAATTCCTACTACGAAAGAAATTGGAAACTTAACATTTGAGAGTGACTTTTTGATATTTTTGGCATATTATTAGTAGACATCATGTCATGACTCTACGTGGGTGTGTCTATCTATTTTTTATGTTGTGTGTAAAATTACTGATGTTTCACATTTATGGATTCCTTTAATCAACTATCGAAATTTAAAGTCGTTAGAATTTGGGTGTGACCCAAATTCCTTATTGAAGTAATTAAAGAATTCTAATTAAAGTGCACTTCAAGAAGAATTCAGTTTGGAATGCTATTGGAATCCTATGTCAGTTTCTATTTTGGAAACTCATTAAAAGTTGGAAATTGGTACTGAACTTGAAGAAGAGTTCTGGATGGAGAAAAAAATTGGCAGAATGCCCGACATTGCTGCGTCGGCCCTTTCTAGATTTGTCGCATTTTCTCCCATTTTTCATTTTGGACTCAGGTTTTTGTCAACATACTTCATCAACAACTCTACTATAAGGGTTTGGATGTCCCTACATGCTCTCTATAAATAATAGGATCTTTTATACAATTTTATGATGTGAGAAAAGAGATTACTAGAACTTTACGATCAATTGTATATTTCTATGTTATTATTGGTGCAATAAAATCTCATAATTCCTCTATCATATTTTCTTGTCTTCTTTTATTCTTTTGCTTGTGATCAAATACTTCATTATTGTGACATATAACTTCAACATCTCAATTCGATGGTTGGTTTCATATCAAGTGGTATCGAGTGATACGTGATCCTTGAAATCCCAACATTGGGTATCATAGATTCTGGGTATAATTAACATAACAATTGGTATTAGAGACTAGGTTCAGTAGTCCCGCAGAGCGCATGTTTGATTTGTTCGAGTTTTTTGTTCATGATGACTTCCATGAAGTATAACATTTCGTTTTTGGATCAGAGCACTAGATTTTTGCTGTGACAAGTTAAGATGTGTGAAGTACTCACACAGCTAGATTTTGATGATGTGTTGTTGAGAATTGACAAGAAGCCCACAACATTAATCGTGGAAGAAAAATTAGGGAATGATAAAAAGGCAGTTTCTCACATTCATCTACATTTATCAAATACCATTCTTCAGGATGTTTTGAAGGAGGGTTCAGAAGCTATTTTATGGTTGAAGTTGGAGCAATTGTGTATGACTAAAAGTTTGACAATCAAGTTGCATCACAAGCAGCATTTATACTCTCATCGAATGACAGAATGATGATCATTGTAAGATCATCGGCTATATTTAAAGATATCGTAGCTGATTTGGAAATTTTGGAAGTAAAGTATGACGAAGAAAATTTGTCCTTGATCCTATTGTGTTCGTTGTTCGCTTTGTTTTATTCATTTCGAGACATGATCTTTTATTGTCGTGATACTCTCACCATATAAGAGGTGTATGATGCTTTGGTTTCAAAAGAGAAGATGAAGCTTTGGTTTCAGAGGTCGAAGATGGAGAAGGCCTTGTTGTTCATGGTGGTTCTGGATGGGGCAAATTAAAGTCTAAGTTCAGTAATTAGATTTGTAACCTATGTCAGAAGAAGAGGCACTTAAAGAAGGATTTGTACAAACTGCAAAATAAAGAATGGTTGGATGCAAGTCGATATGGGAAGTAATCAAAGACTTCAGGTGAAACGGACCTCGTAGAGAACATTGTAAGTGAGGGAGATCATTTAGCTATTTCTGACATCGAGTCTAAACAAAAATAGGATTGGATTCTGGATTCAGCGTGTATGTTTCATATGTGTCCTAATAAGGATTTATTTTCTACATACGAAACTGTCTTCAAAGGTATCGTGGTTATGGAAGACAACATACCTTGTTGGGTTGCTGAAACTGGTACGGTCAAATTGAAGCTATTGGAAGGAATAATTAGAACAATTGACCAAGTTCGACATGTTTCGGATTTGAAGAAAAATCTCATCTCGTTGTCTATCCTTGATTAAAAGGGTTATGAGTTATTTGATGGAGGTGGAGCTTTGAAGGTTTGTAAGGCTGCCCATGTTGTACTGGAAGGACATAAACGATCTTAGTTATACATCTTGCAAGGTCGTGCATAATCTAGAAGAGTCAATCAGCACAGGTTCAGTACCGTGGTGGACATTCAGTTTGATACAATACCTTTGGGAGCTCATAAACGGTTGGATTTGAAGAATACTACTCGTTGGAGTTTAGGAAATATGGATAATGCTGCTTTATCACCATCACCTGCAATGCCATTGTATTCAATTGCTAGGGATGGGCCTAGTGGTAAAAGGTATGTGGATATTGATTTTGTTGAATATGCTTTCAGCGTAGTAGAAGGTATATAATCTAGCAATGGGCCTTTTTTAAAAGCATTTGGGTTCGATTCTGCTCTGGGGTGTGTTACAGGCTAGTTTGGTGAATTTTAAAATCATTATGATTTTTTTTGGAATATGAGGTAATTCTACATAGTAGAGCTTTGATTCATTGGAAGATGTGCAGTATCTTGTATTTGGTTGGCGAAATTAGTTTTGGTTATTGTTAAAGAGCTGCTTCATTCCTTGCAGATGGATTTTCTTCTCCAAGTGGAGAATATTTTAGAGCTTTGTTCATTGTAGTGAAATTCGTATCAAAATGGAGATTGTTAGAATTTGGGTGTTACTCAAATTCATTATTGAAGTAATAGAAAAACTCTAATTGAAGTGCACGTTAAGAAGAATTCCGTTTGAAATGCTATTGGAGTTCTATGTCAAGTTGAAGTTCTATTTTGGAAGCCCATTTGGAGTTAAAAATTGGTATTGGACTTGAAGAAACGTCTACAACGGAGAAAACAATTTGGAACAACACAAATATATTTTTGTACAAAACACCTGACGCCTCAGCGTTAAGCATAAGCATCGTGACGCCAACCCCGAAGCCGGGGAGCCTGGAGGTGGCGCCGCGGCACTACCTGCACCTGTTCCAGATTTTTCGCATTTTTCTCGCATTTTTCATTTTTGACTCGATTTTTTGGCATCCGACTTCATCAACAACTATACTAGGAGGGTTTGTACATCTCCTACATGTTACCTAAAATATTAAGCTCTTTTATACAATTTTATGATGTGAAAATAACGTGAGAAAAGAGATTACTAGAACTTTATGATCAATTTTATATTTATATATTATTATTGGTGCAATAAAATCTCTTAATTCATCTCTCATATTTTCTTATCTTCTTTTATTCTTTTACTTGTGATCAAATACTTCATTGTTGCGTCATATAACTTAAAAATCTCAATCCGGTCGTTGGTTTCATATCAAATGGTATCGAGCAATACGTGATCCTTGAATTCTCAACAATTAGTATCAGAGATTATGAGCATAATTAACATAACAGTAGTATCCTATCCCCTCAATGATGTGTTATGTTAGTTGAAACTTGGCATTTGATTTGATGTTATTTGAACTGTTTAAGGTTTTTTTTTTTCAATAATCCACTAATCTTATTTTACAAGTTTCAGCATTTTCTTTCTTGTTGTTGAGGTTATAATTTAGACATTTATGCTTTCTATTCAATTAATTAGCACTTGCAGGTGTGAGCTCCTTGATTCGTACTCTGGTAATTATGCTGGAGGGGCTAGGCCAACATTATTTTTCCTCTAAAAACTCAAATTATCTTGTACAAGTTTTTTAGTTGAAGGATTAAAGATTAACAAGAGGAGGATAGAAGTTTGCTAGTCTCTCAATTATGCTAAAGGATTAAAGCACTCCCATTTGACTCATTTTCGTATATTTAGGGGTCTAATATGTTTTTTTAAGTTTTTGTTTTAACTGCATTTATGTTCTTAGAATATTTTGTACCACAAGCTGTTGTATTCCTGTGCCTTTTAGTGTACATTACAGTAGATCCTTTGTGGTGAGAGAGTTCCTGCAAAAGAACGCATCTTACTTATCACTAACCACAGAACAAGGGTTGAATTGATGTATTTGTGGGATCTAGCATTGCGTAAGGGGTGCTTGTGCTATAACAAATTGTCCTCAAGAGCATTCTAATGAAATTGCCAATCTTTCCCTAGGGATTTCACATATTGGAGTTCATCCCAGTGGAGAGAGAATGGGAATTTGATCAATCAGTAATGCGTCTAATGCTTTCAACCTATAGCGATCGTCAGGATCCCCTGTGGCTTACTGTTTTTCCTAAAGGAATTGATTATACGTAATGTTATTATTCCCTTAGTCTTTCTCATATCACTTTATTTGCATCATTCTCCTATACGTTATGAAATGCATTTATTCTATTTTCTTTATGTGCACTTTCTTTTGGTTTCAAAAATTATTAGTAGACTCACTATACCTATTAATTGGTGCTACAGATAATATAATGTTGAAATTACCAAACTTTAAATCAATTGCATCAGTGGAGATGTTTCTTCATGGTCACTAGTATATGTGTTTTGGGATATTATCATTTGTCTGCTAATTTTTGCACATAGAGTATACAATCCAGTACTCTTGCTTTTGTCAACAGTGAATAGAAGTGCCAAAAATGTCAGAAGTACAATGTTGAAAGTGGAAGAATGTGCTGCTTCCAAAGACCAAGGGATTCTATGCTTGTTTGAAAATCCTGAGGGACTCCTTGGATGTAGGTCCATCATTTTTCATAATATTTGTCAATAATTCAAAGCATATTTTCTTGTTGAATCTTAATGTTGATAACAAATGTTCTGTTATGAGAACATCATTTCAATCTAGACATGGTCGGTCATATGATCCTCAGAATGGCCATTTTTTAAGTATTCTACTAATGGAAAAAGTTTGCCCACTTATTATATTTGTTATTCTTACTGAAGTAATTTATATCATACTTTAATATGAGTTTTGGGTCAAGATAGTTACTTGAAATGATGAATTCCAAGATATTTTGAATGTTGAATAACCTTACTTTCCAAAACTCCAAATCTACAATTTTCTTGCACTCCAATGGTCCCAATCTCGATCACAGTGAAAGGTGGTTATTATCCACAACTTAAGTGCCAACTTTTGTGAGTTTTCATGCCAAAATAGTGGTTCTAGGTGCCTTTCAATTTTGGTGATATTTTCCATACGAATTTTCACCATTTTATTGTCATCTTCTCCCTATTTTTTTTGCTAGACAAAAACATTTGAGGTTTTATGAGATTATGGGGAGTTGTGGATTTAAATTCCAAATTCAAATCACTTCATCCAACCATTTTAATGTCTTGTGGGTCGGGTTACCCCGCATGGGTGACCCGTGATCCATATTTTCTAACATCTCTCACTCACACATGATGGGCTTGATTCGAACCACAAGGGACAACGAATGTTACATGTTAGATATTTCTCAAGATCTATCTCACAAAAATTTATACGACAAATGGACTGTGCGACCAATGAGTATATTAGAGCTCACAATACTATAAACCTGTTAGGGATATATACTCTACTAGAGAAACATTACATCTTGCTATTTTCGATCCCTCAAGTATTTATGGAACATACTTGAACCCCATATCTTATCATGGTATTCACAATTGTGTGATACTCTAAATAGTTAAACACAATTGTTCGACCAGTGAATAAAAATATAAATGTTAGTCAAAATAGTCTTCATTTCCTACTCGAATCCTTCAACTTTAAATCGGCTACTTTTCTAGACATGTCCCATAAACCCGAATCAATCAGAGTTATTGGCAACATGCTAAAGTAGCAATACCGAAATAAAATCTTAAGAAACGGTCAAAATTCATAAGGTTATATATGAGGTTATATAACCTCAAGGTCTCACATAATGAGGAAGTAGGGATCTATTCACTTATTTACTCAATATTGGTCATAAAAGCGTGCGTGGTATGAAACACGTGCTAAATATTTTCTCTCTTTCTTAGAGTGTATGTTATATCTTTTATATGCAAATAACAACGTACAGATCCTAGTTCAAGTATTCCTTGATAATCACTATGCTAATCACTATTCATTTCCCTCTTTTTCCAGTGCTTATATATTTCCAAAGAATCGAAATCAAAAAATAAGCAGTCCAACTACAGGAAGGGAGGCAGATTCGACCACTAGTGGCGAGGATTCAGGGAAGCAAAACTGTCTTTGGGTTTACAGAAGGCTGACCGCAATTTGCAAGTTGGATTCAAATTTCGCTGGTACACAAAACGATTGATAAATTGCACTCTAGAGGTGGACGCATTGCAAGAGGCAGAGTCACGAAAGGGGTTTGGATTTTTAGATGCTAACGTGAAAAAGGTTAATTCCATTTGAGATAACTATACTTTGGTTTCATTTCAATCAAGTAACTACACTTCGATTTTGTTCAGTTGTGTAACGTGTCTGCTCTTTGCATCACAATGTAGATTTGGAAATTGAATGAATTGGTGGATATTGAGAAGTACATGAGAAGACTAGAGCGGCATAGCGCTAAGAAAGCTAAATAATGGTTGTTTCATATTTGGATCTGTAGAGAGAAAGATGGAGATGGGGGTGGGGTGGATGTATAGCATTTTCTAAAAGCATTCGTTTTTTCTTTTGTTCGTGTTTAAATTTCATTCGTGGTAATTATACTTCAATCTATTGTTAATGCAGTAATTGTAACTCAATTTTGTTTAATTGAATTATTACAGTTTAATTTGATTTTCATTGGGTAAATCCATAATACATGTAATAAAATGTAAAATAAATAAAGATTTATCGATCGTGTACTCAAATAACACATTTAGATTCAAGGGTACATGAATCGTAATACAATTAAGGTGAGTTTTAAACTATCACATATTAAAAAGAGAAGGGAAGGGAAAAAACACACATAAGGATTCAAAGATAAATATGTTTACAATAACAGAATGAGGGTATTTTGGACAAATCTAAAAACAAAAATAAATTTGAAATCTAGTTAGTGAAAAATCTTTGCATGACACACAAGAAACGAAATCTTTACATGATCTCTGCTTTCTAACAAATAGCGTCATTATTAAGTTTATTAAAGTTTTATTTGATTTTTACGTAAATTTAATGTTTATATGCATATATGATATATCTATAAAAATCTAAATATTTAACATCAAATTTACCTAGAAAAGACTTTTTTTTTTTTCCTTTTCATTTAAATGTCTTTCTTTTATACTAAACTTATTGGTAGACTAATAAGGAGCATAATAAGTAATAGACTGAATTAAGACTCGTTAAATCTTTACGCAGATTCAACAATAAAAAGGGAGAAATTGCAACAGCGATCCCTAACCTTTCACTTTTTTACAGACTTTACCTTAACCTACACTTTGTACCACTCACAGTCTCAAACATTTCAAAAATATCACTGGGGTCCAATTTGATCGTTAGTTGACTAAAAAACCAAATTAAAAATGGAAAAATGGTACTTTGTATTTTCCTTACATTACATAAGTTAAAAAATTAAATTAAAGACCAAAAAATAAAAAATAAATCAACCCCTTCACCAATATTCACCACCCCCACCCAACCCAACCCCTTCTCAACTCAAACCAAATTTCATCTTCTTCCCATAGCCATCAGCACCACCATAGCCTTCACACTTACAACTTATTAGCCACCTCCCAAAACCACTACCATTCCCCAGCCTAAAATCACTTCCCAAATCCACCACTATTCCCCTTCCTTTCAGCCACCGCCCAAACCCATAACAATTCCACTATCTTCAACCACTGCCCAAATCCATAAACATTCCCCAACTTTCAGCCATTGCCCAAATCCACCACCATTCTTGTGACTTTCAGCCACAGTCCAAATCTAAATCCAAATCTCAAGTTCTAGATTACTCCCCACCACCATTCCATGCCTAGTAAATTGCTTGATTTGGAGTTCATGTCAGACTGTATGATTTCATCTTTGAACTACCTGAATTTGTCTTCCATCTGTATAGTACCCATGTTTCATATCTATGATTTAGAAGCTTTTTCCACATGTTTATTAGCCACTGGATCTACAATAGTTTGGAGATGAAGATGAATCTGGGGTAGGCAACTGTAGGTGAAGGAGAAGATGTAGTAGGCTTAGGAGAGAGAAGAGAGTGATGTCGTTGTGATTGTTGTCGACAAGGAGGAGGAGATGAGTAGGTGTGGGTGGGACATATTGTTTTTTTTAGTTTAATTGTTCTAATTGTTTTGGTTTTTAAATTTAGTTTTTAAAATTATTTAATTTAAAAAAATACAAAGTACCATTTTGTCATTTTTAATTTGGTTAAAATTGATTAAATTGGTTTCAGCCAGATGGATATTTTTGAAAGGTTTGAAACTGTGGGTGACACAAAATAAAGGTTAGAGTAAAGTCACAAAAAAATTGAAAGGTTAGGGACCGCTGCATTAATTTTCCCATAAAAAAATTATTTTAGCCATATAATAAAGGAGTCATGAATTCGAATTTTTATATTTATTGAAAACTAGAATGAATGTATTTAAAGAAAAATGTAATGTGATATTAATGAGATTATTTTGTTAACATTCCACTTGGGATTGTCATGAATGGTGTTAATGTTTTTCAGAAAATAAAATGAACCCTTGTTATTCTTGAGGCGATTTAATATTAGTTAAGACAATAATTCCGTAATTCAATCGTGCCAAAAATTTATACAAAAATCTCCATCAACGACTTTTATTCGCTTGATGAAATTAGTAACTATGATATCGCAAACATGTAATTAGGCAATCATGAGATTATGTGGAGAATTTTTCCAAGAAATAAAAAATAAAAAATAAAAACCAAACAGGTGGTTAAGTCAAGTCTTCCTTTTTGGTTTTTTATATACAAAGTCATAACCCTATTCCCAGGCATCAGAATTAATAGGAAACAATGTTCTAGAAGACGCACCTAAGTGAGATGCGTGGCGGAAATGCCAAGCCACTTATTAGCAGCCAACAACAATCGTTGATCGCTGGGGGCATTTTATAATCCCTTTTCCTTTTTTAATTCTTTTAAATTAAAACTTAAATGCTGATTGACATTTGAACTTATCTTTTTGTTGAATTTTTTTAAAAATATATATATAAAATTCCTATAAATCTATTTTAAATGTTTGGTAGGTATTTAATTATTAAATATTTTTTTAATTGATTAAAAATTAAAATGATATTAAAATAAGAAAACGTCTTTTATGTTTTTTACGTCCATGGCTCGCCTAAACTCGCATAACCCATAGTTTGACCTCCACGTATCCCAACATATTAAGCATTTTAGAACAGTGATAGGAAGATATTCATTTAAGGGAAAATTGCAGTAGCGGTCCCAAACCTTTCGACTTTTAGCAGACTTTACCTTAACCTTTAGTTTGTAACTTTTGTTGTAAGTTGAGTGATTGTATTTTTTACCCAAAATGTAAGCATTTATGTTTATGTAAAATTAAAAGTTACATTTTGTATTCCGTCAAACCTAAACATTAATTTCAACAATATATTCACAACTACTGCTCATTTGTTAACTATATATCTCATGCAATCCAATATTACTTTTCCTGAAGTACATAGACTCTCGGAGGTTCTTTTCTGGAAATACAAATCAATTGGAGAAATGTGTGGGGTTTAAGTCAAGTCTTTGTTTCTTTTTGTTTTATTCAAGAAGTCATTACCTTTATCCAGTGGCGGACCCAACCCAGCCCCGAAGTTTAGCCCAAGCGGATCGCGGACGTTGACCGATCAACGTCGACAGTCAGTCATCGTTAGAGCGAGTTCGATTATTAATATTTATTTATTTATTATTAAAAATTATTCAATATATATGTAAAGGCAATGAAACGTAAAAATTATAGCAGAAAACACTCTTTCAACACTTGCAATTGCCACATGTAATATCAAAACTAAGGTGATCAACATATAAACCAATGGAAAATAACAAGAGCTTCTTGTTTCAAACAACTTCTGAGCAACACAAGAAATGCTATTGAGGTTCAAGAAAGCTTTAGTCATTCTCACAAACATAAGGAACTTGTCAAGTTGAGGTCAAAGTAATAAAAACTCTTCATTATTGAAGTCCCAAGGATACAACTGAGTAAGACGTAAATGTTGCAAAGGAATCTCTTGGATTTAAACACGAAATGCAGGTTAGGAGCTTAGTAGTTGTCTCGGAAAAACAATCATTCAAATCTTGAAAGATAGAGTCTATCACGTGACAAAACAAATCAACATAAAAGCGATGATAATAAGTCACCTGCTGAGTTCCACACCTAGGTCGACCTTTCAATACCACAATATCCTCCATATTGGGCACTAAAATATGTCTAACAACACAAAACTCAATCACCCTACTCAACAAATTATCCCAGCCATCGTCTCTCATGTCCTGCAATGCACGTTTACACACATTTAATAACCCCATAGCATTCTGAATATCCTGATCCTTTTTCTGTAAGGCTTGTAAAAGGTCGTCTGTAATTTCAAGAATTCCAAACATGAAGTGGAGACTGAACACAAACTCAAAGTCCTGCATAGTATCCATTTGTCTTGCGGGCATTGATTTCTGATCTAAATTTATGCCATCTTCTAATATATCATCAAAAATATCTATGATAGCATTAAACATATTAATCACACGAATAATTGTCAGTAGGTGTGAGCCCCATCTAGTATCTCCTAGATGTGCCAAACTCATTTCTTGAAACTTACCACTCCCACCACAAAGTTCCCCAATATTAAGCTTCTCCAAAATATCGGCATAGTAACTTATTTGAAGAGTATCTACATGCTTACATGATGCACTAACCAAATTATAAAGCATGTTAAATAAATCACCAAGCATATTATTCTTATGTGCCACAGCAACAACTGCCAACTGAAGTTGGTGAACAAAGCAATGGACATACATAGCATAGGGGTTCTCTCTTAAAATTAAAGCTTTCAAACCATTGAACTCACCTGACATATTGTTTGCTCCATCGTAACCTTGAACTTTCAAGCAAGATATGCTCAACCCATACGTAGAAAACATTTCATCAATGACATCCTTCAGTGATTGGGCACAAGTATCAGCGACATGGGTAATGTCCCAAAAACGCTCCTTCACGAGCCCACTTTTGTCAACAAACCTCAAAACAATTGCCATTTGTTAGAATTATCACGAGCCTCATCAACCAAACTCAAAAACAAACGATCACCAATTTCATTGATAATAGCCCTTGTTGTCTCTACGGCACAACAATTAATCAAGTCTTTTTGGATCTTTGGTGAAGTCATTTGGTCATTTCTAGGAGTATTACTGAATACTACTTGTTTAACTTCCTCACAACGAGATGCATTCTAGTCTAGCAGCTCAATTAGATTTCCTCTATTGAGAGACTCTTTGGATTCATCATGACCACAAAATACCAATCCTTCCATCAAGAGGAATCTAGTACAATCTAGTGCCGCAGTTAATCTCATCCTATGATTTTTTTGTTGACTACTACTTTGGCTAGAAATAACGTAAGAGATACTTTGCTTTTGATTCATCAAGTTGGTACACTTTGTGAAAGCTTGATTATGAGTACTATCAAAGAGACCGACATGATCTTTTAATGTCTTTTTGTGCTTCCAATCCCTAAAGCCGATCTTAGTGAATACATGTCCACCCCCTTGACCCCCTCTATCCAGTTTGAACAAGTGGCAATACAAACAATACACCACATCCTTTTCTACAATGTACTCTAACCAACCAAATTCAGCGAACCATTCTTTCCAAAAACACTTGTTATCACTTCCCATCTGTCTTCTTGGAAAGTCATGTCCATGTGGTTGACACAGACCTTTCTCTAAGTATGACATCCTAACATCATCTATAATATTAGGATCATATGACTCAATACGAGAGCGTTCCTTGGATCAGATACAAGATCATCCGAGTTGAATTGAGCTCGAGACTTTTTCGTGTTATTTAACTCAAATAACACGTCGGCTACTCGACTAGAAGCAGTGGCAGGACTAGATGCACCATTGAAACTGGAAGAAACAGGTATAGATTTCTGTTTCGGTTGAAAAAATCGTTCCATAATCTACAATTACAAGTGAACAACATAAATCAATGAACATAGGTTAACTTAATTTCAATCTTGAAATAAAGAATTTGTTTTATGATGGTTTTACATATTCGAATGTAGTGTCATTATATTTTGTTGGTAATGCAGAATTGAAAAGTCCCAACATTCATAAATTCAATCCAAATCGAAATTTCCAATTCTCCCAATTCCAAACTCAATTCAAAACCTTAAATCCAATTTCAAACCATAAACCTAAATCCAATTCCAATTTCAATTTCAGTTCCAAATCCAAATTCAATTCGAAATCCAATTTTTATTTCCCCAAATTCCAAATTTCTAATTTCCCTAAACCCTAAACAACACTGGAAAGAGTTAAAGAAGAAACTATCATAAATCATGAAAATAACTCATAAATAGATAATAACACTACAAACAAAACAAACAAAACCAAAAAAAAAAAAAAAACCAAAACAAAGAAAATAAAACTCACGGCTCATTCAAGGCGATGGCGATCTATATAAAGGAGAGTCATTCGCTGGTGGTGACAGGAGGACCGGTCACCGCAGAAGACTGAAGATGGCCGGAGAGAAAGCTGCGATGCAGGCAGTGGCGAACCCGAACACATGAACTCTAAATCGTGTCGCGTGGTGTTGGTGGCTTGACTTGGGGATGAATAAGGAAATTAATTTTTGTTTTTAATTTGTATTGGGGGAAATGGGTTGGGCTAAGTATGTAATTAAGTATTAGCCTATTGGGCCGAAAAACAAATAGCCCAAGCCCCAATTGCCCAACTCAATTACATAAGAAAAAAAAAAAAGCAAGGTTGGGCCTTTATATATTAATTACTGGGCCGAATAAAATAAGCCCCCCGGCCGGGTGCTCGGCCGGGTGCTGCCTTTATCCACAGCACTATTAATTATTAAAACTTAGAGATTTTGACAATTCATAACCTTTTTCCAAGGAATTACTGTTAATTTGGATAGTCGTTTCAGTGACTTTTCTTTGTTTGAACTTATTTCTTGTTTAAAAGAAAAATGTATTTTCAATTTTGTAATCTCTAATTTGTTTCGACTTTGATGACTTGATGTCATTTTTTGTTGAAATAATTAATTTATGTTTGCGAATAGTGCATTCCATTTGCTTCATCGGCGCATAAGTTAATTTTAATTACATTTGATGGGTTTGATTGATTAATATGATAAGTTAAATTAGGTGGCAGATTGAAAATTTTCTAAATTAGGTGACTAAGTTGAAGCACACAAAAAAATTACCTTGCGGTTGTGACAAAATAGTCAAGGTGCACGATTCATTTTGATCCTATTGTCATGTCGAACAAAGGTAATTTATGTAATTTTTGTTGTAGCGGAAGTCATGAAATGGTATTTGGCTTTGAAGTTTTATTGGTTTTTGGATGATCGTAATGCAATTTGTTCTTTGGTAAATGGAAAAGCCTGTCTTACTTCTTTTTGAGTATGGATAACCAACTTGATTGGTGTCGCAAAAACCTTAGGCCATGTTTGATGGCTCTTTCTTTTTCATGAAAGATGGAAATTAAAATTCATTTCCACATTTTTGTATGTTCGATTGACTAAATTTTCCATGGAATTGATTTTCCACATTTTCTTGGTTTTGGAGGAAAAACTTTTCTAATGGGTTTGGTTGAAAAAATCACCATCAGACACAAAGTTCAATTACAACCCATGGAAAATATGTGTTGAGCACCTTGTTCTGATATCAATTGATAGGCTAAGAATAGTCCAATAGGGGGTGAATTGGTTTATAAAACTTTTTCGAAGATCTAATCTAAATTCAAATAATTAAAGACCAAATAGATTAATTCAAAATAACTAAAATCAGTAGGGATGAAATCAAGTCTTCATTATTTAATTTTATTACAAAAAAGTCCAAACTCATTTCCAAGCCATCAATATCTATTGAAATTAATTGATTTAACAAGTATGACATATTTATTTTCTCATATGTTAGCGGTTCATAATTTTAGAGGATCTTATTGAGAAAAAAATGTTCAAATTACAAGATTAGAAGAATTTCTCAAACTAGAGAACTATAATAAAATAAGTTCATGTTTGTCTTCCATTCTTTTAAAATTCTTTTTTTTTTTAAATACTCATTTTCAACCATATATTTACACAATAAAATATTCTAAAACTAAATTCGAAATTTTTTCCAAATTTTTACCACGCATTCTTCAAGAAGTTACTATTTAAAATAATATTTTTCCAAAGAAATGGCTACCGAGTAGGGGCATTTGAATATATTTTGTGCCTTGAAGTTATGATGACTACTAATTTCATAGATATTTGAATGACTTGACTTGGGTGTCAAATCACCTAATTTAAGGGTGTGTTTGAGCAACATTATTTTGGAAAAATATATTCTGAAATAGTAGATTGATGGAGGATGTGTAGTTGAAAAAGAAGAAAAAAAGTTATTGATGTAATGGAAAATATTATTTTATTGAATAATGTGTGGTTGAAAATTAGTATAAGAATGAAAATGAAAATTTTAATATGTACCAAACATGACCTAAAAGTTTAAACAATTAGAAAGGGTAAAATATATCATTTAAATAAATATCTTCAACATTGCCCCCCTTGCTTGTAGGGATGGTCTAGTTTTTCCATTGTAACCTAACATGTGCATTGTGCACAATTCCATTAAACTTGAACCAAAATCTTGCTTGATCCATACAATACCATACATGGAAGTTTCATGTTAATCTACAATCTTTATTTCGTTTCGATTTACTCATCTAAGTTCACGTTTGTTTTAGTTTAGTCACTTTTTCAAATTCAATTAGTTTTTAAAAATGAAATGTGTGATATGGCAAATGACAATCTTACAACGCCAATGTGGAGGTCTTCCTTGTCAATTAATCCTTTAACTATGACAAAATCAAAACCAAATTTCAATGACCGCCTCTGCAACAAAATAAAGTTCACTAACTGACATTAGACCTCACCAAAAGTTGAGTGGCTCTTGGTGTGTTTTACCCAAAATGTAAGCGTGTAATTGGGTTCGAAGTATATAAATTTTTGGAGAATTATATTCTGAAATTAAAGATCAATTGGTGATGAAGTCTAGTCTTTCTCTCTTTTTCCAAACTTTTTTCCATGCCATGAAGTCTAGTCTTTCTCTCTTTTTCCAAACTTTTTTCCATGCCATCGAACTCATTATTCAACAGGTATGACATTTATTTTCTCATATGTTTCCAGTTCATTTCTAAGAGCAATTTATTAAGGAAAAATATCTAAATTAAGAAGGAAATCTCTTCTAACTAGATAACTGCAATAAAAAAAAGTTTCAAGCCATTTTGTACCTCTAAATTATGACGAATAATCCTTATCTACATATTTGAATGATTTAACTAGTGTGCCAAACAACGTGATAATAAGGTATATATCATTTAAGTATTATCTACTACAAGCTCCTTACATATAGGTATGTCTATATTTTTCATCAAAACCTAACATGTACATGTGCATAATTTTATTGAATGGTGAATGATGATCTGACATGACACCAAGGTGGAGGTCTTCTGTGTCATGTGTTCCTTTATTAAACGTAATAATTAAGCTGAGAGCAAAAATGCAATTTCATAGGGATCAATTTGAAATAAAATAAAGTTCGCAGGGTGACATTGAGCTTTGTTGTAAGTTGAGTGATTGTACTTTTTACCCAAAATGTAAGCAGTTATGTTTATGTAAAATTAAAAGTTACATTTTGTATTTGGTCAAAATTGAACATTAATTTCAATAATATATTGACAACTACTGCTCGTTTATTAACTATATATCTCGTGCAATCCAATATTACTTTTCCTGAATTACATAGACTTTCGGAGAATCTTTTCTAGAAATACAAATAAATTGGAGAGATGGGTGGGGTTTAAGTCAAGTCTTTGTTTCTTTTTGTTTTATTCAAGAAGTCATTACCTTTATCCACGGCACTATTAGTTATTGAAACTTATAGATTTTGACAATTCATAACCTTTTTCCAAGGAGTTATTGTTAATTTGGATAGTCGTTTCAATGACTTTTCTTTGTTTGAACTTATTTCTTGGTTAAAAGAAAAATGTATTTTCAATTTTGTAATCTCTAATTTGTTTCGACTTTGATGTCATTTTTTGTTGAAATAATTAATTTATGTTTGCGAATAGTGCATTCCATTTGCTTCATCGACTAATAAGTTAATTTTAGTTACATTTGATGGGTTTGAGTGATTAATATGATAAGTTAAATTAGGTGACAGATTGAATTTTTTCTAAATTAGGTGACTAAGTTGGAACACACAAAAACGTTACCTTGCCGTCGTGACAAAATAGTTGAGGTGCTCAATTCATTTTGAGACTATTGTCACGTCGAACAAAGGTAATTTATGTAATTTTTGTTGCAGCGGAAGTCATGAAATGGTATTTGGCTTCGATGTTTTATTGCTTTTTGGAAGATCTTAATGCAATTTGTTCTTTGGTAAATGCAACAGCCAGTCTTACTTCTTTTTTAGTATGGATAACCAACTAGATTGGTGTCGCAAAATCCTTAGGTTATGTTTGATTGCTCTTTCTTTTTAATGAAAGATGAAAATTAAAATTCATTTCCACATTTTTGCATGTTTGATTGACTAAATTTTTTATGGAATTGATTTTCGACACTTTCTTGATTTTTGAGGAAAAAGTTTTCTCATGAGTGTGGTGGAAAAAATCATCATCATAGACACTAAGTTCAATTACAACCCATGGAAAATATGTGTTGAGTATCTTGCTCTGATACCAATTAATAGTCTAAGAATAACTAACCAATAGGAGGTGAATTGGTTTATAAAACTTTTTGGAAGATTTAATTTAAATTAAAGTAAAGACTAAATAGATTAATTCAAACAATAAGCACAAATATAAAAGTAATAAGTAAATGTGAGAGATGATGCAAACGATATAATTGTGGAGATTCGATCCAAACAATGATATATGTTCTCCATTACCAAGCTCTCCAGTACAACCAGAAGGATTCTAATGGACTGTCAAGAAGTTTATTATCATCAACTTTGCATAACTATATTCTATCGTCGGCCTGCAATGGTTAAGGGCACATAATGTACTCAATCACAACCTAAAATAATTCAACTTCAAACCAGGTGACCATGTTAGTTATCATGGGTTTGTCTACGTCTTTGATAAAGAATAATTAAGAATTTTTCTTTTTTCACAACTTCAATTCCGTTTCAACCTTTCGAGTCTTGCCTCTTTACTTTTTCCACATCAATTGTAGGGCTTATTTAACATCTAAGACACTTATTGGTGCCAAAACTTTATGACGAAATTCTCGATCAATGACTTTAATCCGCGTGACATACCTAGTAACTATGATATATAAAATTATTGTGTCAACTTATAATTTTGAACTCTACTGCAAATTTATGTGAGATTCTATTCCATAAATAAAAACTAATATCAGTAGTGATAAAGTCAAGTTTTCATTTTCAAGCCATCAATATCTATTGAAATTAATTGATTTAACAAGTACGACATATTTATTTTCTCACCTGTTAGCGGTTCATAATTTTAGAGGATTTATTGAGGAAAAAATGTCTAAATTACAAGATTAGAATAATTTATCAAACTAGAGAACTGTAGTAGAATAAACTCATGTTTGTCTTCCATTCTTTTAATATTCTTTTTTTCTAAATACTTATTTTCAACTATACATTCACACAATAAAATATTCTAATTGGGGATACATTCGATTTTTTTTCCTAATTTTTACCACGCATTCTTCAAGAAATTACTATCTAAAATAATATTTTCCCAAAGAAATGGCTTCCAAGTAGGGGCATTCGAATATATTGTGTGCCTTGAAGTCGTGATGACTACTAATTTCATAGATATTCGAATGACTTGACTTAGGTGTCAAATCACCTAATTTAAAAGTTTAAACGATTGGAAAGTTGCTTGTAGGGATGATCTATGTAACAATTTTGTTTAGTTAACTCGAGAACATTGCAATACGCGATCTAATTCATGTCTCAAAGTCCTTTCAAACATTAAGGATACGTTTGATTGCAAGAATGAAACTGGATGAAAAGAAAATGAATTACAGGGAATTGAATTGCCTAAAACTTATTTTATTGAGAATTGTCAATTAATTGTATTTGATTGGTATAATTTTTCATCTGAAATATATTGAATTGGCTTTGTTTTTCATGAAAATTATTCATTAAAATGATATAATTTGTTATAATTGGGGATATAATTTATTTCCTTTGCAAAATAAATTTTTTTTTTTAAATTTTAAAAAAATTGTTGCCTAGAAATTTTTTTTCCACCAAACTCATGGGAAAAGTTTTTCCTCAAAAATCAAGAAAATGTGGAAAATCAATTCCATGAAAAATTTAGTAAATCAAACATGCAAAAATATGGAAATGAATTTTAATATTTATCTTTCATGAAAAAGTAAGAGCAATGAAACATGGCCTAAGGTTTTTGCGACACCAATCAAGTTGGTTATCCATACTCAAAAAGAAGTAAGACAGGGTTTTACATTTACCAAAGAACGAATTGCATTAAAATCATCCAAAAACCAATAAAACTTCAAAGCCAAATACGAATTCATGACTCCCGCTACAACAAAAATTACATAAATTACCTTGGTTCGACGTGACAATAAGATCAAAATGAATTGAGCACCTCAACTATTTTGTCACAACGGCAAGGTAACGTTTTTGTGTGTTTCAACTTAGTCACCTAATTTAACTTATCATATTAATCACTCAAACCCATCAAATGTAATTAAAATTAACTTATGCACCGATGAAGCAAATGGAATGCACTATTCGCAAACATAAATTAATTATTTCAACAAAAAATAACATCAAGTCATCAAAGTCGAAACAAATTAGAAATTATAAAATTGAAAATACATTTTTCTTTTAAACAAGAAATAAATTCAAACAAAGAAAAGTCACTGAAACAACTATTCAAATTAACAATAACTCCTTGGAAAACTATTATGAATTGTCAAAATCTATAAGTTTCAATAATTAATAGTGCCGTAGAGGTAATGACTTCTTGAATAATGCAAAAAGAAACAAAGACTTGACTTAAACCCTACCCATCTCTCCAATTGATTTGTATTTTTAGAAAAGATTCTCTGAAAGTCTATGTACTTCAGGAAAGTAATAATGGATTGCACGAGATATATAGTTAATAAACGGGCAGTAGTTGTGAATATATTGTTGAAATTAATGTTTAAGTTTGACCAAATACAAAATGTAACTTTTAATTTTACATAAACATAAATGCTTACATTTTGGGTAAAAAGTACAATCACTCAACTTACAACAAAGCTCAATGTCACCCAGTGAACTTTATTTTATTTCAAATTGATCCCTATGAAATTGCATTTTTGCTCTCAGCTTAATTATTACGTTTAATAAAGGAATATATGACACAGAAGACCTCCACCCTTGGTGCCATGCCAGATCAGCATTCACCATTCAATAAAGTTATGCACATGTACATGTTAGGTTTTGATGAAAAATATAGACATACCTATATGTATGGAGCTTGTAGTAGATAATACTTAAATGATATATACCTTATTATCACGTTGTTTGACACACTAGTTAAATCGTTCAAATATGTAGATAAGGATTATTCGTCATAATTTAGAGGTACAAAATGGCTTGAAACCTTTTTTTATTGCAATTATCTAGTTAGAAGAGATTTCCTTCTTAATTTAGATATTTTTCCTTAATAAATTGCTCTTAGAAATGAACTGGAAACATATGAGAAAATAAATGTCATACCTGTTGAATAATGAGTTCCTATCGATAACGATGGCATGGAAAAAAGTTTGGAAATAGAGAGAGAAAGACTTGACTTCATCACCAATTGATCTTTAATTTCAGAATATAATTCTCCTAAAATTTATATACTTCGAACCCAATTACACTCTTACATTTTGGGTAAAACACACCAAGAGCCACTCAACTTATGGTGAAGTTTAATGTCAGCTCGTGAACTTATTTTGTTTCAGAGGCGGTCATTGAAGTTTGGTTTTGGTTTTGGTTTTGATTTTGGTTTTGGTTTCGGTTTTGTCATAGTTAAAGGAGTGCATGACACGGAAGACCTCCACATTGGCGTTGTAAGATTGTCATTCGCCATATCACACATTTCATTTTAAAAAACTAATCGAATTTGAAAAAGGGACTAAACTAAAACAAACGTGAACTAAAATGAGTAAATTGAAACAAAATAAAGTTTGTTGATTAACATGAAACTTCCCTGTATGGTATTGTATGGATCAAGCAAAATTTTGGTTCAAATTTAATGAAATTGTGCACATGTTAGGTTTCAATGGAAAAACTAGCCACTATTTGAAACGCGTTTTTTTTGAAGAAAATTTCATTCTACTACAGTAATTGCAGACACCCATTGTCCAAGGCCTGTGTATTGTGTCAGACAGACAATTAATTGCCCCTATTCCCGTTGGGAAATCTTTCGGTTTTGCCCTCGTATTGTACAAGAAAATTTCTACAAATACCCTCAACCTTTGCACCTTACCTATTTGTAACATATACACACAGATGCAAGGGCAATTTTGGAAGCAACCATTAAAATTGATTCAGAATGCCCATTAATGTCTGACTTGAAATTGATAGAAAGTCTACATGGTCCCACGTTCTTTGAAAACAGTACTGTAGAAGAACAAATTTTTGGACAAAAAACGGGTTTTGAAACAGGGGCTTAATTTGAATTTTGGACATCATTTTTATTTTTTTTCATCTTTTCACACTTTTTACAATAAAATATTATCGATAAGGGGGACGAGCATGTGGCATTGTGTAATCTGATGAACTAAAAAAAGAACACTATTAGAAGCAATTGTTTGTTGATTTAAAAGAATTCCGAATAAGATCAAATAAATAATTTTTTTAAAAAAAAAAACTTTCAAAAATTCAATTTTATTTGTATACAAGTCACCACCTTTGGCTGCTTAAAGGAATACAATTCTGCTTATTTAATTTTTACCAAACAAACCTAAGGAAAACACAATAAATAGAGTTACAATTACATAATTGAAATTAAGGAATTCTCAAAGAATATGCTTAAACCTTTTTATCACATTAGCAATTAAATATAATTTTTCTTCAATATATGTATGAGGTAATTAAAAAGAAAATAAACACAAGTAATTATTTTGGTGAATAATTAATTTTATTTGTGAAATTAATAATTAGCAATTCATGGTAATCCCACGTGTATAATTTAACTCAAGATTTGTGGGACAAATTGATTTTCTCATATTCGAAATAAACAACAAAATTATTTGAACAAATGAAGGTAAAATCAAAACTTACAAAGGGTAAGGTCCTATGTTATAAATAGGCAGGTTCTATCAGACAAATTTATGATTCTTTGTTTTCTTTACATCAAAGAAGCCAATGGCAAGTTTGATAAAACTCTGCGCTCTGCTCATCGCCCAATTTTTCATAGGTAAAAAAAAGCTCGACTCCGTTCCTAATAATTTTCGGTTTCCCGTTCAATGATTAGGTAAGAATTTGTTCATAATATTTTTTCGTATCTTACATTTCAGGGAGTCGAATTATTTTAGCCACAGTGTTTACCCTCCAAAACAATTGCAGTAAAACAATCTGGCCGGGAACACTCTCCGGCAACGGCGCACCCGTTCTTGGTGGCGGAGGATTTGCATTAGCCCCCGGGGAATCCAAGCAAATTACAGCCCCACCCGGTTGGTCCGGCAGCTTCTGGGCCAGAACTGGCTGCAGCTTTGATGCCAACGGCAACGGCAAATGCGCCACCGCCGACTGTGGTGGCGGATTGAAATGCACCGGAGGAGCGGTACCCCCCGCAAGCTTGGTGGAATTCACCCTGGCAAAGAGCAATGCTGAGAAAGATTTTTACGATGTAAGCCTTGTCGATGGCTACAATCTGCCACTCGGAGTTCGGCCATCTGGTGGCTCCGGTGACTGCCAATACGCCGGTTGCGTGTCTGACCTGAACAAGAGCTGCCCATCAGAGCTGCAAGTGATTGTTTCCGGCGAAGTAGTGGCGTGCAAAAGTGCTTGCGCCGCCTTTAACAAACCAGAATATTGTTGCACCGGCGATAACTCAACGTCGGAGACATGCCCGCCTACGAACTACTCTCAATTGTTCAAGAATGCTTGCCCTTCTGCATATAGTTATGCATATGATGATCAATCAAGTACACACACGTGTGCAGGAGCAGATTATGTCATCAGATTTTGCCATTTTCTTTATCATGTCAGGATAAAAGTCATTCTTTTCTAAAAACAAAGATAAAATGAGTCAGAAAAATCTGTAGGATCTTTGTATTTACAAATGACGCGTGTCCATCATGTCGAAAACGAGCGAATCTCGTGTGTACTTTTTGATGATCTTCTCTTCTATATAAGGAGAGCTTTCCTTCATTGTAAATGATCTAAAGTTATCAATAATAATCAGTGTGTATTATATATATCATGTTCTTCTAAAAACCTTCCAGTTCTTATTTAATTTCAGAAGGTACAAAGTAATTATAGATTAGAGTGATATGGAGTAAGATTTGAGTAGAAATATAAGTATACTCTGCAGTTGCACCTTCATGATGAACCTCTGTATCAGAATGTGCTCTACTGACTATATGATCCGTACGGGGTTAAAGTAATTTGCAACAAGTCCAAAAGTCAAGCCCTTTGTTGAGCCTATTGAGGCGTTGGGTGGGCTAGAATACCGTGATTTGCTGTAAGATTGCTTTCACTCCGCATGTTTGGTATTAGAGCGATGTTGCTATTTTACTCCATATCATGATAATTTATGTTGTTACTAAGTACCGAAAGAAATTAAGGAAGCATATCTTTTAATTATGTCTTCTCCAGAAAACTCTAATCATTTTCCTTTGCCTAAATCATCTTATGTGTCCTCTTCTTCTACTTCTTTTAGAAAATCCGATGCTTCTAAAATGGAATATCTCTATGAGATATCATGTCTTTCTGAATCTGATAAAATTCTGCTCACAGATCTACTTATTGTAAATCCGTACCTCCCTTACACAAAACCTCGCCAGTCAATTACTAAAACTGTCCGTAGCCTTATTTCTCCCCAAAAGCCCCAAGCCAAAGAATTTGTTCAAGCCTCAAAGTTTGATCAACATCTTCTATCCCCTATTGAGAAAGAACAGTTTGTTACATTGGAATTACCTTCTCATCTTCCACGAGTATGGTTATCTGAAGGATATACTCATCTCCACGATGGAGATGTTAGATTTGCCTTAACTCTTCATGAAAAAAAATGTCTTCCTACAATTTCAAGAATTGCTTTATTGGATACTCGATTTTCTGAGTATCAACATGCTTGCATTGGAATTGTAGAAATAACTCTCAATGCTGGAACTATTTTGGTCACAATGTTTCCAAATTTCAATATGCCCATATCTAATCCACAATTACTTACTACCTTAAATGTCCAAGTTCAAATTGTTAGAGCTATACCATCTTCTGTCACATATGCAACCACTCTTCATTTTCAGATGGTGTACAGAATACAGAATCATTCCCTTGATTTTGCACAATCTCAAGGAACAAACGATGCTTTACTTCTTCATGTGGAGTCAGATCATGTTCCCAGTTGTACTTATGTCCCTAGGCAAATTCCTCGTTCAGAGTTACTTAAACTCATCCCTGAAACATACAAGTTATGAACAAGCTCACAAAGAAAATAAAAATTTTGCTCCAATACATCCACAGAACCTTTTTTCAGAAAAAGGTCTAATGGAGATGTTGAGATCGCCTTCAAAAGGGAAGTTGTTCCAAAAAGACCCTTTTGTTTTCCCACACAGTTTGCATATGCAGAAAAAGAGATTCCTATTTATGCTTTTGATTCAAATGGAAGGCCGATACACAACAGAACAAATAATACTAGACATATTTTCTGGGGTGTTTGCTCTTGCTCCAGTTGTCTAGCAGCATATATTGATGTTGATTCTCCCCTTCAAAGAAGAAAATCCAAGCAATGCAGTTAAAGAAAGTTACATAAAGCTTTCTATGATATTGATCCAGAAGTTGGACTACTTGGAGAGCTATCAGGTAAATTTGATTATTATGTCAAATACACTACACCACCCAGAAATGATGATCCCATAATTCCTACTGAATGAGATGATGATGATGATGACGACTGTAGCAATATCATAAGAAATGGGAATGGAATGATAATCCACCATATCTCCTTTTCCTATAGCAATGTTTCATACTCATACTCAGGAAGAGTTTCCTCCTCTAACGTTTGAAAAGGATCACTCTACTCATTCTTGGAAAATCAAGAATTCAAGCACCAGGAGATCAGATGGATCAGTGCAACCTCTTTTAGCAACAGAAGCAACCTTAAATTTGCATTCAGAAAATGCAGTACAACAAAATGCTCCGTTACAAAAGATTGACTAAAGTCAGCAAAGAATTGAAAGGAATTTACAGCACCAACTCAGACTCTCCTCACTCATCTTCAAGCATGTAGACAGAAAATCGAAATCCTACACAATGATATCATGAATCATCTACAAAACCCAATACCATTTGATGCTCAAGAGAAAGAAATCAAAAATTTGAAAACTCAACTTGCCTATTTTGAATCAAATCCTATGAACCAGCCATCAATACCATATTATCCTGCATCCTTCTTAAACACACAATCTTCCCAATCAGGACCCCTTATATACCTCCAATTACCAAAGATCTACCTCTACCCTTTTCACTTCTGAAGAATGGAAACAAAAGAAAAACTCACTTATGCCCTCAAATAAGATTAAACCTACTGTTGTCTGTCACACACAATCTCCTCCTTCTTAAGAATTTCCACCATCAAATATTTCAAAATAGTCTCAAATGATGATCAACAATTCTATTTCTACTTTCCTCCAACAAACTCATAACCAAACCGCTCACTCCCTTCCTATCCACCCAATAACAGATGATATCAATTCTAAACCCGAATCTTTTGAAGAACTCTCTGATGAGTTTGTAAATGATAACCCTCATTTCTATATGACCGATAAAGCACAAACATGTCAATCTCAAACTTAGCAACCAGTTGAACCCACAGTTGAGGAACCAGAAGTACTTGATGAAGATATGATTGAAACTTATGTGACTAACAATTATTATTCTTCAAATGGAGCAATTTCACCAAAATTCACCTTTGATGATATTCCTCCATCACAATAGAAATACTGACTTCAGGAAATGAAAGCATGGTGTACTACAGAACTCCAAAAACCAAGGATGACTCATACAAAGGTCATAAAAGCTTTATTGTCAAGGATTACAAGATTTATCTAAGATTGGTATGATTCAATGGGTGAATACAGACAACTTCAATTATCCCAGGAGTCAAATACTACAAATTATTCTATAAATTCCCTATATTGGGAATTTTGTGGAAAGTCAGATCATGATAAGGAAATTGCTAGAGAAGAATTTTTCGAATTAAAGTGTTATTCATACAATCCAAAAGATCTTGAAAATCACTTTATGAATGCTGCACAACGGTATTATCTTATTGGTGGCATGGATGATACCAACATCAAACAAGCTTATCTGGAGCCAATTCATCAACCTCTTGGTCAAGAAACATTGAGAACAATGAAAATGAAAGGACAACCTTTAAATGCTACATCCTTTGGTGAACTTCATAATTGGAAAATGAAGACACTGAAGAAGCTTTGTAATCATAACGCTTTCCTCAAAGACTGGAAAAGGCTTGTGATAAGCCTTATTTGCATATTAAATGCAGTCGTTCTATGAAAGATTATGATTGTAGAGGAAAGAAAAAATTTGATAAAAGGAGAATAAAGTTTTCTCGTAGAGAAGCTCCTCTTAATCCTTATCGGAGAAAGAAAAGATTCTTCAAGCTCAAATTCTCAAAGAAAAAAGGAAATAGATGTTTTATCTGTAGAAAGAAATGTCACTTTGGAAAGACTTGTCCTAACAAAGAGAAGGAGAAAATTCTTCATCAAATCTTCACAGCCACAAAAATTAACTATGGCGATGATGATCTATAATCCTTATTCTCTGAAGAAGATGAACAAACACATCGCTCTTGAATATAATTCTGATGAAAGTCTTTCTAATGAATTTGATGATGTAGAAGAATTTTATGGCATGCAAATTGATAATCTTGCCTTTTCAACTATTCGTGTGCCAATGATTGAAGTAAAACTCTTTAGGAAAGTATGAAAGGCCAATAACAGTTGCCGCACTGTTTGACACTAGCGCAACATGTTCAATTTTTAATCCTACTATTCTTCTTGATTACATGTGGAAAACTCATCGGCAAATTTTTCAAGCAGCAAATGGAGAAGTTTTTCAACTGAAATAATCAGCAAGCCTATCACAATCCAGTTCTTTCCTGAACTTGGTATTTCTCACAAGTTACTAGGTTCTTCTTTACCTGGTAAAGATATTTTCATTGCATAGGATATTATCAAACAATTATGGGAAAAGAATGTTATTCCTCGTCCAAATGGTCTCAGATACAAATCATACTTTCAGCCTTACATACAAATTACTACACACTTTACCATGACCATTCTAAATATCACAGAAACATTAATTCGAGATTGTTGTAAAGAATCTCACTCAGATTTCCTCACTAAATGCATAAATCCACTTTGGAAAAACTCATACTTTTTCATTTCTCTTCAATTGAAGAAAAATGAAGATGTCAATCCTACAAAAGTCAGCCATCTTGGAATGAACCCAAAACACCTTCAATTAGCCACTAAAGACCATTCTCAACTACAAGTTGAAGGTCTCATTGAACAACAACCTCACAATGGGCGTGTCAGGCATTCTATGTTAATAAAAGAAGTGAACAAGTTAGAGGAAAACTCATACTCGTCATTGACTACAAGCCATTAAATGCTTTCCTTGCAGATGATAAATTTCCTCTTCCAGACAGAAAGACGATGTTTGCAAATCTGTCTCGGGTAAGGGTTTTCCCAAAAATTTGATCTTAAAGTCGATTTTTGGGAGTTGGGAGTTAAATCTTAAAAAAGATACAAAACAACATTCTGCATTCCAAACCACCATTATCAGTGGATGGTTATGCCCTTTGGTCTAAAAATTGCTCCTTCTCTTTTCTAGAAAGCAATTACAAGAATCTTTGATCCATTATTGGATACAGCTTTGGTTTATATTGATGATATCTTATTATTCTCTGAAGATGAAGAATCTCATGCCAATCTACTCTCCAGATTTACAGATCTTGTTAAGTATTATGGTATTATTCATTCTCAAAAGAAAATGGTGATTGGTGTTAAAGAAACTGATTTTTTGGGTATGCATATTAAAGATGATCAGTATTCACTCCAACCCCATGTTGGCCAGGAACTTCTTAAATTTCTAGATGAAAATTTGACAAAAAAGAAAGTTCAATAGTTTCTTGGAATTGTTACTTATATGACAGATTTTATTGATCATCTTTCATCAATCATTCAACCACTTCAACTCATACTTAAACAAAACTCACCTCCCTGGTCATCAGCTCAAACTGAAGCAATCAAAACCATTAAACAAAAAGTCAATGATCTTTCAGCTTTGCAAATCCCTACAGATGGAAAACATATCCTTCAAACAGATGCAAGTGATTGTTTTTGGGCATCGGTCTTACTTGAAGAAAAAGATGGAAATAGAAAAATTTGTGGATGTAGAAGTGGTTTCACAGAATCGGAGAAACATTATTAATCTACCTTGAAAGAATTTCTTGCAGTAAAAAGAGGAATTGAGAAATTCAAGTTCCATCTTATTGGACATAAATTTTCGGTAGAAATGGACGTGTCCGGTTTTTCCAAAATGCTTTTTTTTAAGAGAAAACAAATTTCAAACTCTCAACTTCTCAGATGGGCAGAATGGTTCTCGTATTTTGACTTTGATGTCAAACATATCAAAGGAAATGTAATATGTTACCAGATCTTCTCTCTAGACCAAAAATTTCTCTCATTCTTCCTCCATCTATTCCAATCATTTACATGATGGGCTCAAAATCCTCAAATCCTTATCCTTACATTGAAGTCTTTTCTCCTGAACTCATAAAAACCAAAACTCTCAAATTTAGATACAAAGATCTTATGCTCAGATATCAATCTACTGTGATAAGAAAAACTAGAATTGATACACTCGGTGGTCTTGGATTTCATCAAGACTATCCATCTTCACACTTTTCCATTTTGATCTAAAGCACGTTGCACTAAGATTTTCAAAAAAAAAAACTCTTTGTTTTCTTTGGTACCTTTTAGAGCTTTGACAAATTTAAATTTCTTTTCATATCACTGAAGCACTTGATTCATTCTATCAAATGAATCTGGGTTTTCTACACAAAACAATTGATCATTTTGCAAAAAAAAATTTTGAATAGTTTTATCCAATTTCACACCGGATAAAAATGTTTCAAGCTTTTTTTAAAAAAATTTAAAGATCTCAAAACTTCTAAATACAATGTTTGTGTGATTTTAGTTTTTCAAAGACAAGGTTATTTCACTGAAGCAGGAACGTATGCTCATTTCTCTCATGCTAAAGAGTATACAGTTCAACCATTCAACATGCATCAAAATTGGGAGTACTATCTAAAAGAATTCTGGAAATTCCAAAGGCGTATGGCAGAAATTAATCAGATAATTCCTCCACAAATTTGGCCAGATTATGAAGATAATGCCCCATTGGAAGCTTTACCAGTCGATTACACTCAAAAGATCCAACAAGATATTCAAATTTATCAGGAAATACATCTTCAAAGATTTTTTACTGTGAATGATCCAGAATATGACTATGCATTTGATTATCAATTTGGACAGCTGCATCTGGGAAGATCGACACAAAGTCTTGGTGAAACATCAAAGTTTTCAGAAAAGACTCCAAAAGGAAGCCACTAAGGAAAAACCAATTGGGAATTTCAGGAAAACTTGTTGACAGTTTGGACCGTAGCGTAAAAAAGGAAAAAATATTTCTTGAAAAAGAAAAAGAGAAAAATTGAAAATGAAGTAAATGCAGACCCATGGTGGAATTCAATAAAAGAAAAGACATAATCAAGCAAGAAAAAAATCACAAAACACAGGATCAAGTCAAACAAATGAACAATTTTCTCAAATTAATTATGATAACAACATTTTCCAAGATTCATAGGATCCATGGCCAAGTGAAACTCAAGATATCAACACACCATGGTTAAATCAACATGGTTTACCCTCACGTCCAGAAGACTCTATGAATCTAGACACACTAAGACACGAGAAGAACAACAATATATCTACTTTATTAAAGCAATATCTGCTTTATTAAAGTTCGTTTGTCTGTTTGTATAATAATTTGTTAGTTTAATTATTGTATTGCTTTAGTTGTATTATCATGTGAGGATAAGAATCTTTCTTTTCTAAAAATAAAGATAAGGTGAGTCAAAAAAATCTGTAATATCTTTGTAAAATAATGACGTGTGTCCATCATGTCGGATCACGTAAGTCTCGTGTGTACTTTTTGATACTCTTCTCCTCTATGTAAGGAGAGCTTTCATTCATTGTAAATCATTGAAAGTTATCAATAATAATTAGTGTGTATTGTGTACATCATGTTCTTCCTTAATTTCTTCTCGTATTTAGTAACATAAATTATCATTATATGGAGTGAAATAACAACATGGCTCTGATACCAGACATGCGGAGTGAAAGCAATCTTACAACAAATCACGATATTCTAATCTACACAACGCCTCAATAGGGTCAACAAAAGGCCTAACTTTTGGACTTGCTGCAAATTACTTTAACCTCGGACGAATCATATAGTCAGTACAACACTTTCTGATATAGAGGTTCACCATTAAGGTGCAACTGCAGAGCATACTTATATTTCTACTCAAATCTTACTCCATATCACTCTAATCTATAATTACTTTGTATCTTCTAAAATTAAGTAGGAACTGGAAGGTTTTTAGAAGAACGTGATGTATAAAATACACACTGATATAATTTGCCGTGTTTTAAAGATTTTGTTTGGTTTGGTTTTGTTTGGTATTATAATTTTATTATATTAAGTGCTGTTTGATTAAAATTAAAATCAGATTTGTAGTAGATTTTAATAAAAATTGATAAAATGTGTGGTTAAAATATTATTGGTCTAATGACATATGATGATAAAATTAAGTATTAACGTTGATTTAGATTAAAATATATATTATAATTCCTACCATGGCTAATTCTTTTTGTTGACATATATGATATAACCAACAATTGGTGGTAAGAGGTAACAATGAATTCTAATACTATTAGCGAAAAAAGTGTTATTGAGTAACTTATGTAATTGTTATTTATTGGTGCACGTAAAATTTAATTTGAACATCACCAAACAAGTGAATTTATTGATGTAGCACTAGTTTCATTTTTCTCTTCGAAATAAATATTCAGTATTTGTTTGATGAAATTTCGCAGATGTACAAGATTGTTGGGTTTGAATGACTTGAGAGTATCATTTCTACAATGATTAGACTTTAATTTTAATTCGTATCAACTAGCAATCAAATAAGAAAATGACACACATAATTGTCATTTTATTGATGTCTATTAATATCTACTTAATATTATACTATTCACCAACTAAATGAACGTGAAGATGATATTGAAAAAAGTTGTGCCCAAGAAAAGCATGTTAAGAATCCGACTCCATCATCAATCTCCCATTATAATTCTCAACCTACAACTTTTAATCTAATTTGTGTAAGATACCAATAATTGTAGACTAACAACAAACTTGAGACAGAAAATAAATAAATTTAATTGGTGGAGGTTAAGATTGGTATTTTAATAGTAGATAAATAGAGAAGCTAAAAAGGAAATTTAAGAAGCTACATTTCTTCTGCTCTTCAATAGTCGCCGCAAGATGTTGCAGTTTCTTTCATAAGCAATTTCTTTATGTTCATCAAACACTTGATATAAATATGCATATTTGAGAAGCATGCATGAGTTTGGCTCTAAAAGCAATCCCAACCCAAGCCTAAGATGCTGTGTTGATCATATTTGGATGATTTTCTAAAAGTATTTTGTTCGATTAGATCGAAACAAGTCCGTCCAAATTGACTTTCTTATGAAACTCTTTTGTAAAAAATAGAAGTTCTATCACCCTTAGACTTCTACCTGAAATTACAAAGCAAATGAAGACATGAAAATTCAATAAATTCATCAATGTGTGTTTACGCACTATATGCTCGCATCAAACGGCTGAATAAAGGAAGGTGGCCATGGAGTCTGAGATTGGAAACAATGTAGATGAAAAAGGGAGTTAGACTGTCGAAGATTGGAGAAAATTGGCCAATGAAAAAGGGAGTTAGATTGTCGAAGATTGGCAGGAGATTAGCGCGGAAGATTTTATAGGTACTTTAATTGTAACGTCGATAATGTCCTTACCAGGAAGTAAAGTAGTGAACTGCGCCCTCCATTTTCTCTCTTTTTGCGCCCATTTGCTATAAGTGATCCATATATTTTATATTCAATAATAGACTTAGGGTATGGGTTTCGAAGAGGTCCACTCTCGGAAATGAATTTTTTGGTGGATTTGAGGAAGATTTGAAGAAATTTGGGCAAATTTGAGGCAATTAGGATTTTAAGAAGTGGTGACAAAAAATCATCTGAGTTACAAGATAGACAGTCAGAAGCTCGTTTGGAATATCAACTTAATTTTTCCTTTCTCAAAAAAGCTAAACTAAATTAATTCTCATCAGACCAAAACTATGGGTTGGGTTCAATTTGAAATTAAAATCGATTCAATCCAACCTAGCCCAGTCTGAGAGCGCATGTGCCCTACCTCTTCCACGTCCCTCAAAATAAATAATGTATTTATGATACATCCTTGTTTGGTAGAGATTTTTCGGAATAAAAAAAAAGTGATTTTTAAGAACGTATGATTAAAAAATAGGAAAAAAATTATGAATTTTTATTCAAAATTATTTTATTGAAAGAATATGTGATTGGAAAATGAGTTCTAGAAAATAGAGGCCAAATAAAGGACTTAAATTCAAACTATAAATAAATCACTAATTAAAAAATATAGTAAATCATACATGAACGAAACGTGTTTCTCAAATTACAACTTTAAATGGTGTTATTTTTGTAAAATAACTGTATAACGACCCGGGTCCCACTTAATGGGCTGTCCGGAACGTTAGATCGACGACGTACTGTCCACACTGTACCAACATGAGTCTTTTCAACATACTTTGTCATCACTCGCACGCTCCCCGAGAAAACTTCCCAGGGGATCACCCATCATGGAATTGCTCCAAGCCAAACATGCTTAACTGTGGAGTTTCTAACGATGGACTTCCGGAAAAGAATGTGCACCTTGTTGGTATGAGTAGTACCTATCAAATCTTTTAAGCTTTCTTGGTCGGGGTATTACAAACCGTGCTACCTTGGTGGATTGGATGACCTTCGTGGCAACCTTCCATTAGCGGCCTAATTGTTGCAAAGATTGTTATTCTTTTAAATGGTCCCTGATAATTAGATGTGATCAAGGGCTGAGATTAATCCATGGTATAATATGAGTTTCTGGCTTGGATGGTTCATTCACTTCTTGACTTTTCTACTTTGAGTTTCCAGACTACTCTCTTACTTTAGTTCATCTTTATTCTCATCTCTTCTTCGATTGTTGATTATTGTTGAGAGATTAGTGCAAACCTTGTTGTGTAGGTCTACTACATTAATCCTTAGTTTGAAAAATATTGGCATTTGTGTATCAACAATATAGGACATTTTCTTATTTGTTTGATTGGTTGATGTTAGAACTTAGAAGGGTTGTTTTTACAAGACCTTGATGATCTAGAATTAAAAATTGTGTATGATTTGGTTGATGTAGTCTCTTTCTTTGGAAGACAGATGATGTAAATAGTGAAAAGAGTTTACCTCTGAGCTCCTCGATTAGGCCAATTGACTGAACTAGGTCAACATCTCTTGGTGGTCTTGTGTTCGGGTTTTACGTTTATGCTGAATGGTCGTTTTGTTTTATATATTGTCGGCCATTTTTCACCAAGAAAAATCCCCCAACAATAATTACTCCTTTGTAATTCATTTCAACTTTTATATGGAAAGACATATGGGCATGTTTGAGCCCACCAACATGTTTGAGCCCACCAACAAGTAAAATAATTACTCCCTTAAAATTCATTTCAATTTTTAGATGGAAAGACATAGGGAAAATTTCATAACCAAAGTTTAAATTTCACACATTTCAAATTTAAGAGATAATGTTTGAAATTTCAAATTTCAGATTTTTTAAGGTTTAAAATTTCAAATCTTGGATTTTTTTAAATTTTATTTATAAATTAATTAATTAAACATATATTTTATTAATTAAATATATTAAGGTCGCAATTCCATATAATTTGGTCACAAATTCTATATAATCAGTCACAAATCACAAATTTTATATGTCACAAATTATTTTAAGGTCACAATTCAAAAAAACTTATAGGTCACAGTTTGTTCATCGGTCACAAATAAAAAATTGAACATATTATTTTACGGTTACAATTAAAAAAATTTATGTGTCACAATTTGTTCATCGATCACAAATCATAAATTTTACAAGTCACAAATTATTTTACGGTTACAAGTAAAAATTTTATAAGTCATAATTTGTTCATCGGTCACAAATCAAAATTTATAACTCACAACTTCGTAGACAGTCATAAATTGTCAAATTTTCGGTCACAAATCTAAAAATTTTTAAGTCATGCATTATTTTTTTTTATCACAATTTATTTTTTCATTAGTCAAAGATTAACCAATTTAATGGTCACAATCAATCAAATAATTTGTGACCACAACCAACATTTGTGACCATCATCGCACCACTCCCTTCAGCACCACCACCACCACCTTCGTCGCTAAAGCCACCACCACCTGTCGACCATCATTTTCAACTACAAACTGTCATTGTCACGGCTAGATCCACCACCACTAAATCTAACAAATATCACTGCAACCGCCAAATCCACCAACAACGCCAACAACAAAAACCACAACCTCTATCATATCAAAACCACCACAACCGCCACCCAACCACCACCAACAAATCAGATCCAAAATCCCCAGCATCTGTGAAAAGTCCAGATAAGACAAAACCAAAGGAAAATTTCTCATCATCAGAGAAATCAAATAGAAAAGAACACGGGAAAAAAAGGTTTTTACAACTAGTCAAGCAATTAGGATACCAAAACTTTACTACATTAACTAGTTTTGTTCTGTTTTATAAGTCCACTACTAAATTCCCAATACAGTGGGGCAAAAGACACAATTATTAGAGAAATTTATCAACTTTAATCATTTTAGCAACCATCAATACAAGTGTAAACATCCCTTCATCTACACATACATAAGCAACAATGAACAACATCACTATTCATAATCAGAGAAAATAATCAGTGCATACAAACCACAGAAAAATAAAATTTACCACAAAAAAAGAGCACCTTGGTTTCAGGTTTAGCTATGCCACACTCAAAGAAAATTGGAGCTACGTGAGAAAAAACTCTCCAAAAGCCACTCAATTTCGTTATTTTGAAGAGAGAGCGGCGGCACACAGGTGTGCCAGAGCCGGAGTAGGCTTTATCTTACCTATCGACGTCGAAGCCGCCAGCGCGAGAGAGAGAGAGAGAGAGAAGGAAAATATGGGTAATGATTTGAGATTTTGGGATTTTTAAGGTTTGAGTAGTATTAAAGATTTGAATTAATATCTGATTTTTGTATAAATAAAGTTTATATCTTATTTTTGAAATTGAATTTTTATTATTCTGGTACTATGTAATTTCCACAAAGGGAAAATTTTCATAACCAAGAGGTTAAGTTTCACACATTTCAAATTTAAGAGATAATGTTCAAAATTTCAAAATTTAGATTTTTTGTTTAAAATTTCAAATCTCATATTTTTTTAAAATTTTATTTATAGATTAATTGATTAAACATATATTTTATTAAGTAAATATATTAAGGTCACAACTCTATATAATTGGTCACAAATCACAAATTTTATATGTCAAAAATTATTTTACGGTCACAATTTGTTCATCGGTTACAAATAAAAAATTGAACATATTATTTTACGGTTACAATTCAAAAATTTTACATGTCACAATTTGTTCATCGATCACAAATCAAAAATTTTATAAATCACAAATTATTTTACGGTTACAAATAAAAAATTTTATAGGTCACAAATTATTTTACGATCACAAGTAAGAAATTTTATAGGTCATAATTTGTTCATCAGTCATAGATCAAAATTTATACGTTGTAATTTATTTATCGGTCACAAATCACAAATATGATAACTCACAACTTCGTAGACAGTCATAAATTTTGTCAAATTTTCGGTCACAAATCTAAAATTTTTTAGGTCATGCATTATTTTTTTATCACAATTTATTTTTCATTAGTCAAAGATTAACCAATTTAATGATCACAATCAATCAAATAATTTGTGACCACAACCAACATTTATGACCATCATCGCACCACTCCCTTCAGCACCACCACCGCCACCTTCACCGCCGAACCACCACCACTTGTTGACCATCATTTTCAACTACAAAATGTCATTGTCACGGCTAGATCCACCACCACTAAATCCAACAAATATCACCGCAACCGCCAAATCCACCAACAATGCCAACAACAAAAACCACAACCTCTACCATATCAAAACCACCACAACCGCCACCCAACCACCACCAACAAATCAGATCCAAACTCCCCAGCATCTGTGAAAAGTCCAGATAAGACAAAACCAAAGGAAGATTTCTCATCATCAGAAAAATTAAATAGAAAAGAACACGGGAAAAAAATGTTTTTACAACTAGCCAAGCATTTGCTGCATGGCTAGGTTCTGCTAGGTGATATATCTCATGTTAGCAGTCATAGTTGCCATTTCCCTGCTTCCTCCTTTGGAGCCTCCCCTTCTTTGCATGGGAGGTCTTGGGTGGGGTGCTAGGGCGGCATGTGAAGGTTCCCCTTCTTCAAGGTTTTTTCTCGTTCTTCTAGGGGCATTTTCGTCAGTGGAACTCATTTCTCGACTATTTATTAGGCGAGTTTGTTTTCTTTCTCAAAGTTTGTCAAGCTCTCAGTCGTTCCTTTTTCAAGGACGATCCTCTTTCGAGGGCAAGAACCTTCTTTTACCAAAATTTACAAACTTAGTCTGGCTTCTTTTACATGTGTATTCGTAGTTAAATGTAGGAAAATTCCCACAAACGGTGTCAATTTGTTGACCTCAAAAAATAAATTCAATAGATATCGGGCCCACTCTTGCCATGTTAGGTACGGATTCGGCACGTTTATACCGGAATGGAATCGGTAGTTTGGCTGAAATGAACGCGGGAGGCACTTTTTGACAAGAGACAAAGATGTTCGGACCACGGCGGTTTGATTACGGCGGTATTCGCACTATCAACGAACACCCGATGGATTTCCCATATTAGATCTTTCTCTTTTTACAGAATATGCGGAAGGATAAATTTGATGTTGGATGATAATGAGGGTGTGTTGGAATTTTGATGTCTATGCTGTTATATTTATCGATTCATATGTGGAGAACCAAGTATCAAAATGTCACAAGTATATTTCGTATTCCCCTTTTACAAACACAGACGCCCCACTATTTCTATAAAAAAAAGTGAAATTATTTATACTAGTCTGGACGACGTGATAGTCTTTTGATTAAATTCGTGTGGCAGTATCTCCTAAACTGAAGCTTCACATCACCATCTACTCACTACATTTAATGTTTGACAAAGGGTTAGCCATCCTAGTTATAGGCTGACATATTGATGTACAAATACTGAAAAATCACAAATACTTTATTACATTATTACAGATGTCACATCAATCAAACCCAAAAGATCCCCGAATCTTGTTACGCGGCTGTATTGACTTCAGCATTCGTTGGCTTGAGCTTTAGGTAGCGGAAGGGGCTTCTGCGAAAGAGCTTCGGAACTTCGGCACTTCGAATACAAAGGGGCCTCTGTGTTTTATTGAGAGGACCCTATATGGCTCTTTACCATTTGGGGCTGAAGAGACATCAGATAGATCAGTACTTCGGCACTTGAGGGAGCCTCAGACAGCTGCATTTATCTATTGACTTTGGCTTTATTGGTTCTCCATTTTGTATTTTCAGATGGCCCTTTGTCATATTGACTTTTGGAGATTCGCAGCTGATTATATGGATATATTGCTTACGTGGCAGTGTACGTGGAGTGCTGAGTTGGAGCTTTTATTTTCAAGGGATAGCAAAGTCCCCCAAGTCTATGTATGATTATTCTTGTAATGCATGGACTTTCTAGTATCAGGTTTATTGTTCGAAGGAGACTTCGATGTGGGTAGGCCTTATTGCCAATGTTTTCCGATGCGATCCATCTAATGAAGGTTCCACTTTTCTTATCCAGGGTAAGTGACTTGACTGAAGTCCGTAATACCTTCTCTTTGGTGACTCGGAGCATCTGCTAGGTACCCAATAGCCTCGGATTGGTAGTTACGAGAAGTTTCATTGTTTGAGACTTTGAGAAACACGAGGAGTCCTCAAAGATAGTACATCAATGATTCAATGTTCTTGGTGGTTTCCAAGGAAGGGTAATCATGAGGGTACAGTTTACAATACACGCAACAGTCGTCGCATTTAACGTGCAATTATGGCTGTCTCTTCTGCTTTCCTTTTATGTTTCAGACGCAAGAGGGTGCGTACATCTGATGCATTAATCTGGACCCTTGAATTCGAAACGCCTGGGGCAGTGAGTGGCTCTGATATAAGTTTCTAGACGTATGGCTGGATGACTTGTATCTCAATCCAACGGCTGAGGTCATATTTTCATGCCTATAAAAGGGGATCGCCTTCAGGAAGAATTCTTTTTCCTTCCACCTTTACGTAAATCCATACATATAAGCCTTCATCTTCTTCGACAATCTTTTACATTTGAATTTCTTGCGCTTTCCCATCTGTTATTCGGGGTTCCTTCCAAATTTCCTGGAAGTTCATTGAAGCAAGTCCCTTTAGTCGCATTCGTCACTCCCTCTTTTCTAAGAAATCTTGTTAGTGTTGTGAGATTTCACATTTCGCATTAAATGACTTCTTCTTCTTCTGAGGGTAGTGCGGGAATACACAGGCTAGCTAGTGAGATGGGGATTGAAATTACATCTACTGCCGACCTTGTTAGGGCTGTTGAGACCGGATGGTCTAGAAATGGGGGTGATGGTGTAACCTAGGGGCAGGAAAGGTTTCTTCGAATGCTAGTCCAACCAAGCTGGCCGAACTTAGGGAGAAATATAGGATTCCCTATAATATAGAGCTTATATCCCTTTCTCCAGATGAGCGACCCTGCCGCCCGAGGCAGGGGTGCATTGCCATCAGCGAATATTTATTTAAATTCGAACTTCGTCTTCCCATCCATCCTTTCATCCGAGCCGTCCTTAGGTTATATGGACTGACTCATACTCAACTCTCTCTGAATGCATGGGCTCAATTAGTTGGGTCCTACATTCTCTGGAAACAAACCTCCTTGGGTGAGGATATGCCCCTTTATGTTTTTCAGACCGTTTTCCAGCCTAAGGCATTGGGTAAAGGGATTCCAGGGGTTGGTACTCCCTGTGCCCATGGGGGACACATGCCCCTTTAGTGACAAGTCTTTCCTCATGCAACAAAGGGTGGAAAGAAACCTGATTCTGGGTTCGGGTGAAGTAGCAAGAGTGTGAGGGTGACACTGTCCCCTTTGTCAAAGTTCCAACCTCCTACTCTGAACCCAGTGAGTGCTATTTCATAACTTCTTCCTGCGATTATCGAGTGATTCTTCTTACTAACGCAACATTTGTCATTTTTTCAGGAATTGTTGAGCGTTTCGAGCATGATAGGAGTCACTTGGAGGTCCTATCAGATATATATCGTTTGCCCTCTTCGATTCGACATTTTGATAATTTAACCGTCCCCCAACGATTTTATGAAAATTTAAACTTGATGGCCTCCAGAGGTAGGAAATTCTTGACGATATCTCCAATATAGTGTCTGCTTTTGGGTTGCTTTACACGCTTTTGATTTTAATGCTTACTTCTTGTAGAAAATCTTGACAAGAGGAGGCTCCCTACTCCTGATATGGCAACTATATTGGCTGCCACTTCAACCTTCGGCAGAAAGGTGGTGAAAGGCACATCTGCTGGATAGAGGCAGATAAAGAAGAAAATTGAAAGGGTCAGCGAGGAAGCTGTGCCCCAAAATGAGAACAGGCCCCCTCCAGCAGATAAAGGGAAAAAGCGTCACTAAGGAACCTAAGAAAAAAGGTTCAGGTATCCACCACCGGGGTGGGTAGTTCCTCTGACATCCTCCCGCCTCGCTTAGGGGTTCCTGTTGGGGAGAAATTATTGGCGGCCTCTATTGCTGGTGCCAGTGGGGGCGGAAATGTCCTATCGCTGTGTAATCTCTGAGGCAGGATCCTGCCAAGAAAAACAAAGCCTCAAGAGATCCCACTAGCTCAGAAAAGGGCCTCTAGCCAAACAGTCCACTGAGCTGGAACCTCGAGCCATCGCTCTATTGCCTCTAGAAATTCAAACTGCCACGACAACCTTCCACAGTTTCTGGACTGAAAAATGGTAAAACTTTGTCAAAACCAGCGATGCTGTGGATGTTATCGCCAGCATGGTTGCCCATGTGACAAGGGCATTCGGTATGTCCATTGAAACGGAGGCCATTTTCAAGATGCTTTAGAGGAAAAATAGAGAATTTGTGGACAAAGCTTCACAATCTGAGGAATTAACTGCTAAGGCTAAGGTAGAAGCTGAAGCTTTTAAGAAGAAGGAGGCTGAAGGGTCTGTCAAACTAGCTTCTGTTCTAGCAAAAAATGAATCTCTGAAGAAGGAAGTTCACGAGTCACAGAATGAAGTAGCTACCTTGACAAAGTGCGTGGAGACTTCTGATGCTCACCAAAAACTTGTTGTTGAAGCTCTTGAAAAGGCTAACCAAGAGGAGCGGACCTCCCAGGTAACTGGCCTTACTGAAGAGGTAGGAACTGTTTGTAGTGATGCTAAGCTTGCCAATAAAAATGTTAAGCAAAACGTTTTACCAAACTTCCACCTCACGAAACAATACCAATTGTTTGGCACCTACTAGCGAATATATGCCTACAATAAGATGATCGAATGGTTGGAGGTGCACAACTAGGGGGTTCAGACTTTCAACCTAAGGGCTGAGTTCTTGGAGGACGAAGAGGAAGATGAGGAAGCTCAGACCCTTGCAGAGGTGGAAGTCGTGGCAGATGCCATTGAAGAGGCTAACCCTGTCGAATCTGGGGCCATAGTGCCTTTTGAATCTTCCCAGTCCCCACTCCCTTACGTCCAATTTATGTAAATGTTTGAAGTGTAAGGACTTCGGTCCAGTTTATGTAAATCAATTTTTATTAATGGAATTCAATATTTTTCTATTTTTGTTGACATCGTAGTTTGACTTTTGTAATTCTTTTGTTGCTGCTTGCCAATAATTTCTGATCTTTAGATGATTAACATTAACAAACTTTAATATCATCAACTCTGATCTGGACTTACAAAGATAAATATCATCCAACTTCGTCGTGCAGACGTTACATTTATTTTGTCAGACCTTCCTAGGTCTATATAATAATCCAGACATTTTTTAATCAGTTTTCTGAAATGGTAATGAGTAGTGCTTCTTTCTTTAATTTTGAAAAGTTTACCCATACAGAGGCTACTTTTTCTTTAGGTTTCCGAGGTTATTGAGGTTGCTTGACTCCGTTAAAATTGAACGTTTATCCACCTAAAGGCTACAAGTTGATGATGTTGTATCATCCCAGCCCCCCAAGTCCAGGCATAAATATTTGTGTTATGCATGGAATTTGAAAAGTGGACTAGACTTTGTTGGGGGGGGGGGGAGTTCGTTTAATTATACAAGGCCGGCCGATGTTGTAAGCCATTGTGAAGTTGAGGCTGGTTCATGTATATGACTTGATGGTTTCGTGTGTTTCCCAAGTGACGGCTGTACTAAACCAACTCCCAATACATGTACAGATGTATTGAATTAAATGCATAATAATAGCTAATTATTTTCTTACGTGACTTCTAGGATTCCTTCGCATGCTGATGTCCTTTCGTGAGATACACGCGTTGATCTGGGACGTTGACAAGGAAAAAATGTTTGGGTTCTATGGCCCAGATTGTACGAAAATTTGGACGCCTCTAATCATTATGACTTCAATCCAACGGTTGGGATTCACCTTGTTTCTTATATAAAACCCTGAATCTTGTCATTTTGGCCCATTCATTTGCTACGATTTTTTCGTCATTTTCTGACAGTTTTTTGGTAACAAATTTTCGAACATTCCCATTTTATTTGTGGTTGGATTCAAGAGATATTTCACAAAACTTGAATAAATGGCACTCAAGAAGGAGTATCCTAAACCTGATATGGCCACAATTCTTAATGTCACATCCCGGAGATCTTCTTCAGGGACCAGACAAAGGCCAAAATGCCTTGTCAGGGGCTCATCCATAAAGGATGTGGATAGGGAGGTCTCCTAAGAAAATCAGTTCACAACTGATAAGGGCAAGGGGATAGCTGAAGAATCTTCGAAGAAAATGAAACGGGCCAACGTTGGCGAGAGTTCTGGTAGCTTCGGAACGATTGTGTCTTATGGGGAGAAGGCAGCTCCCTAGCAGCCTAAATTGCTGCATGCTACCATTAACACTGCGGTTGAAGAAAAACTTCGAGAGGTTAGTGATGACACCGAGGATACTACTTCGACTGATGCAGGGGCTTCTCAGAAGATATTGGAGAGGACCCCAGGAAAGTCTGAAAACTTTTTGGGGGGTCGTAACAGCAAAACTGTTTCAACCATGATAAAGATGCTGCCTGCTGAGGCTCGAGGTGCCACCGAGGATTTCAACAAGTTTTGGACTGAAAGGTGGCAAGATTACGTGGTCACCTACGATGTGGTGGACCTTACTGCCACCTTGGTGAGCCAAAGTGCCAGGGCTTTTGGAGTAGCCTTGGAATGTTAGGAAGTTTTAGCCGATATTCAGAAGAGGAACAGAGCCTCTATGAAAAGGTTAATGTTACTGAGGCTGTCCTAAAAGGAGTTAGAAAGCTGAAGATGAGTTGAAAACTTAGAAAGCTGAAGATGAGGCAAAGTTAACTTTTGCCCTAGCTGAAATCGAAACCATGAAGCAGGAGGTCCATGAGTCACAATGTAATGTGGCCTTGCTGACGAAGAAAGTGGAGAATTCCAACAACCACCAGAGGCTCACTGTCGAGGCTCTAGAGAAAACAAATGCTCAACTAATTGTTACTGAGGCTAAGCTAAGAAAGGTTAGAGCGGACGAAGCAAAGTTAGCCTCTACTTTAACTGAGACTGAGGCCATGAAGCAAAAACTCCACGAATCACAATGTGAAGTGGCCTCGCTTAACCAAGAAGTTGGAGATTTTCGACAACTACCAGAGGCTCACTGCCGAAGCTCTGGAGGAGACACAAGTTCAGCTAACCTCCAGTAGGAATGTTGGAGACTTTATAGAGAAACAAGTAGAGTGGCGAATGGGATGTTATCGAGGCAGGAGACATTGCTGTGAGGACTTATGTTGCTAACTTCCATAATACCGAAGAGTATCAATGCCTCGGCTTATTCTGGAGGAAGTATGCATATAACGAGGTGGTGAGTAGGGTGGAGGAGTTGTTCCCTGACCTTGATATCTCGGAGCTAAAGGCAGAGTTTATTGAAGAAAAGGTACCTCAGACTTCTTTAGGGGATTGTGTGGAAGTGGTGCCGGCAGAGGCTCCATCGGAGGAGGTGGCCTCTACACCTACTGCTGTTAATCCAGTATCTTCTCCTCCCAAAGAATAGGCTAGTTTTTACTTTAATTTCATCATTTGTAAAGCCTTTGGGCCTTCCGTTGTATTCTTTGTGTTAATGAATAAAAGTTTCACACTTTTACCCTCTTGTTTTTAAAATATTTGGACCCCAGTAAAGCATTAAGCACAAACAGACTTGAATTGAACTTAACCAAAGTGGAGCTAATTGAACTTAGCAAAATGAAGTTTTAAATCAGGACTGGCTTTAACCGAATTAATTTGAGCTAGCTGACTTGCCGAGCACAATCGAATAATTTGAACCTAGGTTGAGTTGTTATAAGTGAATTTCATATTCAGGCTGAGTCATTCTGGATGAATTAAGCTGCAACTAGCTGAACTTCTTCTATTACGTTCAGTCTCGTCGAAAGAAGGCATGTGAGGTTAGCATTGGAATTCAAGCGAAGTTATCCCTTCTAGGAATGTCGCCCTCTCTTTCGAGGTGCATACGCTTCCTTGCATGGTGGATGGTTCAGCCATGCAAGGGCTTCTTCCTTAACGTTTAAGTCTTGTCGAGGGAAGGCATGTGAGGTCAGCATCGGAATTCAAGCGAGGTGATCCCTTTTGGAGATGTCGCCCTCTCTTCCGAGGTGTCTACGCTTCCTTGCATAGTGGATGGTTCAGTCATGCAAGGGCTTCTTTCTTGACATTTAAGTCTTGTCGAATGAAGGCATGTGAGGTCAGCATCGAAATTCAAGCGAGGTGATCCCTTCTGGGGATGTCACCCTCTCTTCTGAGGTGCCTACGGTTGGTTGAGTTTTCTGTGAACTTTCTTTTTTGGACCAAAAGTTTTATTCATTTACAAAAGCTGGGGAAAACCTCCAACTGTAATTTACATTCATTGGTAATACATTCGCAGGTGTTCAACATTCCACGGATGAGGGTGGACCCTTCCATCCATGTCTTTAATCCAGTAGGTTCTAGGTCGGACTTCTTTCTCGATACGATAAGGTCTTTCCGAATTGGGTCCCAATGTACCTGTCCCTGTTTCTTTAGAAGCTAAGAAAACTCTTCGGAGCACCAAATCCTCTATCCGGAAGGATCTCTTTTTTACTCTGGCATTGAGGTATCTAGTCATCTTCCTCTGATACATAGCCATTTTGATTTGGGAATCATCCCTCATTTCTTCAAGGAGGTCTAGCCCACACCTTCTCATTTCATCATTACTTCTCTCATTAAAGTGTATTCTTCTGGGGGATAGGAGACCTATTTCGACGGGGCTCATAGCCTCTGCCCCATATGCCATGAAAAATGGGGTTTCTCTTGTTGTGGTTCGGCTGGTGGTTCTGATAGCCTACAAAACCTGGGGTAACTCATCCACCCAGGCCCCTTTTGAGGCATCAAGCTTCCTTTTCAGGGTATACTTGATTGTCTTGTTTACAGCTTCAACCCTCCCATTTGCCAAGGGGTGGTGTGGGAAGAGAAATACTTCTTGATGCCTAACTCTTCACATATCTCTCTGACTTTTGTTATCAACTGTCTGCCATTGTCTGATATAATTGAATGAGGGATTCCAAACCTGTAGATGAGGTTCTTTCAGAGAAACTTGGAGGTATTTGCTTCAGTTATCTTTGCTAGTGGCTCAGCTTCCACCCATTTTGTGAAATAATCAATAGTTACGATGGCGAAGTTAGCGCTCCCTCTTCCCTTAGGCAGAGGTCTGATTAAATCAATCACCCATTTTGTAAACGGCCAGGGACTGGAAACCACATTCTGCTCTTGGGAAGGCTATCTTTGGATGGTGGCTAAGCGTTGGCATTTGTCACATTTTTGGACAAACTGTTGCGCATCTTTCTTCAAGGTGGGATAGTAGTATCCTTACCTAAGTACTTTTTGTGCCAACGACCAACCTCCAGTATGATTGCCACAAACACCCTCATGAATTTCCTGGAGTACATAGTCTCCCTGCTCCCCTCTGATGCACCTCAACAGAGGTAGTGAAAATCCACGTTTATATAATATGTCATCCTGGAAGACGAAATGGGCAGCTCTTCTCTTGAGTTTTCTAGCTTCTTCTTTTTGAGAGGGTAAGGTCTAGTCCTTCAAATAGGATACGATGGGCTTCATCCAGTGAGGAGTATCTTCCACCCACGTCGTCATTTCTCCGACCTCGATCGAGGGTCTGGATATGTGTTCTATTGGAACAACATTGAGCAATTTGGAATCCTTGGTACTTAACAACTTTGCCAGTGCATCAGCATGAGCATTGTAAGACCTCAGAATTTGCATTAATTGGAACCTTTCGAAGGAAGGGATGAATCTCATTGCTAACTTCAAAAGGCTGCCATAGTTTTGTCCCTTGCAGAAAAGTTCCCATGAACCTGGCTAACTACCAGCTGGGAATCACTGCTAATTGTGAGCCTCTTGATTTGCAATTCTTTGGCCAACCGAAGTCCGGCCAGAAGAGCTTCATACTCTGTTGCGTTGTTTGTGGCTTTGAAGCCAAACCTTACGGCGCAAGTTAGTTTGTGACCTTCTGGACTAACCAAAACAACTCATGCTCCTTATCCCATGTCCCCAGAAGATCCATTGACTGAGAATCTCCAAATTTGAGGTTCATAGGGTTCCATTTCTTCTTCGACGTTTGGTACAGAGATGAATTCCGCGACAAAGTCAACTAGGGCTTACCCTTTGATGGCAGACCTTGGTTTATAAATGATGTCGAATTCACTGAGCTCAACAGCCCATTTAAGCAGTCTCTCGAAAGCATCAGGCTTTTGAAGTACTTGCTTGAAAGGATAATTGGTCAGGACATGGATGCTATGAGCTTGAAAATATGGCCGCAACTTCCTTGAAGCTATAACTAGAGTGAGGGCCAATTTTTCCATGTCAGGATATCGTGTTTCTGCTGCAACTAATGCCTTACTGACATAGTATACTGGCAACTGATGACTGTCTTCTTCCCTTATCAAAACTGAACTCAGAGCTCCTGAGGTTACTGCTAAGTATATGTGCAATACTTTGGTTAGATCTACCACAACTGCTACCCAACCACCACCACAATCACCACCAACAAATCAGATCCAAAATCCCCAACATCTGTGAAAAGTCCAGATAAGACAAAACCAAAGGAAAATTTCTCATCATCAGAAAAATTAAATAGAAAAGAACACGGGAAAAAAATGTGTTTACAACTAGTCAAGCATTTGATGCATGGCTAGGTTCTTCTAGGTGATATATCTCATATTAGCAGCCATAACTGCCATTTTCCTGCTTCCACCTTTTGGAGCCTCTCCTTTATCGTATGAAAGGTCTTGGGTGGGGTGCTGGGGTGGTATGTGAAGGTTTCCCTTCTTCAGGGTTTTTCTTCATTCTTCTAGGGGCATTTTCGTCAGTGGAACTCATTTCTCGACTATTTATTAGGCGAGTTTGTTTTCTTTCTCAAACTATGTCAAACTCTTAGTCGTTTCATTTTCAAGAACCTTCTTTCACCAAACTTTACAAACTTAGTCTGGCTTCTTTTACACGTGTATTCGTGGTTAAATGTAGGAAAATTTTCACAGATGGCGTCAATCTGTTGACCTCAAAAAATGAACTCAATAGATATCGGGCCCACTCTTGCCACGTTAAGTACGAATTCGGCACGTTTATACCGGTATGGAATCGGTAGTCTGGGTAAAATGAACGCAGGAGGCACTTTTCGATAAGAGAAAAAGATGTTTGGACCACGACGGTTTGATTACAGTGGTATTCACACTATCAACGAACACCCGATGGATTTCCCATATTAGATCTCTTTTTTTATGGAATATGCGGAAGGATAAATTTGATGTTGGATGATAATGATGGTATATTGGAATTTTGATGTCTATGCTGTTATATTTGTCAATTCATATGTGGAGAACCAAGTATCAAAATGTCACAAGTATATTTCGTATTCCCCTTTTACAAACACAGATGCCCCCTTCTTTCTATACAAAAGTGAAATTATTTATACTAGTCTGGACGACGTGATAATCGTTGGATTAAATCCGCGTTGCAGCATCTCCTAAACTGAAGCTTCACATCACCATCTACTCACTACATTTAATGTTTGACAAAGGGTTAGCCATCTTAGTTATAGGCTGATAAAGGTCAGCCATCCTAGTTGTTGGTGGTGGTTGGGTGGCGGTTGTGGTGGTCCTTTGGTTTGGAGAGGGGAGGTGCCTGTCCCAGGTGCTTTCTCAGCCCTTGCAGAGCCAACTCACACTCTTTTGTCCATTGGAACTTGTTCCCTCCTTTGAGAATTTTGAAGAACGGTAGACACTTGTATGTTGCTTTAGAAATGAAACGATTTAGGGCTGCAACTCGTCCAGTGAGGCTTTGCACTTCTTTTGGCTTCTGAGGTAACCTTATCTCAATTAAAGCTCTGACCTTTTTAGGATTTGCTTTGATACCTCTTTGATTGATAATGTATCCAAGGAATTTGCCCGATGATACCCTAAATGCGCATTTCAATGAATTGAGTTTCATTCGGTACTTTCATAGAATGTGGAAAGTTTTGATGAGGTGAGCAATGTAATCCACTGCTTCCAAACTTTTTACCAGCATGTCATCTACGTAGACCTCCATTTTTTTACAGATGAGGTCGGTAAACATTCTGTTAACCAGCCTCTGGTATGTTGCTCCAGCATTTTTCAATCCAAAGGGTATTGCTTTGTAGCAGTAGAACCCTTTATCTGTGATGAAGGATGTGTGTTCTTCGTCTGGTGGAAACATTGGAATTTGGTTGTACCTGGAGTAGACATCCATGAAGCTAAGGAGTTTATGTCCAGCAGTTGAATCCACTAATTGGTCTATCCTGGGAAGTGGGAAGCTGTCCTTTAGATAGGCTTGGTTTAGGTTTGAAAAGTCAATGCAGACCCTCCACCTTCCGTTGTGCTTCTTAACTAGAACTGGGTTGGATGCCCATTTTGGATGTACAGATTCTCTAATGAAACCATTATCAATCGGCTTATTTACTTCGTCCTTAAGAGCATCGTACCTTTCCGGGTTGAGAGCTCTTCTTTTTTGCCTGTGAGGCGTAGCTTTTTCATCAATGTTCAAGTGATGATAGCTGACCTTGGGATCGATGTCTATCATGTCGCCATGTTTCCAAGCGAACACATCCAGATTGTTAAATAAGAAACTTTTTAGCTTCTCTTTCATTTCCAGGGGTATATTGCTTCCCATTTGTAGGCGCTTGGTCATATCCATAGGGTCAGCTGGGAAGGTCACCAATTCCTCCACTGGGGCTGTTAAAGGTTCGCAATCAATAATGCGAGGATCCAGTTCTTCTAAACTGACTGTTTTTTCCGCAGTTGTCCCTTGTTCAGGGGTTTGCATTGTGTCGGGGATACTTCGTTCTTCAGTGACTTTAGTCATGAAGACATCTTCTCCTTGTTCAAGGGTCATCCTGTGTCCAGGAAAGTCGGCCATTTCGACATCATCAAAGATAACGTGCGTTTTGGGTTCAGTTTTCCTTAAAGAATTAGAGCAGTATTCTCGAGCTCCTCTTTGATCACCTTGAACAGTAACAATGCCATTTTCGATTGGGAATTTCATGCATAAGTGGTGAATTGAGGTGACTGCCCATAGCTCCTTCAAGGCGGGCCTTCCAAGTACCCCGTGATAAGCGGAGCGGCTATCAACTACGAAGAACTCCATGAAATTGCGAGCAATTAAAGGCTCCACCCCTATCTCTACAGGTAGAGTGATTTTACCTCTTGGGACGATGCTATCTCCTGTGAAGCCATACAAGGGGGAACTCATTGGGGTTAACTCGTGGTCTACCTTCATTTTGTCGAAGGTTGTGCCAAATATGATGTTAACTGAACTTCTATTATCTACTAACATCCTTTTCAGGCCATTTCAGGCCATGACGGTCCTTATTACTAAGGCGTCACAGTGTGGATAATGGACTCCCACCATATCTTCCTGTGTAAAGGTGATTGGATGGACCGATTTTCCTTTCGGAGATTGATTCACGATGTAGCTGGTCATGACTGGGTCACCTACTTCTCGACAATAGTTCCTTTTTGGAATTTCTCCCCACATGGGGTCCGCCGATGATTGTATCAATCTCTTAGACTGGTTCATGTCCATTATTCGATGGGGGATCTCTCCGATGTCTATGTACTTCTCTCTATCTTTAAATGGCATTTTTCCTTCATCGTGAATGGTCATCCCCACTAGGTCGACGTTCATTGTTCAAAGGTTTTTGATTCGGTGTACTTGGCACATTTTTTTGAGGGACGTCATACGGCGTCACGATAATTTTCTGTTAGGTGTCCATAGGACTGGTGATAGGTACAATACTGTGATGCTTCATCCCTATTTCTAGATTCAACACCTCGGCCTCTCGGTTGGTGCCTTTGGTTGGCTGGACGTTGATGCATTACAGCACCAAGATTGACTTCCTCATAGGCTAAGGTCGGCACTGTACTAAGTGTTGTTGCAGCAAGTTCTTGTCCATGGTTCATCAGAGCTCGACTGTTCATTAAATCGGAAGTAGGACTCTTCCCCTTAGCATTTGTTGAGGCGGCAGTCCTTGGCTAGCTCTGTTCCTATGATCCTTTAATTCCTCATTAAGGATCTCTCACCTTATCATTTTTAGCAAGACGTCATAGGTGGCAGGGTCTTTTTTTTAACATCTCTCCAAAAAAAGGAGTTCATGTCCAGTCCTCCTCTCAAGGCAGTCAGTACTTCTCTATCTGTCACTTGTACGCAGTATGTCATTTCATCAGTGAATCGAGAAATGAAGTTTATCAAAGATTCACCTTGCTGTTGCCTTATATCTTGCAGCCTCTGGATGTGTCTTTCTCCTTTCTTGCTGGTTGCGAAGCGCTTTAAGAAAGTTTTCTTAAATTCAGGCCAACTTTGGATGCTCCTCTCTAGCAGTCTCGCGTGCCAAACTTCTGCTCCTCTGCTTAAGGTCAAGTGGAAAACTCTGCACTTCATGCTGGGGTGCCCCTTTTCAGGTTCATGTGTGTTTTGTAATTGTTCGTGTGTTTTGATGGGTCTTATCTCTCATCGTATTTCGGAATTTTAGGGAGTGTGAAGTGATTCAGCATGGGAGCATTCCTTATAGCCTCGGAGAAATGAGAGTGTTCATCATCGTCATCTAGGTCGCAGGACCTCTAAGGCCCATCTGAATCCTCATTATCCCCTTGGTGAAGTTGGGGACGTAGTTGGGATGCTCCTGCCTCATTTCTAGCTTGTTCTCGCCTTTCGCGCCTATTTCTAGGCGGTCGGGCAAGAGAATCTTCTTGGTATATAGTTTGAGCCTCATCGGGACGAGGCTCATGTTGCTTACTTCGAGGCATTGGATGATGAAGACAAACTGACCTATTTTTAGGTGCTTGGGGTGAATGAGCTCGCCTATTTCTAGGCACCCTTGAGCCTATTCTGTCAAAAACACCCATGGACCTCAAGGGCCTATCTTCTGGTTGGTAATTCGGAGGAAAGTCAGATGGGGCGTCTCGTGGCCTTTCCAAGGCATAGTTAGCCAATCGATCTATCTCGACCTCCCATTCTTGAGGTTCCTCCATTCCATTAAAATGGTGTCCATCCATTTGACTCTGGACTTCATCTTCCTCTTGGTAATATGCTTGAGTCTCAGGAAAGACATCTTCAGGGGTTGTGTGTTGAGGGACTTGGTAACCCCCCTGTCCTCGCATGTTCATTAGCATTTGCTGCATGGCTAAGTTCTGCTGGGTGATATCTCTCATGTTAGCAGCCATAGTTGCCATTTCCCTGCTTCCACCTTTGGAGTCTCCCCTTCTCCGCATGGGAGGTCTTGGATGGGGTGCTGGGACGGCATGTGAAGGTTCCCCTTCTTCAGGGTTTTCCCTTGTTCTTCTAGGGGCATTTTCGTCAGTGGAACTCATTTCTCGACTATTTATTAGGCGAGTTTGTTTTCTTTTTCAAAGTGTGTCAAGTTCTCAGTCGTTTCTTTTTCAAGGACGATCCTCCTTTGAGGGCAAGAACTTTCTTTCACCAAACTTTACGAACTTAGTCTGGCTTCTTTTATACGTGTATTCGTGGTTAAATGTAGGAAAATTCCCACAGACGGTGCCAATTTGTTGACCTCAAAAAATGAACACAACAGATATCGGGCCCACTCTTGCCACGTCAAGTACGGATTCGGCACGTTTATACCGAAATGGGATTGGTAGTCTGGCTGAAATGAACGCGGGAGGCACTTTCCGACAAGATACAAAGATGTTCGGACCACGACGGTTTGATTACAGCAGTATTTGCACTATCAACGAACACCCGATGGATTTCTCTTATTAGATCTTTCTCTTTTTATGGAATATGCGGAAGGATAAATTTGATGTTGGATGATAATGAGGGCGTATTGGAATTTTAATGTCTATGCTGTTATATTTGTCGATTTATATGTGGAGAACCAAGTATCAAAATGTCACAAGTATATTTCTTATGCCCCTTTTACAAACACAGATGCCCCCCTCTTTCTATACAAAAGTGAAATTATTTATACTAGTCTGGACGACGTGATAGTCGTTGGATTAAATCCACATGGCAGCATCTCCTAAACTGAAGGTTCACATCACCATCTACTCACTACATTTAATGTTTGACAAATGGTCAGCCATCCTAATTATAGGCTGACATATTGATGTACAAATACTAAAAAGCCACAGATACTTTATTACAAACGTCACATGAATCAATCCCAAAAGATCCTCGAATCTTGTTACGCGGCTGTATTGACTTCAACATTCATTGACTTGAGCTTTAGGTAGCGTGGAGGGGCTTCTGTGAAAGAGCTTCGCAACTTCGGCACTTCGGATACAAAGGGGCCTCTGCGTTTACTTGAGAGGACCCTATATGGCTCCTTACCATTTGGGGTTGAAGAGATATCGGATAAATCAGTACTTCGGCACTTGAGGAAGCCTCAAACAACTGCATTTATATGTTGACTTTGGCTTTATTGGTTCTCCCTTTTGTATTTTCAGATGGCCCTTCGTCATATTGACTTATGGAGATTCGCCGCTGATTATGTGGATATATTGCTTACGTGGCAGTTTACGTGGAGTGCCAATTTGAAACTTTTATTTTCGGGGGGTAACAAATACAAGTGTAAACATCCCTTCATCTACACATATAAGCAACAATGAACAGTGGCATTATTCATAATCCAAGAAAATAATCAGTGCACACAAACCACAAAAAAATAAAATTTACCTGAAAAAAGAGCATGTTGGTTTCAGGTTTAGCTATGCCACGCTCAAAGAAAATCGGCGCAACGTGAGCAAAAACTCTCCGAAAGCCACTCAATTTTGTCATTATGAAGAGACAGCAGCGGCACACAGGTGTGCTGGACATCAAACAAGCGCATAATAAGTAATTTCTGGCTTTTTTATTAGAGAGAATTTCATTAATATACAGCTACGATGATATCTTGTCACCAAAGAAAAAAAAAAGAGCACTGCTTAAAAACTTTTTATATGTATTATTACAATAAAATGCTTCACAGAGCTCATTGTTTCTTTCAAGGTCAAAGTTGTAAATTCGCATAAGCTTCTTTTTCTTGACTTTTAAACAGCTCTGGAAGTAGCCATTAAATGTGAAGTCGTCAAGAAGAAAGCATAGGCAATTGCAAAGTGGGCTGATGTCACAAAGAAACAAATGGGCTCCATTACATCCCAACTTAGCTCCCAAAAAGTTAGCCTCATAAAGCCCAACGTTTGGAGAATAAGAAAGCTCAGCCAAGAGTAGAGTTCTCTTTGAACCAGAGAATGGGCCTTTTGGTCTATTATGGACTTTTTATTTTGTAGATGGGCCAGTTCTTTTCTTCTTCGGTAGTTTGGCATGGCTATTATAGATTGGGAAATTAGTTTCTCCATTTTTTTCTCCACCTGCAAAAGCAATAGTGAGATTGGAACTATAGTCTTCGCTTCATGCTTGAATTACACAGTATTGAACAAGATTTATGAATAACACATTTCTTTTTTTCTTATTAGATTAATATGATTTTATTTGATTCATTATTACAACTATCAAATAAACAACTCAATAGAAATGAAAAGCAGCTAACATGAAAATGTCACAAAATCCCTCGTTCTTTATAAATGCCATCAATATTTAGAAACACATGATAAGAAACGCGTTTACGAGACTCATTTCACATGAGAAGTATAGTTAGTATGATCTGAAAATGTCACAAAATCTCTTGCTCTTTATAAATGGCATTCACGTTGAGAAACAAGTTTATAAGACTCATTTCACATGTTAAGTGCAACTAGTGTATTTAACTATTGTCTATTTTGTGTTTGGTACATGTACTTTTATAACTTTTCAGACGGCTATTAGCGTAAATTCTTTATCTCAAAATTATCACATAAAGGAAAACAAAATACTAAAGTAATATTTATTTATGAGAAAAGATAAAATGAAAACTAAGATTGATTAATATGCATTTAATTTCAGGAGATCAAATTAGAACTAAATATTAAAAAGTTGATACTAATTAGTGTGGTGCCACTGCCACGGGGGTTCCGGAGAGTAATTCCTCGGCAGGGGAGTGAGTTGTTACGATGTGGGATATATATATATGGTGGCTCCCGGAATTGAGGAGGAGAGAGAATAAAATAATCATTTTTTTTGGGAAAACAATATAATAAAATAATCCTTTTTCTTTTGGGAAAAAAATATTGTTACTACTTTTTATTTTTGGTGGTATCAAAATAGAATTTCTTTAATTAAATGATAGAATCTCCTTATGATTCATCTAATTTAAAAAAGTTTTCCTGGTTTAGAAAGATATTGAAAAACCTAACGTTAAGAACTTTTCTCACAAGACAAATTAGTAATTATAATTTTCATCATAAGATTAATGGTACTCTTGAAGACATATTTCATATACATATTTTTGTTGTCCGTCGTGTCCATTTACTCGACGTATGATTTAGAGCATGTTTGGCAAAGTTTTAAAAATTTACTCATAAGCAGTACTATTGTTGACTCATAAGCAGTACTAAAAGTGCAGTCCAAATTAAATAGCTCAAAGAATTAAATCCAATTTGGGAGTCTAGAATAAAAGCCCAAATAGGATCATTGATGGATGCAGTGGAAGCCTACAAACACCGTAACATCATTGCCTAACCTTGCAAGACGCCCAGAATTTGAGCGAATGGAGTACCTTACAATCGCCCAGAGCGATGACCCCATTCTCGCCCAAACCTTCAAATTGCCTAGGGTTTTAGCGAACATAAAGTATTATGGTTATCCAGAATGACGGTTATTGAAGTAGTTATTGAGCAATCTTATCACATTCCACGATTCAAGAAGCCCAGTTGAAGGTGGTTGAACGACAAAGAGTAATGGCAGCAGTTAGAGACAGCAGTTCCACGACCATTTAGCCACCATAAAGAAAGCGAGTAGTTATAGAGCAATCAAGCAGTTTCCAAGCTATTTTCATGAAAAAGTCATCAAAGGAATATAAAAAGAGAGAGAGACGACATAGAAAAAAAAAGATCAAACACTCTCAAACAGAGAACATGTAATTTTTATTATCTTTATTTTCACTGCATTTAAACCTTCAACTGTTCTATGTGCTTGCACCCCTTGGAGGCATTTAGTTTTTTCGTCTATTGTGAATCTTCAATAAAACACCCATTTTTGGGACTTTGTCCCTTACACAATCATCTGAGTTTTTCTTTAATTGTTAGCGTGGCCCGACTTTCTGCGCGAAACAATTTGGCACGCCCGGTGGGACGATTGGTGTTTACTGTCTGAAGATACAAAAAGCGAAACATTATGTCTCATAAGAGTTCGGATAAAGAACCAGCAAGTCAGGGAGTAGTCCAGTCTATGATCGAGCAATACGAGAAGCAGCAAAACTCTCCACAAACAAAGGGACAGAGTTAGAGCAGTCAGAGTCGTTACGAACCAATGACAGAGTTGAGTCCTCGAACCATGCGTGCATTGCTTGAAGAACTCACACAATATGTCGTTGAACATGTAAATCTACAAAATGTTCATAGTATGGAAAGATTTACCCAAAATGGGAATGCACATTATGACAACATGGCCAAACAATTGAACACATTAAATGAAATAATGAACAAGTTAGTATGACAAATTTGTCAGCCAATTGTACCTGTAGGGAATCACTTTCAAACCAGGACGATTGTGGAACATAATTCACCACATAATTCCTCTGGTTTGAACACAGGTCAAAGTTTAGAACCACCTTTCAGTCCTTCTACTTCAAACCAGGGGGTAGTGGAATGCTAAACTTAAATAGTGATAATGAAATTCCAAACCTGGGGGTAATCCAAATATGAGAGACAATGTCCTGAATAATGGACATAACGTCCCGCGCGTCAATGATGGTTTGAATACTCAATTTAATGGTAATAATGGCCCAAACAATGGCAATTTCGTCGCCAACCAAGGAACAAATATTAGGCTTCAAGCAAATCAACCATTAAACCAACCTGTAGGAATTCCATATGATCCCAATGTCATGTTAAGGAATCAAATCATGGAGATAGTACATGATCAAATGGCTCTTGGGGTACGTCCTGTCATTAGGCCTACTTACACGAAACCATATCCTGATTGGGTGGATCAAGTATATCCATGGCCTAAAGGGTATAAGCTGCCAGAATTTTCATTATTCACTGGTTTAGGAAAAGTGTCCACTCTAGAACATATAGGGCGATTCACGCTGCAAGTGGTGAAGTGACTGACTATCATAAAATGAGGTTGTTCCCTAGTTCATTAACAAAAGTAGCTTTCTCCTGGTTCATTAATTTGCCAGCGAACTCTATTCAAACATGGCAGCAATTGGAACAATTGTTTCACGCTCAGTTTTATAAGACTGAGTTTGAAGTTACTTTGGTCGATTTGACGAATCTACATCAAATGCCAAACGAATGGGCAGAAGGTTTCCTTCAAAGGTGCAAAACAGCAAGAAGTAAGTGTTTTATACCTTTGCCCGAAAAGGAGTTTGTCAAAATCGCTCAAAGTTGTCTAAACTTTGATTTGAAAAATAAATTCCAAGATAGGGAATTTTCTGATCTTTTCCAATTGAGCGCAAACGTGATTAGATATGAACGATTAATGAGAGAAGAAGAGCAAATGAAGAATTCTAGTAAAGGGACTTATTATAGAAACCTAAATTTTGATGTTCATACCATTAATGACGAGTATTACGATCAAACCGAAATGTGTTTGGCCAAATTAATCAAAGGAGATGCATATGCTTGTCCTATAATGGGTAAGCCTAGATTGTCGGGCAATGATGAGCTTATAAAAGGTGAAAACAAAAATGCTAGAACGTTTTCATTCGATGTAACCAAAGCTGACCTTATATTTGATAAACTATATAAGGATAAGCAGATAAAGCTGAGCGATAAGCATAATTTGTCAAGCCCTGAACAAATTAAGGGTAAAAAATATTGTAAGTGGCATAATGTATGGTCACATTTGACTAACAACTATTTGGTTTTTCGCCATGTGTTACAAGATGTCATTGAATCAGGACGAATCACGTTCGAGGATAAGAATAAGATGGCAGTGGATGAAAACCATTTTCCACAGCCACTTGAGTAAACATGGTGATGACTGGTTTCAAAAACAAGTTGCCAAAATTCAAGTTGGTTATAGATGACGGATAAGAAGACCGTGGGCCACACCCCAGTGTCTTTGAACGTATCAAAGGGAAGGGACCTAAAAAGGATGAAGACGTCTTATGTGCAGGATGTAAAGGAGAAGTGAGTGCAAATACAGAGAGACCAGGGATACGGCAGCATCACCATCGCCCTAGTTTTTTTCCCAAATGCTCAGTCCGTTAGAGGGCGAGGTGCATCATTCTATAGGGGACCGCCTTTTGAGAGGCAGTTCAGGTCAATAAATAACGGGAGAACATTCAGGCCGCAACCTCACCAACCAAATGTATGGCATTTGTTCCAGTATAATACATGAAGGCTGATACCCTTCAACGAGATGACCAGAACCCAACAAAGGCGTTTTCAACGTAATTATGGACGAATGATGAGGTAACAACAGGGAGTACCACGTCCTAAGGTACCTAAACTACTCGAGGTGGCCAATCAAAATGTTCTCGAAGACACTGAAGAGATTGGTACTTGTGAATCGATGGGAGAACTAACAGAGAATTAATCTGGGAGATCGAGGTTTGAGCGAGACAGAATGGATGAGAAAGATCCAGATCAACCCCTTACTATTTAGTTAGGTATGTTACCTCCTGTCATGGCTAATAACTATTTACTAGCCAATGAGTTCAAGAGCAAAGAGAAAGAATAAGAAGAAATGGAGGATAACGAGGAAAAAACGTGTGTGCTGGAGTGTGAAGAAGGCCAAACTTCTAGGGGGCCTATGATGATGAAGATGATGATGGTATGACGAACATCAAAGAGGAAATTGATCTAGAAGCAGAAAGAAGAAAAAGATGAGTATCGTGCAATACCCTGTTAAAGCAACTACATAGAGAGAGAGTTCGTGAAGTAGACTTGTTGGGAGAACCATCTGGGCATTCTTTCGATTATTATGTGCTGTACGGGACCGCCCAAGAGGAAAAAAGCGTACCTCACTCTAAAAAGTATGGATCACCTCCAACAATAATGCATCCTCCCACAGGTTGGGTAATCGAAGAATGAGCATTAGAAAACAATAAAAAGGAAACTCAGGAAGCGGAAGCTCCATGCAACACACTGCACGTTGACTTATCACAAAAAGATAATTCAACAAAGAACAAGCAGGAAGTGGAAATAGATGCTGTCGAAAATGTTATTTTTAAGAGACCCGCCATGAAGTTAACTAAACACTTAAGGCTATTGTACGTTAAGTCTTTAGTTAACGGTATACATGTGGCGAAAGTACTTATCGATAATGAAGCAGCTATAAACACTATTCCATCTAGGATGATGAGGAGATTTGCAAAGACAGAAAGTGATATGATTCCAACAGAAGTCATCCTTACAAGTTTCAATGGATAAGCAACTTCAGCTAAAGGGGTTATGCCATTGGATATAACTGTAGGGACAACTAATAGGACCACAGTCTTCTTCCTAATAGATGGACCTACTAGTTACAATGTGTTATTAGGAATGGATTAGATACACGAAAGTCGCTATATACCTTCATCGTTCCATCAATGCCTGGTTTTCTGGAATGACAGGTTGAAGTAGAAGTGGTGCAGGCAGATAATAGACCTTTTGTCGCAGAAGCAAACTCAGTGGAAAGGTTCATGTACGAAGGAAATTATAGACCGATCAGAGTAGTATAGGATGGAGAAGGAATTCAAATTGTTGCACAGAGCGAAGAGCCATTTTCAGGAGATGCACTCACTGAAATGTTCAGTCAAATGATGCCAAACATAGTGGCCCTAGAAGAGCCAGTAATTGACAAAAGAGTAATCAATGAGTTTTAAATAAGTTGTAAGCAACAAAGGCAAATGGCTTATGTTCAGGCCTTCGGAGCCAAATTAATGGCTTTTAATAAAGAATGTAAAGACAAGACAAAAGAAGAAGCAGCCTTGAAGATATTGGGAGATAAATTGGCAGTGTTTGAATTGGAACAAAGTATTGGCCAAGAAGTCAACAAGTTAGATTGTTTAGAAGAAGAAGTGCCTGTAAGGGAAATGGACGATGACGTAATGAGGATCGCCAAGCCTTGATACGCTCAAACACAAGACCCTCTGATTAAAGTGAATATCTACAATGAAGGGAAAGATTGCCCAACATTCGGCAGCCAAATGCTCGACTAAGAGGTTAGTGATAAATTAATCGCTTTATTAAAGGAATATAAGGATTGTTTTGCTTGGGAATATGAACATGTGCCTGGTTTGGATAGAGATTTGGTGGAACATAGATTGCCAACCAAACCAAAGGGCAATGAACTTGATTTTTCATGATATGATAGACAAGTTTGTAGAGGTGTATGTAGATGATATAGTGGTCAAATCCATTAAAGAAGATGATCATTTTGAACAATTGAGATGTTCATTTGAACGAATGAGGCAATATAAACTAAAATTGAATCCCTTGAAATGTGCATTTGGTGTTAATGCAGGAAACTTCCTTGGTTTTCTAGTACACAAAAGGGGGATTGAACTTGATAAAAATAAAGCGAATGCCATTTGAGGCCAAACCACCTAGCAATAAAAAAGAATTGCAAAGGTTTCTAGGCCAAGTAAATTTTTTAAGACGCTTTATTTCTAACTGTGCAGGGCGAACTAAAGCTTTTTCGTACTTTTAAAGCTGAAAAATAAGGACGAATTCGTCTAGAAAGAAAAACATCAAAAGGCTTTTGAAAGCCTAAAGTCATATTTATCAAGTCCACCAGTATTGGTGTCACCGATCCAAAGACGGCCAACGAAAGTATATATATCGGTTGAACAAGAATCAATAGCGGAACGGTCGTGCAAGAAGACCAATTTGGTGAAAAAAGGGCGATTTACTACTTGAGTAAATGGTTAACAAAATGTGAATGTAATTACTCTACCATTGAAAAATTATGTCTTGCATTGTATTTCACATGTACAAAGTTATGGGCTTCCTTACGGCCCATAACCGTTTATTTGATTTCTAGAGTAGATTTGGTTAAGTATATGTTCTCTCGCCCTATTTTACACCAAAGGGTATGCCTTTGGACTTTAGCGTTATCAGAATTCGAAATACAATACATACCCCAAAAGGCAATAAAAAATCAGGCTTTGCCTAACTTTCTGGCCGATCATCCATGCATTAACCTGTCTGAAGAAACTGAATTAGAAATCGATTCATTCGAATTAAAACTTTGGGTTTTATACTTTGATGGGTCAAAAACCTCTAAAGATGCAGGAGTATGAGTAGCATTGATATATACTTTAGGAATTTGTTACAAGTTCGCCTTCACTTTGGATAGGATGAGCACCAACAATCAAGTCGCATATGAAGTCTTAGTCGTGGGTTTAGAATTAATGATAGATATGGGGATAAAGAATGTGATTGTTAGAGGCGATTATCAATTGGTAATTCACCAGTTGATCGGTGATTTTAAGTGCCAAAGTGATTCCATTATAAGTCAATACGAGATCGTCTAAGAGTTGTTGGAAGAATTCGACCAAGTAGAGCTTTAATGTGTTAATAGGATATAAATGACATAGAGAATGAGTTGGCCCAAATGGCCTCAAGGTATTCAAAGATTTTAAATTGAGAATCTACTTGTGAATATGGGATAATATTGCCAGCAGTCCAAAGAAGGGCGAGAAGGATTGAAATTCATTGCATACAAGATGGAGATGCATTCAATTGGAGGGTAGAGATTAAAAGGCTCCTTAAAGAACCTAATAAAGAAGGTACTAGAAAAACGAAGTTGCGTTTGCTAAACTATACGTTGATAGATGAAGAGTTGTTTAAGAAACGCTCTGATAATATATACTAAAATGTGTAAGTTTGAAAGAAGCCAGAACGATCATGGGTGAAGTGCATAAAGGGATATGTGGAGCTCATCAAGCAGGCCAAAGGATGAGATGGTTGATTATTGTAGTGGATATTTCTGGCCCAAGATGGGAGAATCATGTGCTAAATATGCGAAGAGTTGTTTAGCATGCCAAAAGCATAATTCGATACAAAGAACGCCAGCAAGAGAGATGACACCCATTATCAAACCCTGACCGTTCAAGGGTTGGGTAATAGACTTGATAGGGAAGATTTATCTCCCATCATCCAAGCAACATACATTTGTTATAGTTGCAACAGATTTCTTCACTAAGTGGGTGGAAGCGATGCCTTTAAAGGAGATCACCCAAAAGAGTGTCATAGAATTTATCTGTGATCATATTATTCATAGATTTGGGATTCCATAAACTTTGATGGTGGATCACGGGACTTTCTTGAATGGAGGTCAAGTGAAGGGATTCTTGAGTGAGTTTGGAGTTAGGTTAGTAAACTCCACGCCTTATTATACTCAATCTAACGGGCATGCAGAATCTTCTAATAAGATTCTAAAAACTATCATAAGGAAAATGATAGATGAAAATGTCAGAAATTGGCACAAATATTTGAACAAGGCCTTATGGGCTTATAGGACGTCACCTCGGTCAAGTACCAAAATTACTCCTTTCCAACTTACTTATAGACAGGAGACCGTTTTGCCTATGGAAATGATTGTGCAATCAATTAAAGTGTGTTTCCAACATAAGTTAAGTGATGGGGAGTATGTCGAATCACTAGTTCAAAACTTGTTGGAGTTGGACGAATTAAAATTGGACATCCTAAATAGATTGTGAGTTCAAAAATAAAGAATGACTAAGTTTTATAATAAGAAAGTCATACCTAAGTCTTTTAGTCTGGGCAAATTGGTTTGGAAAACAATACTCCCTTTGGATAGCAAGGATCCAAAGTATGGAAAATGGTCGCCCAACTGAGAAGGACCATATAGAGTGAAAAACGTGTTGCCTAATGGGGCTTACCACTTAGAGGATTTAGACGGTACTAGGCAGGTTAAGTTTATTAATGGTAAGTACTTGAAAAAATATGTTCCGTCCATATGGGAAAGAGAACAAGTATAGGCACCGCATTGTTAAATAAAAGTAAACTGGACGATTACGTTCAAATGAACAAGAAAACAAAATACGTTCGAATAAAATTCTTTATTGTCACATGTTTCTTACATAAGCCGCAGTTTACAGTAGGCTGTCAGTTCTCCCATATTGACTACAACAGGAAAAAAGTTGTTTTCCTTGCACCCCTAAATGCATCGCTATAATGTTTTTTACAAAATAGTGAAAATACAATTAACCGCAACTTGGAGCAGGCTATAAATCGTTTCCCGATCGATTGCAACAGAAAGAGTGAAACCGACCATCCTTGCCTTCCTAAATGCATTGCTACAGATGGCAGGCAAAGAGGCTGAGAAACACCCTCAGTAAACAATTGGTCTTCAACGCCTCCTTATTTGCATCACTGCAGCAGTAAGTAGGGAAGAACTTTGCTGATGAGCAAAACACTTTCAGTAAGGGCACTGAGAAGACCTTTATTGGTCAAAGACCATTTCCTATTGTTGAGGTGGCAAAAAGGGCGGATCAAATGATCCATTTCTATACAAGACAAAAAATTTGATCAATTGTTGAGGTGCCAATCGATGGCAGGAAATTAGTTTTTGAAGAAAATAATGGAAATGAAAATGATAAGTGAGAAATACACACGCATTTATAGAGGCGTGAAGGTGAAAAGACAGAATATGAATGACCACATTCTTGCCTAATAACTGAAATCAAATGGCCCAAAGTCTTGGAAAAGGAGACGGAATAGTAGCTCATTACTAATGATAGCTGTTGTTACATTCAAAATTAGCAATGGCAATTAGTGCGAAATTACAAAAAGAAGGTTAAGGCATTGGATATCTTAAGTACAATTCAACCCAAGCCGAACGTATTCTTTCCTTAAGTCTTCCCCAATCTTCGCTCTGTTGAGAAGAAGCGACATTTAACTCATTTACAAAATCGTCATCAACTACCAGCTTTTTATACTGCTCAACCAAAGACTTGGTTCGTTCAATTCCTTGTGAAGCATTGTGCTTTTTAGCAGTCATTCTCGCCCTACAGTTGTTCATCTTTGCTTGAAGCTCCTTCATCTCTGCAGCCAAGCTCATCATCAAAGAGTTTTCGATCATAACGTCGGAGGAAATTTTTGTCAATTCATTTTCAGCTTTGTTAATCTCTAGAAGCAAAGACTCTCTTTCAGATGCGGCACGAAGATATTGAGTACTCCTGACCTTTAGTTCAACATTTTTAGCTAGCTAGGAGAAGATGTCAGAGTGGACAACCTTCAACGTCGCTTTATGGTCAGTAGAAACGTTGAGCGATGGAAGTTTAAGTGCTTGCGCCAATTTTGCACTCAATAGCTCAAACTTATCCTTATGTTTGGTAGCAATAGTCTGACCGATATCCATGTCCATAAAAGACACATACTCAAGTACCGACTGCTTGAGAGACTTCATATTTTCCTCCGAAAAAGCAGAAGGATGATTGGTTGAAGTAAGGCGAGGCGTCTTGACTTGTCCCAGGAAGTGAATAAGTCATGGATGGAATGCACAATGTCATCAGCATCCTACAAGGAAGATGCCAACCTTGAGAATTCTCATTACAACAAACGTAGTGAAAAAGGAAAGGGGAGCAAAAGGTTACTTCATCAACAATCTTGGGAAGTTCAGGCATATCACTAGTTGGCTCCACCATCTGTGGGGGCTTTCCCTTATCTGGGCGAGAAAACTCTGCCACAATAGGCAAGTTCATGGGAGCATAATTCAAGAAGCAACGAGTCAAAAACCAGCAGCACAAGCAAAGGTAAAACATCAAAATATGTATTACCTCTTTGTTCGACATTTGGGGGGTCGGCGCCCTGGGAAGAAGGTAGCCCTTCTACTGGTTGTGGTGAAGATTCCGGGACTAAGGGTTTCTTTTTAAGCACAATCCCTTCATCAGCTGATTTGGACGAAGCAGCATCAGCAATGGATAATGAAATAGGAGATGCCAAAACTAAAGCCTTCGAAGGAGAGGCTGAACTTTTTTGAGAAATTCAGGTAAACCGTTAGTAAATAAAAAGTATGTTTGTGAATAAACAAATTCAATTACCTTTCTCCTAAGGATGAGATGAGCGTCATCATCATTATCATTATCATCTTGCAAAATGGGAGATGTTGAAGTTGGCCGTGCGGCTTGGGGCACCTTTGGTTGCAGTAACCTTGGCAGGTAGAGAAGCAGATGGAAGGATAGGACATTTATCGTGGGCGGGGGAGGAAGGATTCCTAATGGATACAGGGGTGACCAATATAGGAGAGGTAGAGGAAGTGTTTGGCTGATCTAGTAAATGGAAGGCAGGATTAGCATAGTTGCAAACAATCTACGTTTTACTGATGGTCAGAGTTGTTCAAAAAGAGGATAGACGGCATAGCTAGAATTGAAAGGGGCTATTGAAAATTCACTCATCAAAAGAATGTTGCGAGCATCTACAGCTTGTGCTTCTACCTTATTAATAGTGTGAAAATGATCTATCAAATTTTTGGAATAGCAAGGAGGAACAGACCAAGTTTGGCCAAAACCAAGTTGGCAAGTAAAAAACTGGGGACCATATATTTCAACCCCAGTATTGGCATTGGTTCCAATTACAATATCGTGGAACAATTCCTTCCTAATCAAAAACTGAACCCAAACAGGCAAAAAGGTGCTCGCACCATCCAAGGTAGATGGAGGTTGCACATAATCGGAGTCAAGTGAACAGGAAAAGGAAAGAAGGAAGGAATCGAATTTAAGGTATAAAAGAATGAAAAAATGTCCCTACTGGACATATTTACATGGTTCAATAGGTCAATGGCTAGCCCATAGCAGCTAGCAGAACAAAGGGAGATTGATGGAAGAGCACCAAGTAGTGGAAAGTATGCTCTCAACCACAGTTGAGTGAACATAAGGGGCCCACTGCCGTGGGAGATGTACCATTCTTCAGTTGAGATTGAAGGGAAGTCATGTCTCTATAAATGGCAGCCAAAAAGAAGGAACAAAAGTTCAAAGGCCTACCACGCGCCAATTCATGCACTATGGGTAAGTAGCTCATAGAAGGTTTCATACTTGGCACGCATAGAATATATTTACATAGCCAAATTTGAAGAAAGGCCACACGTTCAGCATGAGAAAGATCAGCACTTGAATGGTTACAAAGACTTCGCATGCTTCAATAGGACTCAGTAAGTTTTTCTCAAATTTAGGGGCAACACCAGAAATTGAAATACCAGGAAATATGGTATCACCCAAAGGTGGCAGATTTACTAGGGCTCTAACGTCCCTTAAAGTAATAGACATAGGACCAAGCGGGAAAATGAAGGTATTATATTCAAAAGACCAAAAACTCAAAGCAATTGGAAAAAGCACTGGATCAAAAATTGGGGGCTGCAGAGCGATTTCTAATAAGTCCGAAATCCTAGCACGATAAAAAATCGCTTTGGTAGGGCCATGATTCACAAGACGTGCATGTCATCTACGAAAAATAACATCAGCTTTGGGCCAAGTGCGAATACCTTTTTCGCGAATCGGGTCTTGAGTGCAAGGGAACAGCTGGCCCACTGCCACTTATCCAACGACTTCGGTATCATTGAATGATGGACCCAAGTAGAATTTATTGAGGTCAGCATTGGCTTGTGTAAGGAAGTTTAGATTTACATACGGCCTAGTAAGGATTTTCGGGAAATCTTCGAAACTGAAAGAATCATTAGATTGAGTTTGTGAAGTCGCCATTGAGTGCAAAGTACGGTTTTGGTAAGATTTGCCTAAGAAACGTAGCAGAGAAGCAAGAAGATGAACAGTAAAATAGTGAGGAGGAAGCACGTAATATAGATACGTGGTTTGATGGTGCGATGAAATGGCGTGAAGAAAGAGGGTAGTTATAGAGCAATCAAACAGTTTACAAACGGTTCGTCATGAAAAAGTCATCAAAGGAATATAAAAAGAGAGAGACGACATGAAAAAAAAAGGATCAAACACTCACAAACAGAGAACATGTAATTTTTATTATCTTTGTTTTCACTACATTTAAACACTCATTTGTTCTGTGTGCTTGTGCCCCTTGGAGGCATTTTATTTTCTCGTCCATTGTGAATTTTCAATAAAACACTCATTTTTGAGACTTTGTCTCAAGAGATTTGTCCCTTACTGAGTTTTTCTTTAATTGTTAGCGAGACCCGACTTTCTGCGCGAAACAACTATAAAAAGCGTAAAGCGTGGAGACCAAACTTTGTCCTGGGCGAGGCCTATGCGTAAAAAAAGGTAATAAAATGTTTTCTTATTTTCATATAATTTTTAAATCAATCTAAAAGTTATTTAATAACTAAATAAAAAACCGTAATAAAAGTGTTTCTAGGCTAAAAAAAAATATTAAAAAAAAAAAAAAGCATGAAAAAGCATAAGACAAGGTGATAAGTTTTGCGCCCGTACGTGCCTAGACATCGCTTTTCAGAACACTACTAGTTCTCATAAGTATAATCAAAAGTAGATAAATAAAGCAAATATTTTTTATCAAATGAAACTCAAAATAAGTAACTTTTTATGTAAAATAAGAAAAAGACAATTTAAACGTTTCCATAGGTAACACTCCTTTTCAGTGCTCTAAACAATTGTTTGCGTTTCAAAAAGGTAACGAGGCTTGAATTTTGTATGCTCCCTTTCATTTGCCGTTTTGGTGGACCTATCTTTTTTCTTGTGGAAATAAAGAAAAAGAAAAATGCTAAGAATAGTTTAGTTAAAAAACGACGTTTACATCAAAATCCTTTTGCTTATTATTTAGAGATACACTGTTTTAAGAGTAATTATAGAAGAATTTGAATTTTTATTTCGTTGCCACAAACTTCCATTGTCTACTTTCTTGTGTGTTTGCATTGATTTGTATTTGGGGTATTTTTGTTAGGATTCCTAAATATTTAGGAGGTTAGAAAAATCAATTATTTTTCTATTTAATGACAACATATTTAATTCAATTATATTATATATTTAACAAATATGAGCTAATTGAGTAGATACCAATATTGTTATAATTAGGAGATTATGAGAACTCTAATCAAGCAATATATAAAGATTTTTTTGGTTATGATCCCTGAAATACCAAATTATACATAGTTTCACTTCTCCTCATCTGGAAGAGAGACGACGGTCTCATTGAGGAAATAAGGCGATTTGGTTGAGGAAGATTACAAACAATACCCCTTCCTTCATATTCATCAGTATGTGATTGATTGTCGTAATAATTCTGCAACAGCAAACAATCATTCTTAATGCATCCAAGTATATAACCCGAATTCGTGAATCCTAATATTATGACATGATGTAGATCGTAGGCTTTTAGTTATTTTAATTTAGGATGTTTGCATCTAGATTTGATTTCGATTTTGGATATAATTTATATTTATTACAATTTTCATTGATGTTATTCCATCGTTAAATTTATGTTTTCATTGACCGGCTTGTAGGGGTGTTCAATTACTAGTCGTTTTGTTAATAATTTTTTGCTTTATATTCTTTCTGAAAAAGAAATATAATGCTACTGTTTTTATTGTACTAAATATTCCATAATTGTATGGCTTTCATTACAATGTACAAAAGACATGTATTAATAAATAGTCAAATACTAATGTCCTTGCAAGCATTTTTATTTTTAATTTTTATGTATGTATGAATAGAGGCAAATCATGGATGACCCATATATATATATATATATACATATATATATACATATATACATACATATATATATATATATATACATAGAGGCAAATCATTTTTATTTTTAATTTTTATGTATGTATGAATAGAGGCAAATCATGGATGACCCATACATATATATATATACATACATACATACATACATACATACATATATATATATATATATTAAACTGAAAAAAAATCATTATATTTAATTTATGTATTAGTCCATTATAAAAATAATATACTTCTAATATCGAATCAGCATCAATTATGACACAAATAAAACATTGAGTCGAACTCTTCTTTGATGTCAAGATAATAGCTATGAATAGTCATCGGAGATTCAAATGGCACTTCAAACTTGGAACGAACACGGAGAAATTAACAATTCTTCTCTATCTTTTGAGTAGTTCTATGAGTTCGATAGTTCAAGATCTTTGGTCTATACTAGAACTCAATTTCTTTATTATTATCATTATTTTTATTTAAAACATTTAATTGGGCCTAGGCCTGCCTGCCTGCCTGCCTACCTCCGCCGATATTTCTGATCATTTTCTCCATTTCGGGTAAGACTCAAATTAGTAAAAGAAAAGAGATGGAAAGAAAAAAAATATTATTATAAAGTTGGAGGGCCAGTGAATGTAAATATGGAAGAATCGCCAATTTAATTCACAATTTGCGGCGGGGGAAACAAGATTGACAGACTGGGCTTATTACGTATCATAGCGTGTGACACGTTGAATAAACATAATGGATTTGGATTACTGATAGTTGTTTCGTCTGCCTTGACTTAATTATGTTGGTTAACCCAATTGTCACAACATGATGCCTTTAATTTTGGAACCAGATAAATTGGTATAACTTCAAATGATTTATTTTGTTTAGCACTCATTCTCGTACATGGTAGAGACGTAGCAAAGTGTGTACGAAAATTTGCTCAATATGAAATCCAAATTTTTAGAATGGATGCCAACGTTTAATCGAACTTTCGAGCAATAGAGATTGCTTTGGTTAAATAAAACGATGTAGTCAAGATTTGTGAGGATAGCATTACGGCTTGCATATTACATACTCAATTCAAGAGTTGTGGGAATCGCATTATCTATAAAGTTACATTTTTTAATATAAAATACCTTGTAAGTCAAAGATATTAAATAAAACGATGTAGTCAAGATTTGTGAGGATAGCATTACGGCTTGCATATGTTAATGTAATTTCTAATTATTTTAATATTTATTTGGGACTCTATGCACTTTTTTTAAAAATGGGACTATACTCGCAATTAATTCTTTAGCTATTTATTTAAATAAGATGATATATTCGTCATTTTACAACTCTTTATTGAGAAATTGGATGAAAATTGGTAGAAATGATAGTTTGTGAAATCAAATGTGTAATTAAGAGTGAAAATGTCAAAAAAGAAAGGTATATACGTTTTTCACAATAACGGTGAAAGGTATTGACATTATGTGCTAATTACTCTTTGAATAATTTATTTGGGAATCATTTGCTCTTTTAAAAAAATTGAGAATATGGTTGCAATTAGTTTTTTTTTTCTTTTTATTTTTGTTATATTTAAAGAGAATGATATGTTCGTCATTTCACAATTTTTAATAGAGAAAATGGACGGAAATGACTTTTTGTGTAATGAAATGTGGAAATAAGGATGAAAAAGCCAAAAAAATAAAAATAAAAGGTAATGACGTTTTCTTCCATAGTAGTGAAAGATAGGAACGTTATGTGCTAATTACCCTTTAAAAATAGATTTTTATTATATTTTAATAAAAATTGATGAAATTTATAACTAAAAAATTTTAAAATTATGTGGTTAAAATTATTTGTTGACTTTGACTTTAATTTTTATCAATTTTTGTAACTAATCCAAACATAAACTCAAATATGTTGAACTGCATTGTCGTTGATGTTGTGTCAAAGTTTATGCACGTAAATAATTAATTTATTGAATATAAATTTTCAAATGTACAGTTTCTTGTTATCTTCATCAAAGTAGCCATTGTTCTAAAAAGTATAAAATGTGGCTAAGACGTGGAGACCAAATTTCAAGCTTTACGAATATTGGCGAAGTCAAGACGTAAAAAAACGTTTTCTTATTTTTAATATTATTTTAAATTTTTAATCATTTTATAAATAACTTAATAATTAAAATAATAAATATGAAACATCTAAAATTATAAAATAGTATATTTACTTAATAATTCCTACAATTAGTCAGTTATACATTTTTCAAGTTTTCGAAATGTAAAACCTAGACTATCACTAGGTGATCATTGCTATGTCGTGGCGTTTTGCCCGAGCCTAGGCTTCACTTAAACGAATTTTTTGGAACACTGAAAATAACCATTACAAAATCGTAAGCACAGTTCTCATTTACATTTTCTGAATTGTTTGTTCACAAGTGTTGAACATGACTTTATTTTTATTTTAAAATACAATATTTTTCTGCCAAAGCTGAAACTAGATAAGTAATTTATTTTTATCCGAAATTAAAAATTAAATTTGAAGTGGGTAACTTTATATTTATTTAAAATAAGAGATAAAGTAATTAGTTTATGTAAATATATTTTTGCAAATTAAAATATAAAATCTTCTGTTACTTACTTTTAAGCTTTGTCAAATATACTTTAAAATGTAACTCTCGCACGCACACGAGCATTTCCAATATACTATTTAAATATGAGATGCTTTCTATTTTAAAGAGTCAACAAATTTGGAGAGTTAAACTTGCTCTCTATAATTAAATGTATTCAAAGTGTTTCAATTTTCAATGTATGAAAACAATCTAAAGAATAACTAGTTAAAATAAAATATAAACAAAAATAATAAATATTTTTGGGGAGTGGTAAAATTAAGTGTTAAATATTAAGAGTTTATTAGAGTATTTCAAAATTTTAACTCTCTAAATTTATAGATACTCTCCAAATGAAATAATAGAAATTTTAACAGTTCTTGATAAAGAAGTGACATTTCCACACGACCGGGGGAATGAATGAAAGCACTAGGAAGGAAGAAGTAATTCATATAAACAAGAATTGTTGATGAATCAAAGACTGTGAAACCATATCAAACATTTTAGAATTTTTTTTTTTTTTCCTATCAAACATTTAGAGATGGAAACCTCGGATTGACAAAGGGCAATAATTGTAATCCCTCCTTACTCTTGGATAAAGATATAATACCTAGTTCACGCACATCACATCAATTGACTAAAAGATTTTTGAACTCTGTTGAGTAAACAATACTCTCAAATTTAGGTTTCTGACTAAATTAACCAATGTATCGAGATATCTTATATCATTTAAGTATCCCGATAAGTAGAGATCGCAGTGTAACAATATCTTATTTGTATCACCTATGGATTGTGAATATGGTTTAGGAACACTTGTGTGCAAGAATAGAAAAGCTATAGCATATTTGTAACTAGTGTGGGACCAAAACAAAATTGAATCTTTGTTGTTTATTAACTATACTTTAATGTTCAATGAGTTTTGTCCTAATATTTAACTCAAAAATCTTGTCTTGTTGCTCTTTTGGGTGTTGATTATGTACCATCGAATTATCACAAGTTAAATCTCTCACGCTCGCATTAAAATTGTAAAATTATGTCTAAGATCGATGATCCAATCAATCCTAACAAGTTGATGTTGAAACGGTTTATTTTCATAATTCTTCTTTTGAAACTTGCTATATTATTTTGTTAGTGGTAGGCTGATTAATTCCACAATGAGAATTATTTCAAAAAAAAAAAAAGACAATTTATTAAAAGTTCTCTGATTGAATGTCAAGGATAATGAAATGGTTACATTGGAGAAAGAGAAAAAGATTTTTGCCAGTTATATTGTGAAGTTTCCCTGATGACAATTCAAATGTATGTATTTGAAAATTGTACAAATTTATTCTTTAATTAATTTGTTTTTAAGTAGTATATCATTAATATATAAATAGGAAAATTTAGGATTGGACTAGACAAATTTAATTATTTTAATTTATATTGTCAAGTTATTTATTCAAAGTTATCAAAAATGGGTTAATTTCACAAATGGTCACTGAAGTTACCTGAAAATTTCAAAACGGTCACTGAAGTTTCAAAGTTTCAAAAATGATCACTGAAGTTTGAAATTTCTTTCAAAACGGTCACTGAATTTTCAGATTTTTTGGCCAAGTTTGAGGTAATTTTTCGGCAACTTCCGACCACCAAAATCGCCGATTTCGAATATCGTTGGAAAGCCCACGATATCCTCTTCAATTATCACCAAAAATCTCCCCAAAACTCCAAGTGAATCGGCCGGAATAAATCCACGAAGTCAGCAACCGAAAATTGTGAAAATTCGTCCAGATTTTCAGATTTTTTGGGTAAGTTTGATGCAATTTTTCGGTAACTTCCGACCACTAAAAATGTCGATTTCGGATACCGTTGGAAAACCCACAATGTCTTCTTCAATTACCACCAAACATCTCCTCAAAACTCCAAGTGATTTGGCCGGAATAAACCCACGAAGTCGCTACCCAAATTGGGCAAAAAAGTTCAAAAATCTGCCCAGTTTGGGTAGCTGACTTCGTGGATTTATTCCAGCCGAATCACTTGGAGTTTTGGGGAGATTTTTTTTGGTAATTGAAGATGACATTGTGGGCTTTCCAACGGTATCCGAAATCGACAGTTTTGTTCGTTGGAAGTTATCGAAACATTGCCTCAAACTTGCCCAAAAAATCTGAAAATCTGGGCAGATTTTCACAATTTTCGGTTGCCGACTTCGTGGGTTTATTCCGGCCGAATCACTTGGAGTCTTGGGAAGATTTTTGGTGGTAATTGAAGAGGACATCATGGGATTTCCCGGTATTTGAAATCGACGATTTTGGTAGTCGAAAGTTGCCGAAAAATTGCCTCAAACTTGGCCAAAAAAACTGAAAATTCAGTGACCGTTTTGAAAGAAATTTCAAACTTCAGTGACCGTTTCTGAAACTTTGAAACTTCAGTGACCATTTTGAAATTTTCAGGTAATTTCAGTGATCATTTGTGAAATTAACCCTATCAAAAATATGGTATTAGTTTATTCGTTGTGGAGGAATGTGCATCACTGTGCAAAATCATAAAATAAAAGAGCACAAATTATATCAATTATGACTTTATCAAAACTAGATGTACCAATTGTTAGCCCAAGAATAACTAACTAAGAGGGGGGTGAATTGATTTTCAAAACTTTTTCGACACTTAATCTCAAAATAATTCAACACACAAGATATAATTGCAAAGTATAATACAACAAGTAAATATGCAAATATAATATCTTAATTCAAGTATGAATATTGCACAAAATAAATAACAATGTAAAGTAAAATGCAATAACGTAAAGATAACAAATCAATTTAATGGGGTTCGATCTAATGCAATGATCTACGTCCTCATTACCAAACTCTCCGTCGCGAGCAATGTCAAATGCAATAAATTAAAATGGTAACTTACAAATAAGGAGTACCGATCCTTTTACAACGTTGAGCTTTCTGAGACTTCAACACGACCCACGCTATCGAGCTTTACGGGACCTTAATATGATCCACACGATGACTTACAACAAGGCGCACCAGACCTTATACAACGTTGATCTTTAAGGGACTACAACCGACCCACAATTCAAATGAATTTTACAATACAAATCTTCTCTTCTTATCGAATGATAAAATCAAGGTTGAGTACAAGAAGAAAAGAGGCAAACACTTTAATAGATAGCAAATGAATTAAGCTCAAGTGTTGTTGTTGTAAACTTTGATAAAAGATAGATGATGAAATAGTTTGTATTATTATCAAAGTTTTCAACTTGTAATCTCTCTTAACACAATAACAGAAGTTAAGTATGAGGAGAGATTTACACTTCAATATAAGTGTTGGCAAAGAAAACTTTTATCAAGATTTAGAAAATAGATGAGATTGAAAAGTTTTTTTACAAAATTTAATTCTTGATAAAATAGATAAAACTAGTTTGGATCAATCAAGAATTTCTTTGTAAATGAGATAGAATTTAAAAACAAGTTAAGCTCAAATTTTTTCAATAAATAGCTCTCTCAATTTTCTCTCTAAAGTCGTATGAATTGAATGTAAAGAGAGTGAGTATTTATAGATGAAAATCTGTCAAATTTCTTCCGTACTAGACGACTTTTACCAGACGTCCGGTAAAAACTCAACAATCATTTTAGCTGTTATTCTTTGTTAAAAAATAAGACCGTTGTGGCCAAAAATCGATTTTACAGGACGTCCGATACGACAGTCTTACACCGGACAGTTTTCAGTATTTTGCTCATGTCTTTTTCTCCCAATGTCCGATTAAGGTGATTCAAAATGGGTTGGAAAGTTAACTCAAAGGGCTACAACTTTGCTTCAAAAATCATCTTCAAATTAGATCATCTTTCGTATCAAAAATATGTCCCAATATGAGATTGAAAATCGGAGTATAACTTTTTGATTGAAAGTTGAAGTGTGATCTTTTGAGTGACGTTTGAAAATGATTTTTCAAAGTTTTTGATATATTACAAATGTTCATTCTTTCAAGATCATTCTCATATCAAAACAATTTATGCAAGTGATGAATTTATGAGAAATACTTGAGTTTTATGCACTTGTGTTGCGTATTTTTATATCGCAAGTGTACGATATCGTACCAAGTAATATAGTGGACCTAAGAGTCCGGATTATCATTCCCACGAGGACTATACTTTAGTCTTAATCTACCTTTCTAACTCTTATTTGATTGAAGTAAATTAAATAAGAAATTGTGATAGTTGGAAAGATTGATTCTCTTAAATGAACTAAATGCCTAAAACTAATGAAAATTATGCTGAAATAACAAATACAAATAGATCAAAGATTCATGTATATAAGATGTATTAGGGCAAAACAACTTCATCTAATGATCACATTAATTTCCAATTCAAGATTCTAGCATAACGTAGTGTTCGGTCGAATTCTCCTACGGTATTCAATTTACATCTCTCGAGTTCTCATTGAGCCTCTTTAACTAATTCAATTCCATATCTCTATGCGAATTACCCTTAGTTAAACGAGTTATGGCACTAGGAATTCATATAACGACCGCAGCACTTAGTATAGGTATCTCTACACGTTATACCTCGTTACCAGATTTTATTACACGTTCTAAGTCTCAAACTCACCTCTCGATTCGTAAGAAACTCAATAGATCATCAAATTATTGATCAGGTAATTCAATGCATTGCAATCATAATAAAATTAACACATGAAAGAATAAAACTTAAAATTCATGAATTAAATAACTAAGGGTCTCAATAGATTACATTATTTGCCCTAATAATGAATTTAGCTACTCATAATCAAAACAATGAAATAAATAACTAAATTCGAATACATCACCGGATTTAAATGATAAAAAGATGGAAAAGAATCAGCTCTTGCACCAAAATCTTCTTCCACTTCCAATCCTTGATTTGAACTCGAATCCTTCCTCTTCGATCTTGTGTTTTTCTCTCCATGTTACAAAGTGTGGAACCCTCTTTTCAATATGTGGGAACCCCTAATACATGCATCCTTAAGTCTATTTATACTTTCATACACCTTCTTGGTCAATTTGGAGTCTTTCTGTGGGGTTTTCGCGGCCCAAACAATAAAAACCTAAAATCTGTGGCGGCGCACAGGACAGCGCTTGAGCGCTGGAAATCTGTTGAAAATTGTATTTTCTCAACTAGTGCAGCGCCTGAGCGGTGAGTTTTTGTCCACTTTGCGTCTGCTTCAGTATTATTGTCATAACTTTTCCTTCCGATGTCCGATTGCGGTAATGCAAGATGCGTTGGAAAGATAACACGAAGGACTACAGGTTTTCTAGAAATAGCTCTTCTTCAATTCGAGCGTTTACTATGCCAAAAATAGGTCTCAATCTCCAACTAAAACTTTCGACATCATTGTATGGTTGAAAATTGATTTGTTGCCACTCCTTTTGATCTTTAGTTGCATCCATTTGACTTCTAAAATTCTTGAATCTTCATCGTAAGTTTCGACACAACTTTTGAGTATTTGTACTTTATCCCCAAGCTTTAGATCTTGCCATATTTCACTCTTTTCGCTTCTTTCTTTCAATTTCACTTCCATTCATTAAGTTTCACCTAAACACACATTATATAATAAATTAAGCTATAATTTCCTTAAAAGAACCACAAAATGTCGATATTTTAGAGCCCAAATAAGTGTATAAAATACACTTATCAACTTGCTAAACATTGACGAGTTCTACCTTTATATATATAAATGAGGTTCGATAAATAACTATATCTTCAATGTTCTTGATCTCTTCGAGCCTCTCTTTGACTTGTATCTCGGATGATTTGTCTTGAATGCTCGTTTAACCTTCACTTGTACTTCATTTGAGTGTGAATAATAATCTTTATAACTTTGAAAGTTTAAACATTCGATTCAATTTGTTAGAAAACAAGATGGATTTGTTTGTTATAATCAAAACATTAAGGTCATGATCAACCATAGGTCAACACCAATTAAAAAATATCATTTTTTATCAGTGTATGTAATTTTTTGCAAAGTAATTTGGGAAACCTTACATTTAAGGCCTATTTGATGTAGAATTTTTTAGAATAAATTTTGTGAAAAGTGAATTCAAAACTGCATTTCAATCACATTTTCTCGTAAAATAATATTAACGATAAACTAAAAAAAATTTATTTTTTAATTACACATTCTTCAAAAAACTAATATTTCAAAATATATTTTTCAACCCAAACAGGAGCTTAGTATATTGTTGCCAAACATTTCTCAATATGGTTGACTTGCTCTTGAGACAACCAATGGGATCACGCAAAAAGGCTAACTTGACTACATCTGATTATTCCTCCCATCGGTTTTTAAACGGATCTATTCGTCTGCAGTCATTAAGTTTTAAGAAGAAACTTAAATGGGTCGCTAACTTTAATTAGTTTGAATTTAATCACTGAACTTCAATTTTAATTTCGAATAACTCCACTAAACTCCAACTTAGATTCAATTTTCATTGTGGTTGTTTCCTTAACTAATGAAAATTGATTAATTAACGGTCATAGTACAACCTTCTAATCTAAGTCCTTGTTTGGTGTAGAGTAAAATCACTTTTTAATAAATTTTGATAAAAGTTGATGTTGAAAAGTTATCGATCCTATAAAATGTATGATTAAAATTAATTGTTCAATTTAACTTGTACCAAATAAGGACTATATACATCGTATAACCCATGTCTTGTCATTCTCATTTGTAGGCAGGGTGTCATATAGTGATTATGTGGAAAATCAATTGTGCTGAAAATCAATGAGTATTTTTTATCAACTTGAGAAACAATAGTAATGTTACGAAATTGTAAAATTTGAAATTAAATTGAAGTTTAATGAGACAACTTAAACTCTAGCATTCATTTGGCTAATTTATAAATGATTAAATTTCATTTGCAATCACACATATTAATAGACTTATAAATCTATCTAATTATTCATTACTAATTTCTATCGACTTATAAATTCTTCATGAATAAAGGTTTAGTGACTTAATTAAATTTTGCTGAAAGTTCACTGACCTCGGATGAAATTTACCCGTTCTTGATTTAATTTACTTTGCATTGGCAATGTTAATAGACTAGCTGTCCTGATGGAATTTCGTTTTAGTTTTGATTAGGTTGAGATTTGGATAATTTTTTCTATTTATGACAAAACTATTTGGGGATATGGGCTAATATTACTTTAGTTTTTGGTAACAATACACAAAACCTACATATAAGAATTACTTTTCAAAACTAATAAATTTGTCTAATTATTTAAAAAATCAGGTGATAAATAGATTTATTAAATATTAAATTATAATATAATATATATTAATTATTTACACCCCATGACACCCACCCCATCACCCTACTACACCACCTCCCCTCCATCTCTCAGACAACTCAAGCACCACTCCGGCAATTGCTCCGGCGAATTTTCCGACGATCATTCTAACATCCACTCCGACGACTTAAAAATTTCTAGAAAATCAAAAATTGGAAAATCACACCCCACCCAATGGATCCACCACCCCACCCCTGCCTCCACCTCCTAAAAAAATTACAAGAAGAATTTTTATGTCACTTTATATAATCAAGCAACTAACATGTGTCATCTGCGACTAATTGTGATCAAGTTTGTATTCAATGTGACTAACTGTGACCAAATTTGTGTTCAGTGTGAGTGGTTGTGACCAATTTTGTGTTAATTGTGACCGAGTGTGACTTGAATCACACTCGGTCACAATTAATACAAAATTGGTCACAATCAGTCACAGTACATACAAAATTGGTCACAAATGGTTACCACAAACAAATCAGCTTACACCATGGATCAGCACCACAATCCACCACCAGTCATCACCACCATCACCTCCAATTGGAATTTTAAGGTCACATTTTAATAGTTAATCACAATGAACCAATTTTTTTGTGATATTAATTTCATTTTTTTTTCTTTTAATACCATTTCGTGTTCGATAACCCATCTTATCAAACAACCAATCGTTTCTATCGATTTAAGAAAAAAATTACTTTTGACATTAGAATTATCTTATCATTTTTGCAAAGAATTACACTTATTTCTGGTTTCTGGAGGTCTAGTGAACAATTCAGTCTCAACATCCTTGAGAAATGCTTTCATCAAACTAAGCTCCTTATAAATCAAATCTACATGGTAAAGTAGAAGCTCTTTCAAGTTCAACAAGAGAAATTCTACAATTGCATTAGCCATTTCACACCTTGTATCTCTTCCAGAAAAAAAAAAAAAAAAAAAAAAACCCGGACTATGCTTATTTCTCAGCTATCAGTCAAAAAATTGAGCCACAAGCTACCGTCTAATACCTGAATCTAAAATTACAACCATTATTTGACTTCAAAAGATAAAGAGAACTAGGTCAATGAACAGAATTTGACATTACCTATGTTTACTGGGTCAATACGGTAGAGTTCAGTTGAATGCAAAAATTTCAAATTAAGAATTCTGAATTTTTCATAAGAATGAATCAATCGTAAGTAAAGAAAACATCTTCTTAATTTGAACGATATTAACAAGAAAAAGATTAAGACTTGTATATGCTAAACTCTTATGTGTATCAAGCCACACTTTGTTTCAAACACACAGTGTTAGGCAAGATGCTGCGGCGCGTTGCCGTTCACACTTCGCATCGAAGCAGCTACCAACATCCCACACCAGATCGGGGCAGAGCAAAACCTGACCACCATCAATAGATCTGCACCGTGACGACGTAAGGGCGCGACAACGCCTGCTATTTTGCCGGATCGAAGAAAGAATTGAGAGAGAAAGAAAAGAATGGTTGGATCTGCGAAACCCTTGGGAAAGAGACGAGAGGAAGATTGAAGACAAGAGAGTAAGGGGAGGGGAAGAAGACGGACTGGGGGGAAGAGAAGTCGCTGGTGACTATGAGGAAGAGGGAAGAAGACAACCGGCGACAGGAAAGACGGACGGGTAGGGTGAGAAATGAATTAGGATGAATATTTTATAATTAATATTTAATTAAATATGAAAAACCTGATTTTTGAAAAGTTAAAACTTGTAATTTGATTTATGATAATGGTATTTAAAAATCAGGCCTACGCGTAATTAATTTCCTCTTAATTTTATATAGATTTGAGATTAAAAATAGGAGCTTGTGCTGGGAATTGGACTGAATTCCTCTCATTGAACTATCAAGAAATGTGTGAAGAAAAATTTGAAATTTAAAAATGTTGCACGATTGAGATTTGAAATGAAGCATAATCTTTCACGATGACTTCACATTTGGAGATAAAATCAGCTAATCGCGTTAGCAAAACGTGCAAAGAACTTTTGTATTGTGAGGTACTACGATGCATAGGAAAAAAGTATATATATATTTCCTTGTCAGAAAATTGTATTCTCAACTTTTCGCACATGGTTGTTTAAGAATTAGAAAGTAAGAAAAGATATGTAAACATACGTCCTTTTCATTTCACCAACTTTGGGCAGCAAATCAAGAGATTTTAATGTGCTAGCCGAATATTTTCATTCTACTTAGCTTTCTTCTGGATGTTAACTCAAAACTTATAAATTTTTGAGAAATGCCCCTTGTACAGAATGTTTCACAAAAGTTATCGAGAAATTTAAAATGATGGTGACGTGGCTTTTCTCAACAATTGAAAAGGGAAAAGAAAAAGGAAAACAAACAAAAAGACAAAACACATTGTAAAACCCATTTCCTCCCGCCACTCATATTTCCTCATATTTCAATTTCATCTCTCCCCGCCGCTGAAGTGAAGAAGACCCGGTAAAACCCATTTCCTCCCTCCTGAGATTTCTATTTCCTCTCTCCCCGCCGCCGAATCAACGTGTAGCTGCTTACCCGCGACATTTTCAGATAACTTGTCGATGGGCTTATATGAAATTAAAAGTGCAACATTATTCTGCTAATTTATTTTATTTTAGAAGCCATTTGATTACAGGAGCGCAGGTCAAGATGCCATAGCGAAAGCCAACCCAGTTGTGAAGGCAGAGAAGCTCGATAAAAGTTAAGATAGAAAGTTGCCATGGGGTTTAATCTGTTGAATTATGGTGCATCGGATCTCTGGTTAAAACATCTGCTGGTTGAAAGTTCTATATCCATTGTGATTGGAGGGGAATTATGTTTCTTAGTGCTTTGTTTGTGCTGGTTTGGTGGAAAACATTGTGGCTTGGTTGGGTTTGTGTCATTTTAGATCATGTCTCAGTGGTATATTCAATTTCTAAATCTCCACAAGACTATTGTGGCCTCCTTGTGAATTATGCTTATTTGTCTTATAGCATTGATGCCTTGCATAAATTTTCAAGACTGTGATCTTCCATTGAAATTGAAATTGGAGGACTTAAAAAATCCAAGAAAATATGCTCTTTATTTGTGAAAGTTTAAAATTGGGAACTATGTTTTTAAAGCAAAAAATTACTTGTGCTTAGATACTTTCTTGAAAATTTAACCAACTTTCTCCATCTCGTTTATGAAATTAAGAGTAAGGGGAAAAACCACACAAGGCTAGTCGAATAGCTATATCAAAAACTGCCATTTTAGCTTTATTTGTTTCACATGTTACCTCCAAGATTCTTCCTTAAGAAAGCAAAGCTAATGATTCAGAGAGAGATACAGAATGATGTTCAACTTTAGAACACATTCTCAACATACCGAATATTACTAGGCCAACATTCTTTTTCCTCTAGAAACTCGAATTAAGGAATATTCTGAAGGAGATGAAGGAACTTATCTTGCACAAGGTTTTTAGTTGAAGGATTAAAGATTAACCAGAGGATGAAAGCTTGCCAGTCTTTCAATTCTGCTAAAGGATTAAAGCACTACCCTTTGACTCCTTTCCGCATTTTTAGGGGCTAATATGTTTTTTAGTTTTTCTTCTAACTGCATTTATGTTCTTAGTATATTTTAGTACCTCCGACTGCTGTATTCCTGCGCCTTTTTAGTGTACATTACAGTAGAAAATTAGTATGCTTTTTGTTTGGTCTTTGGCTTGGTTTGTGGCCATTGTTATTCGAAAAGATAAACAAAACTAGAGTGGTCCTTTGTGGCGAGAGAGTTCCTGCAAAAGAACACATTTTACTTATAGTCAACCACGGAGCAGAGGTTGAATGGATGTATTTGTGGGATACTTGTGCTATGTCAAATATGTCCTCAAGAGCAGTCTAATGAAATTACCAATCTTTCGCTGGGGATTTCACATATTGGAGTTCATCCCAGTGGAGAGAAAATGGGAATTTGATCAATCAGTAAAGCGTCGAATGCTTTCAACCTATAGCGATCGTCAGGATCCGCTGTGGCTTGCTGTTTTTCCTGAAGGAACTGATTATACGCAAGGGCGGAGCTGGGGGGTCCCAGGGGGGACCCGGACCCTCCCCCCTCCCCCCCCCCCCCAATTTTTTTTTAAAAAATTAATTTTTAATTTTTAATTTTTTTTCCTCCATTTTTAATGGTGTTGGATTAGAACCCTACTAATCGTGATACATTAATCCTAATTATAGAGCAGAATATCTAGTGGAAATAATTGATAAATTAACAAAGTTGTATCCTGTAGACTTCGAATCATGATTTTGCTGAAGAAGCTGTAGTTTATCCTTTGTAACGTTTCTTTATCATAGTTATTTTACTCTTTTCTTGAGCTGGCCTTCTATGCTGTAGGCTTATCCCGGGGAAACATGAACAGGGGATTTCATGTTGCTACTTTTACACAGCAATGTTGTTATACAACGTTATTAAAGTATGAGAATTTCGAAAGAACGCTTGTAATAAAGTATGATTTTGCTAAATTAAAGATTAGTACTTTCTTTTACACGTTTCTTGATTTTATTTTTTTTTTGTTAATAACGTATCCAAAAAAAAATTCGGGGGCGCTGCCCCCGAACCCCCGTGGCCACCCTCCTAGTCCAACGAGCTGGCTCCGCCCCTAATTATACGTAATGTTATTATTCACTTAGTCTTCCTCATGTCACTTTATTTGCATCTTTCTTCTATACACTAGGAAATGCATTTATTCTATTTTCTTTATGTGCACTTCCTTCTGGTTTCAAAATTTTTTATTAGACTCACTATACCTATTTATTGGTGCTATAGATAATATAATGGTGAAATTGATTGACAAACTTTAAAACAACTGCATCAATTAAAGGTGTTTCTTCATGGTCACTAGTATACGTGTTTTGGGGTATTATCATTTGTTTGCGAATTTTTGCATAGAGTATACAATTCAGTTGTTGGAATTTATGAAACAAAGAGTGGAACTCATCGGATTTAAATTAAGCTAATCGGATTTAACACTCCAAAAAGTTTAGTTCATTTCACCGGATTTTAACTCAACTTACCGGTTATACACTTGGCTAACCGTATAAGCAAAGCACTTACCGGATTTAACAAAGGAAACTCTGTTTTTTGTGTAAAACAGAGTACTTACCGGATTTGCACTATGCTTACCGTATATGCAATCAACAAATTGCTATTGTCTTGTTCTGTTTTTCTGGATAGAAAACTTGCTCTGTTTTTGTAGAAGTTTAAGAACGAAGATTGAAGCTATTTTTCATTACAATACTTGGGGTATTTATAGACTTACAAATACGCATTTCTTAACCTTCTAAACTACTAAACCGTCTATAAAAAAATCTAACAAAGATAACTTTTACAAAGATTTAAGTTATCAATTTGAATACACAAGCTTAAGACTTAAGATACAAAATATCAAGCCTATTAAAACAAAATATGTGAAAGTAAGAATGTCAATTATTTCAACACCAGTACTCTTGCTTTTGTCAACAGTGAACAGAAGTGCCAAAAATGTCAGAAGTATGCTGTTGAAAGTGGATTGACAGTGCTGCTTTCTAAGACTGAGGGATTCTATGCTTGTTTGGAAATCCTGAGGGACTCCTTGGAAGCAGATCCATCCTTTTTCATAATATTTGTCAGTGATTCAAAGCTTATTTTCTTGTTGAATCTTAATGTGGATAACAAATGTTCTGTTATGAGAACATCGTTTCATTCTGGATATGGTCGGTCATATGATCCTCAATGGCTGTTTAATAGTTAAGTATTCTGCTAATGGGAAAAGCCTGCCCATTTATTATATCTATTATTCTTACCATTACTACTTTTTTCCTTCATTGTTCTTCTTATTTCTTATGGAGGGGTTTGTGATTTCTGGAATTCATCTGGTTTGTTAAGGGCATGCAGTCTAGTTTAATTAGAAAAATGCAATCCCTTTGAGAACTTTTCTATTTTAACTATGATTCACTGTTTTCTTTACTCTTTAATGTCTAAATTGTTGTGCAGTTAGTATGCTGCCTGTTGAACTTCCCAATATTTGTATTATCATTATGTATTTCTTAGAAATATAACTTGGAAAGGATTCAAAGCTGAGATATTTATACTTTTACTTTTTATCTGGAATTATATCTTTATAAATTGGCCAATTTATTTGTCATTTTAATAAAACGAATAAGAATTGGACCTTGGAGAATCAAACTTATTCATGCCGACGAAGCAAGTATTAGAAGTGACATTATTCATCTCTTCTACTCTTTATATCATATTGGGAGATCATCCCTCAAGGCTCTCTTTTGTTATTGGTGTTCACCTTATTTTTTCCTTTTAAGATCCACTGTTCTTTAGTGATAATTAAGTAGACAAAAAGACTATTGTTGAGTTTATAATGTAGTAAACAAATGATTATTACAACTACAATACGAAAAACATAAACTCTTAAAGTGTAAAATCGAACCAATAAACTCAAAGCTTTTTCAACACTGCCAATGGAGTGGCATATGATGTTAAGCTCGTATTTTTGCCACACCGGATCATGCATTGTCATCCACGGGAATGACGATGAATATACCGAGAAATAAATCCCCCGGAAGCCACCAAGAATTTCGCCGGAGATATGAACTTCTCCCACTTGGTTACCTCTCCATGCTTACTCACTTTTTCTTATGCCAAGTTCAAAATGAAAAGGTGAAGAAGTCTTGTGTCTTATAAAGCCAAATATTCATTTGAATTCAAATTCAAATTCAAATATTGTACTATGAAAGAGACATTACTAGAATGTGTAATTGACCACAAGATTAAATCTAATGGTTGGATTTAATCTATGGTCCATAATACACCTCAACTAGCACAATCCTTTCAAGGTGCTCAAGACAAATACTAATGTGCCAAGTGGATGTAAGTGATCCACCTCACAAATCTTCACCTTGGATCACATATAATCCACTGCCAAATTCCCTGGTTACAAGTGCTATCATATAGTGTGGTCTTATTTTTATCATCATCGCCCACTCCAGCTCAGTATCTGCACAACAATTAATCATTATCAATACTCAATATTGATAAATATTTGTTGAACTTATCGACCACAAGTACTTTTGTTCCAACACTCATAGGGTTATCATCAATTGCAATTTTAAGCAAAATAAAATCACCAGAAGCTAACTTTTCTCTAATGAAGTGATACTTCATCTCAATATGCTTAGAACGTTCATGATAAATAGGATTTTTACACAACATCAATGAACTTTGACTATTAGTATAAATCACAGCATTATCATTCAAGAAATTTAATTCACATAGAAGTCCTTTCACCTACATGCATTCTTTTACAGCTTCAGTTAATGCAACATATTCTGCTTCTATGCTGGAGAGTGTAACTATAGATTGCAATTGTGATTTCCAAGTGATACAATTATCACCTAAAGTGAAGAAGTATGAAGTGGTAGATTTCCTTTGATCTTTAACCCCTGCAAAGTCAGAATCTACATAACCTTTTAGCTCTAACTTATCACTTCCTTTTTTAAACACTAACCCCCCCCCCCCCCCCTTTTAAAGTTCCAGCTAGGTATCTTAAAAGCCATTTAAGTGCAGTCCAATGATGCTTACTTGGATTTGACATAAACCTACTCAAGAAACTAATTGCATATGCAAGGTTGGTCTCGTGGTAATCATAGAATACATCACAGACCTAATGGCATTAGCATAGGGAACATTACTCATTTCATGCAATTCTTCTTCAGTTTTAGGGCATTGTGTAGATGACAAATTCATGTGTACAACTAATGGTACATTGACAGATTTAGCAAATTTCATACCAAATTTGATTATCACTTTATCCAAATAAGACTCTTGATTAATAGTCATCCTATTATCAGCCCTATTCCTTTTAATCACAATGCCAAGAATTTTTCTTACCTTTCCTAAGTCTTTCGTGTCAAATTCTGATTTTAGAAGGTTTTTTATTTTTATGATTTCAATTTTACTAAGGCTAGCAAGCAACATATCATCCACATATAACAATAAATAAAGGGGAAATTGTAGTAGTTGTACTAAACCTTTCATTAAGTAGCAGGCTTTGTCCAAACCTTTTATTTGTGCTATCCACGGTACCAAACTTTTCAAAATGTCGCAACTGGAGTCCAAGTGGATGAAAATTATTAGTTTGATCGTTAGTTGACCAAAAATAAAAAACATGACCAAATGTTGTCTAATTTTAAAATGGTAAAATGATAATTTTATATTTTATATATAAAATAACTAAAACAAAAGAATTAAGTCAAAAAAAAAAAAAAAAAAAAAACATTGTTCATCTTCCTACCCCACCCACCCAAAAACCAAAAATAAAAAACCACCACCTCCTCCGTTCCCCCGTTCCCTCGCCACACACCCACTTCCACCTTCATTCGTCATTTTTTTTTAGGAATAATTAGATATATGTCCAGGCATTGTAGAAAAAAATGTTGCCCTTTGATTCATTCGATGCGTTTTTGTTGGCAGCTAGCAGATCTTGTTGTAGTCCCCTCACAATTTTTATTCAAATCTAGGTACGATTTATTTTGGATTCTCTTTTGAAAAAGTGAGAGAGCTTTTTTCTTTTTTGAAATTTTTGTTTATGTTTTTCTACTTGCTTTTACTTTTTGATGGAGAAAAAAGGAACATCTTTGCTTTTAGTACGGTTTGGATCTTAGAATTATTAATTTAGGATTGGATTAGATGGATTTTACTTTTTGAATGTTTTTGTATGTTAGCTAGAATGTGACAGCAATTTTTTTGCTTTAAATGTTATTTAGAGTTCAAATTTAAATGCAAACTGTGCAAGTTGGAAAATTGTTGCAGTAGTGGAGGTAGGTGTGTGGTGGGAAAAACAGAGGTGGTGGTTTTTTATTTTTGGTTTTGGGTGGGTGGGGAAGGAAGATGAATAGTGTTTTTTTACTTAATTCTTTTATTTTAGTTATTTTATATGTAAAATATTAAATTACCTTTTTACCCTTTTAAAATTAGTCAATATTTTGTCAAACTTTTGATTTTTGGTCAACTAAGAGTCAAACTAACAGTTTTCATCCACTTGCTCTCTAGTTGCGATATTTTGAGAGGTTTGGTACCGTGAGTGATATAAATAAAAAGTTTGTGTAAAGTCTGCTACTTAATGAAAAGTTTGGTGCCGCTACTACAATTTTCCCATAAATAAACTTCACAGCCTACTTTAGAGTTATTAAAATACAGACATGCATCATATTCACTCTCTTGAAACCAATTTTAGGCACATAAGCATAAAATCTTTTATGCCATTGCCTATGACTTTGCTTAAGAACATACAAGGACTTTCTAAACAAATACACAAGTTTCGATTTTCCCCTCACCTCGAACCCTTGAGGTTGAGACATGTGAATCAATTCATCCAACTCCCTATGAAGAAAAGTTGTCTTAACATCTAGTTGCTTCAACTCCCAATCTTACTGGACAACTAAGGCTAAGACTAACCTGATAGTTTTATACTTAATGACTGGTGAGAACACCTTATTATAGTCTATCCTCTCTCTTTGAGTAAATCCCTTCACAACCAACCTAGCTTTATATGTTAAAGGGTCTTTAGGTCCTACTCCTTCATAGACTTTTTCCAATTTTTAGAATCTTTACAAGTAATCGCTTATCAAATGAAGTCTGTTCAACTGATTCTAAGGTTTCACCTGAAACTAAGACAAATTCCATCAAGTTTGAAGAGATGTATTTCATATTGGGCTTCATTTGTCTTCTCTCCATATCCCTTACTAATTGGTAGTCATTCAAATTAGTACCCACAGTTGTTTCTTGATTAGGGACAACAATTTCAGGAATTTCAACTTCTGGTTGTTATATCACTACTTCTTGATCAGATTCTTTTTGAGGTTGGATTTCACTGTCCTCTGGATGATTATCTAATCTCTTCACCTCAAATTACATATTCTTTTCAGTAGAAAATTCCTCTTCCTTAGTTTGTTTGTTCCAACTATCTATGTTTTTAAGGCAAGGCATATCAAGTTCATTGAACTTTACATCTCTACTGTTAATTATCTTAATGCCCTTCACACCTAAAACCCACAATCTATATCATTTCACTCCTTTTGGATAACCTAACATGAAACACTTAGTAGCCCTAGGGTTTAATTTGCCATCAACCTGATGTGCATATGCCGCACGACCAAACACTCTAACGTGTGACAGATCTGGGTTTTTCCAGACCACAACTTTTGGGGAGTCTTGAAGTCAACAGAATTAGAAGGTGACCTTTTTATCAAATAGGCAACAGTACACATGGCTTCACCCCAGAAACCTTTTATCAACTCTAAACTAATCATCATACATCTAACTTTATCCATTAAAGTTCGATTCATCCTCTCTGCCACCCCATTTGGTTCGGGGATATGTCTAACAGTCATATGCCTCATTATACCCTTTCCTTTGCAAAGTTTATCAAATTCAAAGTTGCAAAACTCGAAACCATTGTCTGTCCTAAGAGTTCTCACACCCTTTCCCATTTGGTTTTCAACTAAGGCAAGCCTTAACTTAAACATACTAAAAGTTTCAGGTTTAGATTTAAGGAGATACACCCAAACTTTCCTCGAATGGTCATCAACAATGGATAGAAAAAAAATATGTTCCCTCCATGTGTGGGATGTTTTTCTAGACCCCACAAATCTGCATGAATGTAGTCCAATGGTTTCTTAGTGCTATGTTCACCTATCCCAAAGCTAATCCAGTGTGACTTTCCTAGAACACATGTCTCGCAAAAGATTAAAGGTGTAACAATATCCTTACCAAGTAAATTCTGGTCACTAAGATATTTCAACCCCTTGTTCCCAATGTGTCCCATCATTTTGTGCCAAAGATATGATTTATCTTCATACACAAAAGATAATGCAGACTCTTTGTAGCCTAAAGCTTCATATAGTCCACTCCTCTTAGGACCTTTCATAACCACTAGAGACCCTTTGCAAATCTTTAAAGTACCAACATGAGATCTGAACTCATAACCTTCTTCTTCAAGAATGCCTAAGAAAATGAGATTCCTTGCCAGGCCCGGGACATACCTAACACCTCTAAATGGTCTAATATGCCATCATGCATCCTAATAGCAATCTCACCTACTCCCTCCACATTATGTTTATAATCATCCCCTAAGTATGCCTTTCTAGGATTCACATCTCTGTAGTTATAGAACTAAGATTTAACATGATACATATGAACAGTAACACCTGAGTCTAAAATCCACTCAGTGTCAAAATCAATATTAGAAACATTCATGACATGTATGTTATCACGGGCATGATCTACATCAGTGTCAAAATTTCCTGACACGGTCATAACATGTAGACAATCAAGAAAATCACCTACAGCAACTAAGTTATAATCATCACTCTGCTGCGGTCTCTCTTTCTTCTTAAGGTCACTACAGTCTCTCTTAAAATGCCCCAACTTACCACAATGAAAGCATTTCTTACCACTTTTATCTCTAGACTTGGACATACCCTTCGATTTTCCTCTACCCTTCTTACTTTGAAAATAGTTCTCCCTCGTATCATTCCTTCCTCTAACAAACAAACTCTCTTCTCTCGACATATCCCTTAACTATTGCTTAATCTCTAGCTCCCTAGCCCTCAAAGCATTAGTGACAATATCTTAGGTCAAAGTATCCCTAGCCTATGCGATAGCATTCCTAACATCTCTATAGGATTATCATCAATTTGTTTATCATTGTGGGCCAAACACTTGACGAGTCTATTAAAGTCAGCTAAATTGGATTCAAGATCCTTTCCCAGGTCGAGCTTAAAACTAAAAAGTTTTTGTAGCAAATGTATTTTGTTTGGAAGAGATTTTTCCAAAAATTGCTTGTTAAGTGCTTCCCACAACTCTTTGACAGTCTTATGTTGTTCGACTTATCCTAACACGTTATTGAATAAATGCAATATAATCAAACTATGTGCAATTTCATTCATCCCTGTAATATCATCCGATTTACCTTTTAATGCATCATGATATTTTTCCGGGGTCGTCAGAACTTTAGAAACTTTTTGTTGGATTAAAATAGCTTTCATTTTTCATTTCCAAATGGAATAATTTTCCTTACCATTGAATTGCGTCAATTCAACTCTAGAGGCCCTTGTAGAAAAAATAATGTTTTTTTCGAAAAAGTTTTACTTACTCAATTTACCCACACACAAATGCAAGCTCAAACCAATTTATATATAAATTATTTTCAAGATGACACAAGCGATGATATTATAACAAGTAACACATAGACAATATCACAAGAATCAACTAACAATATGATAGCAAATAACACAATATCTCAATTATAAATTCGAGAGGGTGTTAGAAAGCGCAAACCGAGTGAACAAATATGTTGGTTCATATTTTAAGGAGAGATACGAGTCTTTATCGATCTAGGGCCTCCAATAACTGCCCCAAGTTATCCAACAGCTGCTGCAACCCCAGGAAACACCACCGAGCCGCCAACGGAAAAGATTTCTCAACTTCACCTTTCTGCCCGAGGCTATATCTACTTCAAAGTGCACCAAACTGAAATCCAACACCATCAGGAGGTCAGAAATATCTCAAGGAACAAACTTTATTTTTTACCTCCAGTTGAATCCCTCTTACGCGCCCTCACATGTGGCGTGTGTCTTCTGCGCGTGGTGTTCACGCACCACCTCCAATCGGCGCGTGTGTTACACATGCGGCACCGACAGCTTCTACTTGTCTTCTGGAGTTGGGTGGTGGTCTCTGTTCGTCCACTAGGTGCGTGGTTTTACTGGAAAATGGGTTTAAAGATTCATGTTAACTAGTTTTCGACCAAAATCGAACCCCTTTGACTTCTAATCCGATTTTTAGGTTGTTTTAACACTTTACACCACTAGCCTAAACTTTGATGCCATTTGTTGAGTTTATAATGTAGTGAACAAATAATTATTACAACTACAATGCGGAAAACATAAACTTTGAAAGTGTAAAACCGAACCAATAAACTCAAAGTTTCTTCAACACTTCCAATGGAGTGTCATATCACGTTGAGCTTAGATTTTTGTCATACCGAATCATGCACCGTTATCCACGGGAATGGCGATGAATATACCCAGAAATAAATCTGTCGAAAGCCACCAAGAATTCCGCCGGAGATATCTCGATGCTTACTCTTTTTTTCTTATACCAATTCCAAAATGAAAAGGTGAAGAAGTCTTGTGTATTATAGAGCCAAATATTCATTTGAATTCAAATACAAATTCAAATATTGTACTATGAAAGAGACATTACTAGAATGTGTAATTGACCACAAGATTAAATTCAACAATTGTATTTAATCTATGGTCCATAATACACCTCAACTAGTACAATCATTTCAAAGTGATCAAGACAAATACTAATGTACCAAGTGAATATAAGCAATCCACCTCACAACTATGCTTGAGGATTCTCAAATAAGAATCGTGTATTCTTAGGTCTTACTCACATCTTTCTCTTTTTTTGTTAATGGGATGTAATCCTGGAAAGTCCTCAAAAAATTTCATCTATCGAAAAAAAACTACAGTTTTTTTTAAATTTAATAATTATTACCATGAAATCCATCCTTTTCAATTGGTGTACGTTAAATATAAGTCATTCTTGGACCAGACAATCCTTAGATGGGTTTTTCAAGTTCTCATCGATATCGTCTATCTCTCTGTTATCACTCTCTCACATAAATTCATAAACTTTCTCTCCCTTCCATTGCCATGCCTACTTACTATATTTCTCTCATGCACCACAAACATGCATCTTGAACACCAATCTGCAAGTAAATGCATAAGAACAGGGAAAACCATATAATACTTCTGAAACACCTGGGTTTGGAGATGACTACATCTAGCATTTTGCACATCATTCTATTCATATTGATCCCAGTGGTCCATGCATAAGATCTTTGCATCAGAGCAAAAGGAAACCAGGGGAAGATTCAACACCAATATTTTCTCTCTCCATCTCTTCAGTTGTCTGTGCTTGTGTTCAAGTTTTTATGAAGTTCAAAGCCATATACCGCAAAGGAAATGTGTGTGTGTTCGTGTCAGATTACTGAGATTTATTCATTTTGTAACTTTATTTTACACAAGACAACAGTTAAGAACTTGGGAAACATAAGCTATTCTTTGAATATGAGATAAAACAATAAAACTTACCTCATGGCTTTAGCACATGGTGCATTGGTGCTTGTGGGATTGAGAGAAACAGAAGGAGTGAGTTCTAGATAATTAAGAAAAAAGGTAGTTCGTTGATAGAAGTCTTTCTCTGAAGGGCTTTTCGGTATTTTTTTTTTCCATTTTTATTTCTTTCTATTGTCCCCCTAAAGACAATTTTGTTTCTAAAAAGAGAACACTAATTATTGATACTACTTTAATATATCATTTTTCTCTTTAGTTAGTCTACCATGGTCGTAAGCGGTTTCTATTGTACCTCATCAATGGTCTCCAACCCCATATCCTAACATCTGGTGTTTATGGATAATTTAGTAGCTTCCTATTGCTTTGGATAATTGGATCCCACAAACTTTAGACATTACCATACGAACGCTGATTTATTTAACATTTGTGGATACTAGTGGCAGGTTTATGTTTGTTTCTCCTTTTTTACTTTATTGTCTATTCAAATCAAGCTTTTCTATTTCAACATCAACCATGATATGAATATACATAAAAAAACAAGGTTTTTCTGTAATGCATAATAATTCACCACTAACGTATTAAAGAATAATAGAGGCGAAATTTATCTTCTTCATTTCCCTAATCTTGATTTATTTTTTTGAGATGATATATTTTTGCACATTCATTATAATGTTCTACTTCTTTGTTGTTACCCAAAACAACAAGGTGGTTTCTCTATTTCAAAGGTTGATATTCTTAAAGTTGTTCCAAATATATACGTCTTGAAATACTTAATGGCAATTTATGATGTGACTATTGCTTATAAGAATCGATGTCCTACATTCTTGGACAACCTTTTCGACCTAGATCCTTCTTAAGTGCTCATGCATGTCAGACGTATCCCTCTCAAGAAAATCCTAGGATCTGAAAATGAGACTACTAATTGGTTAATGAATGTCAAATTGTCAGTATGTGTATGGTATAGGATGGCTAACCCGTAGTCAATGTATTAATTGCATAGTAGACTGAGTAATGTGAGACTTTGATCTAGGAGATGAGGCCACGTGGTTATTATCCAACGATTATCACGTCGGCCAAAACTCTATAAAAGCTTACAATTTATACCATTTGAAGAAGAATGCAACCATTTACCCTTAAACCCACACTCAATCTTCTCTCTTGTCTATTCTATATTTATATGCTCAAGTTTAGATTACTTCCACTTTGGTGAATTTGCTTAAGTTTTTGTCTAGCATAGTAAAGCATCTCCCATGTCCATAAAAACCATCATTTCCCGCAGGACTCTTCAGTTAAAACATGTTGGAATCTGCTTTCATGAACGCGAGTGGGCCCAGCATTTGTTGTCCACATAACTATTACAAAAAAAGGTCAATAGATTGACACCGTCTGTGGGAAGCTACACATTCAACCACGAAAAAGCCATAGGAAGAAAGAGGGTTTGTTCTTGAAGAAAGAACCGCCGAAAATTCCAAGGAAAATCTTTTGTGGGAATTCAGTCCATTCCTTGAAAAAGGAATATTGTTTGGTTCAGAAAAAAGCCAACGTTATTATGAGTTCCAACAATGAAGAGGCAATGACTCGGAGAGCTAGGGAACACCCTGAAAAAAGAGAACCCTCGCATTTTGCTCTAGTAGCCCGCCCCGACTTCACCATCAACATCGGTGAAATAGATCCAAGATAGTAGCCGACTCACCAAGGAAATGGCCGGTAACATGAGAAATATCATCCAACAGAACAATACCATGCAAGAGTTACTAAGGAACATGCAAAACCAAGGGGGACACCCAATGCCCCATATGCAGCTCAAGGGAATACACACCTCCTTGATCCTCCCCTAATTCCACAGGGAAATTACTATTATGAAGAAAAAGTTCAAAGCCAAATGGCCCACCAACAATATGCCTGGGAAGGCTCCCTTTAGAGAGAGAGGTTGGAGTTGACACTTCCACCAACTACGCTACTAACCAACCTAACGAGGTCCCATTCAAATTTTCGCTAAATTATGAAAGGGAAAACATGCATCAGAGATCTACAAGCATCTTTGACCGATTAGGCTCACGAATGCCTAGAAATAGGTAGGTTCGGCCTCTCTTTGAACCTAGATATAGGTCGTAGGAACCCTAGTTTGAAATGCAAAGTGAGACCATCCATCGTAACATGCCTAATAATCCTCTACCTAGGTATAGAAGTGAGAGGAGGGCAGAAATACCAAGAATCGGGCATGGCTGTCCTAACCACCTTAGGGGCCTCAAGCCAGAAGAGATAAAGATTTTGATGAACCACAAAGGTCCTGCGACTCGACGATGAGAACTTGCATTTCTCTCTAGGAATCAGGGATGCCCCTGTTCCAAACCAATTCATGCCCCTGTTCCAAACCACTTAAAAAAGGCTTTCCTCAAACACTTTGCGACAAGCAAGGCGAAGGGCCAATACATCACCTCTATGATATGATACAGTAGCAAGAAGAGTCGTTGAAAAGTTTTCTATCTTGTTTTACTGATGAAATGACGTACTACGTACAAGTTACTGATAGACAATCATTGACAACCCTGATAACGGGTTGGACATGAACTCTCTTTTGGAGGGACGTGTAGAATAAAGACCCAACTAGTTAAGATGCCTTACTAGAAATGATAAGACCCAACATCATCAATGAAAAATTCAGAGATCATCGTAATTGGGCAAATCGGGGACTCTTACCTCCTCAAAGGCAGCAGAGGACTCCCACCTCACACCTAATGGAACCCATGTCGTAATGCATGGTGCCTCGGCGCCCGCAGCTCTTGCCCTAAATCTTCCTAGTTTCATAGCGTCATGATGATAGCGACCTGGCGCCCACTCTCGTGTCCTTTACTTCAAAACTTGAGTTGCTTCATCCCAATGTCCTCTTAAAGTTCAACACAAATTTCAACTCCCATTTGGGCTTCCATATAGAACTTCTCCAAGTAAACTTGAATAGGATTCCACAATAGTATTCTAAATAGAATTCTTCTTAATGTGCATTTTAATAGGACTTCCAATTATCTATGCGTGATGATAAGACTACATAATCATCAATATGTATCTTATAGTTTTACAACAATTATGATAATATTGAAGGAATTACCGGGATCTCATTAATTCGTTTTTGAACCATAGGTTGTCTAGAGTAGTGATAACATTTCTTTATACAACAAGAAAAAATTTGTGAGCTTGATTGATAATATAAAAAGGAAAAGAGAAACGAAAACAAAAGATGAACGATTATATATTAAGAAAATGAAAACGTTGAGAGAAAAAAAAAGTGTAGAAAGGAAACATGGATATTGTGAAACGAAGATGATACCGGATTAATCCAATATCAAACTGTTGGATAAAATAAGAGACTATAACCATAATATGAAGTAATTGATCAAAAAAACAAAATAATTTGCAGATAATAGATATTTTATTATAATATGGAGAAGGAATATAAAGATTTTGTCCTTATCTAGGTCTGCTTGGAAGTGGGTTCAAAGTTCGTTTTGGACCGTTGGTTTGTTACTTGCTCATTTTTTAATTTGAAAAAGTGCCTACTTTTCCGACATTCAAAAGACCACCATGTCAGCCCAAAATTCCATCTTTACCCTTCAGATCATGGATGTACTACACACAACACCCTACCTCCCACATTAATCAATTTTCCATCCGTCACATTAATTATTCATGTGGATGGGGAGATCGCCTACAATACACAATTATTGGTTTTTCCTACATCAAATGGTCAAAGGTCCTTTGATTCATAACAGCACACAGTTTTCAAATATGAGGGCAAATTGGACAATTAAAGCATTAGCATTGCATTTAAGAAATGAACCCCCTTCACGTGGGCTATGCTGATTTGAAAAGAAAATCAACTTTGCAATTTACACAATCATGCCCAGACGTGTCTTTCAGTTTACGATGTTTCTAACTTCTACTCAATCATAATGAAGAGTTAACTATATATAGGGAACAAATTGGAGACGTCCAAACCCTAATAGTAGAGTTGTAGTTATATAAAAAACGAAGTAGAGAATAAAAAAATCGCGCAAGGCAAAATAGACCGGGTAGCGTCGGCGTGGAACCTCGGAGCCCGTAGAGTCGGGTTTAAATCTTCCTAGTGCAATGGTAACGCGAAAATAGCACCACGGCGTCCACTCTCGGTCCTTTACTTCAAAACTTGATTTGCTTCATCTCAGTGTCTTCTTCAAGTCCAACACAAATTTCAACTCCTAATTGGGCTTACAAGTAGAACTTTAAATAGAATTCTCCAAGTTAGGATTTCACATTAGCATTCTAAATATAATTCTTCTTAATGTGTACTTTAATTAGAATTCTCAATTATCTTCAACAAAGAATTCGGGTCACACCAATCTCCACCTTAACACGAATTCTACTATATTGAACAAAATTTCAAAAATTATCCACCTGAAGATAAATCTCATTGCAAGTGAATAAAATTGAACTCTTCAATGAAAAACACAAACCTTTCCGGCAAAAATTTTCAATTGGAAATATTCTCCACCTCTACTGCCATAGTTAGGGCAAAAGTGATCTAATGACCACCAAACAAGGTTGAAACAAGTCATGTAACAGAATTACACTAAATACATAAAAAAAAGGATATTGACTAGAATCAACACCTCTAACCACAATCAAACCATCAACTAAATCAACAGAATTGTACCTATGTAGAACCTTATGGTCAAAAATGGGTTTGTTCTAACAACTGAATACAATGACACTGTCAATGATGATGGTGGCAAGGTGAATTTACCCATAACTTCTAAATTCAACTCAGATGTATTCCTTAAAGAAGACCCCAAAGTAGACTCCAACGGTACAGATTCCAACTCCAGATTCACTTGAGTTCTTAAAATATGTTGATTGCTCAAAGATTTTGCATAACACTACTAGATATATAAATGGGATTTCCTATGTCCCTTTAACAAAATATAGGCTCGTTTGCTAATTTTTAGAACTCCACTTTCAATAGTATATCTATACCATTTTGTATCAAGAGTACTTAAGGAGATAAAATTTCTCTTCAGATCTGGAACGTGTCTCGCTACATAAAGTTTTCTAACCGTTCTATGCGACATCTTTATTCTAACCCAGCAAATGACAACTATCCGACAATGTGTATTATTATCGATCATCACAACACCTTTTGAAACTTCTTCATATGTTGAAAACAAGTCCTAATTAGGATCCATATGAAAAGTGCAAGTTATATCAAAAATCCAAACTTCGTAAAATTTGGAGTTGTAGTCAGAAATTAGTAAAAGTTGTCCATCACTGTTGGGATTTTCTACAATACTTGTTTGTCCTAAATTTTCTAATTGTTGATTTGCAGTCAATTTTGATTTATTATGTAATTTATAACAATCTATTATTAAGTATCCCTTTTAGATGTGGCAATAGGCAGAGCCGAGCCTCGGCTCTGCCCATACTCGGGCGAGCGAGCACGAGCCGAGCTCGGGGCTCGTCACCCACGAGCCAAGCGAGTGCTCGGCTCGTGGGTTTTTGGGCGAGCTCGGCTCATGCCCGAGCTCGTCCAAGGCGAGCCGAGCGGCTCAGCTCGCCGGCTCGTCCGATTTTTTTTTTAACTATAATTTTTAAACTATTAAATTACTAAATTTAAAAAAATATATATACACAAACATTATCTAATGTTTTTTAAAATATACATTTTTTGAAACAATTTTAATTTTTAAAATAATTAGAACAAAATTTTATTTGTTGAGAAATGAGAACCTAAAGAAAAATATATATAAACACGTTTTGTAAACAATTTTTTAAATATACTTTTTTCAAAACATTTTGATTTTTTACAATTAAAAAAAAAAGATAAACTCTCCTCCTTTATCCGGGTTTGGGACCGGCTAGTTCAATTTCGAGTAGGCGGAGTTAAAAGTTGTACACGAACAATTTGTTACGTGTACACTTTTTTTAAAAAAAATTATAAAGGTGTGAAAATAAAATATTGTGATGAATGTGGTGAAATTAAATATCGTTTATTTGGTTACATGCAATTTCGGCATATTTATCTTGAATTCGATAATTAGCGTTTTTCCAGTCCTTCACGCACATTAACGCTTCCAAAATATCTTCTTTTAGTCGACCCTGACCTCAGAAAGAACCATCTTCCCTGCACTAAAAGCAGACTTCGAAGCTACAATGCTAACCGGAGGTGTTAGTAGATCTTTTGTCATTGCAGAAACTACTGACCATCGACGTTCGTTATTTTGCCAGAATTCAAGGACATATTCTGAACTTTTACTAGTTGCTTTATTAGTAGGCAAAGGTTGACTAAAGTAATCAATTAATTCATATGGCAACGCATTTGGATTTTGACTACGACAAGAAGTTTGAGTACATGCAGTGGAAGCCAAACTAGTACTACTACTACTAGAAGAACCACATGCATATGCAGTTGCATCAAATCTATACGAGTGCATGCTTTCAAATAAATTCAAAATTTCAGCGTCATCATCTGTTATATTAGTAGGAGGAGTATGTGTAGGTACACGATTAATATGTGCACCCATTCGTGAAGCATATAATTCATACATTTCACGGAACGTCATTTCCAAATTTTTATAAGTAACAGGTGTATTAAAAGTTAAAGCATTTGATATTTGATCAATTATAAATTTAGTATCCGACAAATTATATCGAGGGTCCATGACAGATGCTAAAGGAAGTAACATAGGTAATTCTTCCCAATATTTTCTAAATTTCAATTTCATGGAATATATAACAGCATGAAAATTGGGGTCATTTTGAAATCTCGCAAAAGCTCTAGCAATTATATAAAGACATTCAAAAACCATACAATTAGTAGGATACTAAACACCAGACAATATATTTGTAGACTCATAAAAATCTGTCAAAAAATTTTTTATTTTAAAAACTATATTCCAATCAGATTCACTCAAGATAGTATCGTCTTCGTTTTAACATGTCTATTGTTATAAAATTCAGTAATATACGCTTCATAACCTTAACATGATTTTAGTAATAAGTACGTGGAGTTCCATCTATGTCCTACGTCGGTAATAAAGGTTTTCGTATCCGTCATCCCGGATTCTGCACAAAAATCCTCAAATCCTTGTTTTCTATTAGATGTACATGTGATATACATAAGTGCATTCCTAATTCGGTTAATTTCATCCTTAACATGTTTTAAACCGTCTTGTACTATTAAATTAAAAATATGACATACACATCGAATATGAAATAAATAGCCACCGAAATCGGGTTGAAGTACTCTATACAATTTATCGATAACAACCTTATTTACAGTAGCGTTAAAAGAACGAATTTTACTCTCGCATTTATATTATCTAATTATTAACATAATAGTATTAAATATAGTTTGAGCATTATGCGGATACTCAACAATTCTAAAAGCAATAATTTTTATGCATGACCCAAAGTGGGTCTATATAGTGTGCAGTTGCAGCCATATGACCCTTCTTATTAATCAATTCCCACATATATGAAGTTAACGATATCACACCCCCATATTTTTCCAAATCCGAAATCAATAGTTGCTTTGTATTAAGAAAATATGTAATTGTATCAAAACGAAGAGTATTTCGACTTACCTCTTGGTACCTCGGTTGAAGATATCTTTTGACGTAGTTAACGAAATGTTGGTTGTCCGCTATTGCTAGTGGCAACTTCGCCGCAGCAACAAACTTCATTATTTCCGTTAGAGCTTCCTCCTCCGAATACATCCATATAGAAAAAGGCGTAGTAGTACCACCAGCTTCTGGAGTACCAAATTGTAGTTACGTTTGACCAACTGGAAGAAGCCATGTTTGGCCGAACATGATTTGTAGTGACGGTTGAGGTGGGTGGTTCCAATGCCTTTTTGCCATGCCATTTACATACCGCTTTGGTTTTTGGAAGTCCATGGACTACACGATCAGTGGGAACCAATTTGAAATAGTCCCAACATTTTGCCTGCTTCTTCCCCTTTCTCTTTCCTCTTACATCGGGATTATTTAATATATGTTTTTCGTCTTGTTCCAAATCAATTGGAACACTAACTTCAACATCAACATCATCCAAATCAATTGGATGACTATCACGAACGTTGAAATCTTCAATATTTTTGGGAATTGGTAATTCATTGAGACTGAAGAATTCATTTCCAAATTGATTTTGGGCAGGTGTTTGTGTTTCGTTCTACATACTGAACAAATTTTCAACAAATGATCGTGAATCCATTTGTTATGGATAATAGAAATTGAATGTAGAAATGTAGAATTGAGAAGTGAATAAAGATTATGTAGTAGTGTATGAAATGAACTGTAATAATGTAAAAAAATGTAGAATATGATTATAGAATGAATGAATGATATTGTTGATAATTGATAAATGGAGATTGAAGAATGTAAATTGTAGAGAGTATAAATATAGTAAATAATGAGATATTGATATTGGTGGGAAAAAAATGGTTGATTATGGTGGGTATTTATAGAGGAAAAATTATGAAATCGAAAAAAAAAATTAAATGAACCAAACGATCAGTGAAAGACCGTTCAGCTGAACGGTCACAGAATTTATTTCAGTGACCGTTTTGGTTACTGAACTTTTAAATTATTATTATTTTTTTATAATAAACGAGCCACAAGCCAAGCGGCTCGTGGGCTCGTCCGCTCGTTACTATTACGAGCCGAGTAGGCTCGACTCATTATCGGCTCGGGCTCATTTTTTGACGAGCCCGAGCCGCTCGTGGACATGAACAGTACGAGCCGCTCGACTCAATTGCCATCTCTAGCCCCTTTTTCTTGTAATAATTACAAAATTCGAAGTTAGATTTTGACTTGTCCCTTGAACGACCACCATCAACAACGAGGCCATCTGAATGACCCTCAAATACAACAAGATGTTTTATCTTCTCCTTTGAATATAAAGCATCATAGATTTCTTCGATGGTGAGAATATTACGACTATATAAAATCGCATCTCTAAAAGACATGTGTGAATCCGGCAATAAACACAATAAAATCAATCCCAATTTTTTTCATCATATTTGGCCTTCAAGGTCTCCAAATCAACGACAATCTCCTTAAAGCAATTAGGTGATCATCAAGAGATTTACCTTCTGTCATACGATAAGAATATAGGCGTTGCTTCAGATGCAATTTCGTCATGCATAATTGCTCTAATTTTAACCATAATGCTACATCTAACTTCTCTGAAGAATATTATTTGAAAGATGAAGATATATTTGAGATATGGTCTTTTGATTCCTCCGCTGTTTTCCCTTCAGAGTCCAAGTTGTTGGCATCTTGTCAAATATGAACAACGCATCGTTCAAATCCATTTGAGCGAGTACTGCTCACATCTTTACCTGCCATAAAGAGAATGTTGTATCACGATCCAATAGCGGAATATCATACTTCATTGTTGTCATCACCTAACATCAAGTTGAGGTTTAACTTTATCAAAACCACAATATTCCTACGAATTTCAACACCAAAAGATATGATACCAATTTGTTGTGAATGAAGATGATACCGAATTAATCCAATATCAAATTGTTGAAGAAAATAAGAAATTATAGCGATATGAAGATATTGATCATAAGAACAAAATAATTTGCAGAGAATGAAGATTTGTATTATAATATGGAGAAAGAATACAAAGATTTGTATTTACAATGTTTTTAACTTCTATTCATGATGAAGAGCCAACTATATATATATATGGAACAAATAGGGGACGTCCAAACTCTAATAGTAGAGTCGTAGTTAAAGTAGAATGTAAGAAATGGAGTAAAGAACAAAAAAATCGTGCGGGACAAAACTGACCAGGTGGCGCCTCGACGTTAGGTTGAAATCTTCCTAGCGTCGCGATGGTGGCCCCTGGGCGCCAAATCTTGGGTCATTTACTTCAAAACTTTATTTGCTTCATCCCAATGTCCTTTTCAAGTTCAACACAAATTTTAACTCCCAATTGAGCGTCCAAAAACTCTCGATTTCCCTCTTTTCCAAGTAGGGCCTCCAACTTGGAATTCATAGAGCTACTTAAGTGTATAGAATCAGTATCAATGATTTGTCTGCTTGTACATTTCAATGTATTTCTATTTGGAATCTCATTATAACAAACTAAGAGTGTAAATAACTTGTGAGATTTTGCGGTTTCTAGCCAAGAGCTTAGATTCTCGACTCGACACTACTGTAATACCACGATACACATTCAAAATACACTTATTGGGTAGCACAAAGAAATGTCAAGCTAAATCTATTGTCTTAAATAGGGGCGGATGCAGAAGATAAAAGTTAGGGGGCATACTCGAACTTGTAAAGAAGTTGGAATAAATTTTACACTCGAAAATTCACATAAAAAAAAAATTATATCCCATGTAATTTTGCATCCGAAAATTTACATGTGATATGACTTTTTCGGATGTAAAATTTCGAAATTTTTTAATGTCATATTCCATATAAAGTTTCCTAATAAAATGATGAAAATTACATTGAGGTGTATCGCAAAAATAATAAATGTTAATGAAATAATTGAGTTTTTTTTGAAAAAATGCGAGTTAGACGTTTTTCTTTGAAACTCACGTTTAACGTATTTTTAACTATTTTCGATATCTATTTGGACTATTCGATATACCCATAATGTAGTTATCGAAATAAGCTTTGAGATTACATAAGAAATTTGTAGATTTGATTAACGTACAATCGTCAGTGAATTTTTAAAATTAGCATATTATCGAAATTCATATTTATTGTGATTTTGCCCCTATTTGGTGGAAATTAAGATCGGATTTATAGTAAATTTTGATAAAAGTTAAAATAATTATGGATTCTATAAAATATATTATTAAAATTTATTGTTAACTTTGATTTAGATCAATGTTCTAAAATGCGTAATGCGTTGCGAGGCGTCGAAGTCGAGAATCAAGAATTACAAGTTTAGGCGTGTCAATCCGAAGAATAAGCGTCATAATGCGTTTCGTATTTTTAATATTATTTTAATTATTTTTAAGACATTAAATATATTTTTATATAAAAAAAATAGATTTTTTACCTTAAAAAAAGATAATTAAAAAATGATAAATTTTTACATTTAATATAATACTATAATATATTAATATTGCTAATTAATGTTTTTAAATTTTTTATTTATTAAGGAAATATCAAAAAATGATTAATTAATATTGCCAACACCACCGTGAAATCTGGCAACACCGTTTTAGGCTTTTAGCTCTAATCTCAGAACCCTTCAACACTCCCTTGATCATCCCTATTGCCACCTTCGACTCTGCCGCGCTTGGAAGAAACAAATTTCCTTTTAAGCAATACTTCGACTCCACCTTCAACTCTGTTGTCCAGGAAAATCTCCCCCGGCAAAGCAGCACCGTTGAATTTGTCGCCCAAACCCTTCACTAACCTCGAAGAATGAGATTTTTTCACAGAAAAATCGCCCAAATTAGGTTTGAAGTGAATGAAGAAACTGGGGTTCTGATTACCGTTCAGATTAAACTCAGCGCTCATGGTTAAATGGCTTTTATTGGGTGACCCAAAGTACCCAATCCCATTATTGAAAATGAAGCTAAAAGGATTATGAGAATCATTGGAACGGTGGGTGAATTTGAATGAAGGCCCAGATTCAAAGAAAGTACTGAGATTTAGAGATAATTCTTTTGATTCACCAGTCACAATTCCTGATTGGAATGGGCAACTCAGAATGTTTATTGGGATTTTGGCTCTCAAAAGGGGCTTTTGCTCCTCCCTAAACTTAATTGAAGCCTTCATAATTTTCGATTAAAAACACTGATTTCTTCTCTTCTACTGTGGGTTTCGAATGTTTATTAGTTAATTACTATTGGTTTCTATCTTCCTGCCCATAGCCACGGCCCATACTTTTCAACATCCACCTCTTGTTTCTCGACCTCTGTTAACCTTAATTTCTCAAACAAATCAGACAACACAAAACCGTCTTCCTTCCAACCACCCCTATGGATAAGAAATCCAAGGAGAGAAAGACTAGGCCTCCAGATGGGAAACCTAGAGAAAACCTTACCTTTGCTAAGCAAAGAAAGGACTTATCTCTACCATCCCACCTGCTTGCACAGTAACACGGCCAAAGTATCCCACATCGGAATCCTATGGATGTAGCATAAGAAATTATGCCTATAAATAAATGGGCTAACAATAGCTTCTTATCCTTACTGGGCCTGTCAATTGGTGGGCTGGTTGGAAAGAAATGGTTTTTACCGATTTTTGGAATAAAAAAAAATTGAAAAAAAAAATTAAAAAGAATGCGTGCAAAGTAGTCAACTGCGTTGACCGCATTATTACACGCATACCTTGAATGCGAGGCGTTTCGGCTACGCATCGAGCCTAGGCGCGATTACGCGGCGCATGTTGCTGCGTTTTGGAACACTAATTTAGATTAAAATTTAGATTTCAATCGATACCAAACACGAATTTTAAAAAAAAAAAATCAAAAGTTTGGGGGGCACGTGCCCCCCCAAGACCCTCCATGTGTCCGCGCCTGGTCCTAAAGCAGAAGACATTTAACTTGCACTATAGCCAATTTGCATTGTAGCCTACATGAACTATCAATCCCTTTTCAGCTACAGGACCCTTCCCTTCATTGATATCATAATATTTAAGCCTTTCTGCTGCTATTGAAGAAAGTGACGAATAAAGGCTATCGATTAGTTTAATCAATAAGTACTGTGATATTTCAGTATTAGACACACGACATTTTAAATTCTTGTGGACACATTAGTAAACAAATAGTCGACAGAGAAAAAATTATAAGTAATCACTGCTTAATAGCACTGAGACTCAATAAAAGAATTCAAAAAATAGATAAATTTAAAAAGTTGGATGAACATCATTTAATGAAATGTTGTAAAAGGTGACATTAGAAACTTGCATTTAAAAAATGTTGTCGAAAGCTCAATTATATTAAACAATGGAAACACTCACTTATTAGAATGTTGCAATTGACCCCTTCAGCAACATTCAATTAATGAATGTTGCCTTTTTAGTATTACAAATAACTTTTTTTTTTTTTTTTATGTAATGTTTGCCAATTGCTTCTCCATTCCCAACATAAACAAATTAAAATAAAACTCTCAAAAAATGTCTTCCATCAAGGCAAATTGAGAATTGTTTTAATTAATCTCGTATTTTGATTTGAGAAAAAACATTTTAAGTTGGTGGGTCACGTGACCCACAGGACCCCTTTGGATCCGCCAATGACACATTTCATAACTTTTTATCAAAATCTGATTATTATTAATTTATTATATAAACTAAATAGGGGTATTCTTATTATTACCTATTCCTTTTGTGTAACGTAAAAGATTAATGTCAAAAATGATGACTTTAGGTTGGGTTTGTAGGAGAAATGGATACTTGTTAGCAAGGGATGTCAACGAGCTGAGTCGAGCCGAAAAAAAAAAAAGCTCGGGCTCGGCGCGAACTTTTTTGTTCCGAGCTTTTTTTGGCCCGAGCCGAGCCTGGTCACAAAAAATAAGGCTCGGCCCGAGCTTTTGGTTCGAGCCTTAACGGGCCGAGTCGAGCCGAGCCCGGGCCGACTCGATTTTTTTATTTTTTTAATGTCAAATCTACATTTTTTACTTAAAAAATTTAAAATTTGTACGGTTTATACGTATTATAAATTAAAGAAAAAAGTTTGGGCTCAACTCAAGCTTTTTTGTGCCGAGCTTTTTTGGGTCCGAGTCGAGCCGAGCAAAGCCTGGCCAAAAAAATGAGGCAAGCCCAAGCCTTGGCTCGTTGTAACCGAGCCCGAGCCGGGCTAGGCTCGAGCTTTTTCCGAGCTGAGCCCAAACCGTCCGAGCCGATGAGCTTTTTTGCCATCCCTAGGAGCACATAAGGCAGGCGAGACACATGCCCTCATGGGCTAGAGATTGCATGAAGTACCCACTCGGCCTAAAAAGTGTATCGAAATTCTGTAGTTTTCGGATTAATTTCAATCGAAGCAACTATATATATATATATTTTGATTTTATTTTATTCATATAATTTGCTTCGATTTTACTCAATGAATAATACACTAATTTGATTTCATTCAAGGTTTCCATGTCCACCTCCATTGATTTGATTAATGAAATTTGATGGCCTGACCGTCAATCAAGGTTACTATGTCACCTCCATTGATTTGATTAATGAAATTTGATGATATAGTCGTCAATTAAATACAGCCATCCTATGTGCTCTTTAGATGCTAACGTGAAAAAGGTTAATTCCATTTGAGATCACTATACTTTGGTTTCATTTCAATCAAGTAACTACACTTCAATTGTGTTAAATTGTTTAACAATGTGTCTGCTCTTCGCATCACAACGTATGTTTCATACTTAGATCTGGAAATTGAATAAATTGGTGGATATTGAGAAGTACGGAGAAGACTAGAGCGGCATAGCACCAAGAAAGCCAAAGAATGGGTGTTTCATATTTGGATTTGTAGAGAGAAAGAAGGAGATGGGGGGTGGGGTGGGGTGGATGTATAGCACTTTCTAAAAGCATTCGTTTTTTCTTTTGTTCGTGTTTAAATTTCATTCGTGGTAATTATACTTAAATCTATTGTTAATCGAGTAATTGTAACTCGATTTTGTTTAATTGAATTATTACATTTTAATTTGATTTTTATTGGGTAAATCCCTAATACATGTAATAGAATGTAAAATAAGTAAAGATTTATCGATCGTGTACTCAAATAACACATTTAGTTTTAAGGGTTCATGAATCGTAATAGAGTTGGGGTGAGTTTGAATCAATCACATATTTAAAAAGAAAAGAGAAGGAAAAAAAACACACACACACACAAGGAATTACAGACAAATATGTTTACAAGAACATAACGAGGGTATTTTGGACAATCTAATAACAAAAATAAATTTGAAACATAGTTAGTGCAAAATCTTTGCATGACACTCACAAGAAACGAAATCTTTGCATGATCTCTGTTTTCTAACAACTAATGTCATTATTAAGTTTATTAAAGATTTTTACGTAAATTTACTGTTTATATGCATATATGATATATCTGTAAAAATCTATATATTTAACATCAAATTCACCTAAAAAAAGACTTTTTTTTTTTCATTTAAATATTTATTTCTTTTATACTAAACTTATTGGTAGACAAATAACGAACATAATAAGTAATAAACTGAATTAAGAGTCGTTAAATCTTTATGCAGATTCAACAATAAAAAAAAAAAAAAAAAAAGGAAATTGCAGTAGCAGTCCCTAACCTTTCATCTTTTTACAAACTTTACCCTAACCTACACTTTCTGCCAATCACAACCCCAAACATTTCAAATATATGCACATGTAGTCCAATTTGATTGTTAGTTGATCAAAAAATCAAAATTTAATCAATTTTGATCAAATTAAAAAGGACAAAATGTTACTTTTTATTTTCCTTACATTACATAAGTTCAAAAATTAAATTAAAGACCAAAAAATAAAAAATAAATCCAACACATTCACCAATATTCACCACCCCACCCAACCCCCGTCTCAACCCAAACCAAATTTCATCTTCTTCCCATAGCCATCGGCACCACCACAGCCTTCACACTTGCAACTAATCGGCCACCTCCCAAAGCTTCCACCATTCCCCAACCTTCAGCAACCGCCCAAAATCACCTCCCAAATCCACCACCATTGCCCTTCTTTTCAGCCACCGCCCAAACCCACAATAATTCCACCGTCTTCAGCCATAGCCCAAATCCATCACCATTCTCCTACTTTCAGCCATCGCCCAAATCCACCGTCATTCTTGTGCCTTTCAGCCACTGCCCAAATCCAATCTCGAGTATCCTCTAGATTACTCTCCACCACCATTCCACGCCTAGGAAATTGCTTGTTTGGAGCTCATGTTAGACTGTAATGACCGCTAATTTCATCATTCAACTACCAATATGGGGTGGGCAACTGTAGGTGAAGGAGAAGATATAGTGGGCTTCGGAGAGACAAGAGAGTGATGTCGGCATGGTTGTTGCCATCAAGGAGGAGGAGAAGAAGATGATGAAGATGAGTGGGCGTGGGTGGGGCAAATTGTTTTTTTTTTTAGTTTAATTGTTCTAATTTTTTTTTGTTTTTAAATTTAGTTTTTAAAATTATTTAATGTAAAAAAAAATACAAAGTACCATTTTGTCATTTTTAATTTGGTTAAAATTGATTTTAGTTAGGTGCATATTTTTGAAAGATTTGAAACTATGGATGGCACAAAATAAAGGTTAGGTTAAAATTTACAAAAGATTGAAAAGTTAGGGACCACTACTGCAGCTTTTCCATAAAATAAATTATTTTAGCCACATAATAAAGGAGTCATGAATTTGAATTTTCATATTTATTGATGTATTTAAAGTAAAATGTAATGTGATATTAATGAGATTATTTTGTCATACACGGTGAAAATAACATTTTACGATAAATGAAGGTAAAATCAAAAATTACTAGGGTAAGGTACTATGTTATAAATAGGCAGCTTCTATCAGACAAATGTATGATTCTTTGTTTTCTATACATCGAAGAAGCTAATGGCAAGTTTGATAAAACTCTGCGCTCTGCTCATCGCCCAATTCTTCATAGGTAAAAAAATGCTCGACTCCGTTCCTAATAATTATCGGTTTCCCATTCAATGATTAGGTAAGAATTTGTTCATAATATTTTTTTGTATCATACATTTCAGGGAGTAGAATTATTTCAGCCACAGTGTTTACCCTCCAAAACAGTTGCAGTAAAACAATCTGGCCGGGAACACTCTCCGGCAACGGCGCAGCCGTTCTTGGTGGCGGAGGATTTGCATTAGCTCCCGGGGAATCCATGCAAATTCCAGCCCCACCCGGTTGGTCCGGCCGCTTCTGGGCCAGAACTGACTGCAGCTTTGATGCCACCGGCAACGGCAAATGCTCTACCGGCGACTGTGGTGGCGGATTGAAATGCATCGGAGGAGGGGTACCCCCTGCAAGCTTGGTGGAATTCACCCTGGCAAATAGCAATGCTGAGAAAGATTTTTACGACGTAAGCCTTGTCGATGGCTACAATCTGCCACTCGGAGTGCGGTCCTCTGGCGGCTCCGGTGACTGCCAATACGCCGGTTGCGTGTCTGACCTGAACAAGATTTGCCCATCAGAGCTGCAAGTGATTGTTTCCGGGGAAGTAGTGGCGTGCAAAAGTGCTTGCACCGCCTTTAACACGCCGGAATATTGTTGCTCCGGCGATCACTCAACGCCGGCGACATGCCCGCCTACGAGCTACTCTCAATTGTTCAAGAATGCTTGCCCTTCTGCATATAGTTATGCATATGATGATCAATCAAGTATACGCACGTGTGCAGGAGCAGATTATGTTATCACATTTTGCTCTTCAACCTCATAAATAATTATTTCGTAATTTCTCGTTTTGTCATTTTCTTAATTGCAATTAATTACTTTCCATAATCTTAATTAGAGAAATCAATATATAATTTGCCGTGTTTTAAATATTTTGTTTGGTATGATAATTTTATTATATTAAACCTGTTTGATAGAGATTAAAATCATTTTTTTTTAATAAATTTTAATAAAAGTTAATGAAATGTGTTGTTGAAATGTTGTGGGTCCCATGAAATATAAGGATAAAATTAAATATTAATATTGATTTAGATTAAAATCTAGATTATAATTCCCACCGTGGCTAATTCTTTTTGTTGGCATACATGATATAACCAACAATTGGTGGTAAGAGGTAACAATGAATTCTAATACTATTAGCGGAAAAAAGTGTTGTTGAATAACTTATGTAATTGTTATTTATTGGTGCACGTAAAATTTTATTTGTTCATCACCAAACAAGTGAATTTATTGACGCTGCACGAGTTTCATTTTTTCTCTTCGAAATAAATATTGAGCATTTGTTCGATGAAATTCCACAGGTGTACAAGATTGTTGTTTTGAAAAATTTGTGAACGAAAAAAGAATGTTAGGAGTCAATCTCCCATTATAATTCTCAACCTTTAATCCAATTTGTGTTAGATACCAATAATTGTAGAGTAACAACAAAATTGAGACAGAAAATAAATAAATTTAATTGGTGGAGGTTAAGATTGGTATTTTAATAGTAGATAAATAGAGAAGCTAAAAATGAAATTTAAGAAGCTACCTTTCTTCTGCTCTTCAATAGTCGCCGCAAGATGTTGCAGTTTCTTTCATAAGCAATTTCTTTATGTTCATCAAACATTTGAAATAAATATGTATGTTTGAGAAGCATGCATAAATTTGGATCTAAAAGCTATCCCAACCCAAGCCTAAGATGTTGTGTTTGATCATATTTGGATGATTTTCTAGAAGTATGTTGTTCGATTAGAAGGGCTTTCGAAACAAGTCAGTCCAAATTGACTTTCTTATGAAACTCTTTTGTAAAAAATAGAAGTTCTACCATCCTTAGACTTCTACCTGAAATTACAAAGCAAATGAAGACAAGAAAATTCAATAAATTCACCACCGTGTGTTTCCGCACTATGCGCTCACATCAAACGGCTGAATAAAGGAAGGCGGCCATGGAGTTTGAGATTGAAAACAACGCAAATGAAAAAGGGAGTTAGATTTTTGGAGATTGGAGAAAATTGGCTAGAGATTAGCAAGGAAGATTTTATAGGTACTTTAATTGCAACATCGATAATGTACTTACTACGAAGTACATTTTCTCTCTTTTTGCCCCCATTTGCCACAAGCGATCCATATATTTTATATACAGTAATAGACTTAGGGTATGGGTTCTGAAGAGGTCCTCTCCCGAAAATGAAGTTTTTTGATGGATTTGAGGAAGATTTGAAGAAATTGTTATAAAATAATGAAATGATTATTGATGATTATTTAGTATTATCATGATACATAGATAAATCTATCTAGTTCAGAAAGTGTATTTAATTCCAATTGTAACTCTCATTTTAGACCCTATAAATACTGATCTTGATTCTCAATAAAATACAAAAGTCTATTGACTTTTATTCTCTCTTCTCTTTTCTCTTTTTAATAACTGTTATCAGCACGAAAGCTTAATTTTTCAAAATTTATTGAAGGTAGTAAATTTTTTTAAATATAATCGTCTATCATGTGTACCAAAATTAATTTGGTAGCATATGAATTCTTTTTATACATATACATATGAGCATAACACGTCAATTGAGTGGATTTGTTTTAAAAAACCAATTTCGGTAAATCGGAACAGGAGGTGTGAATATGGATCTTTAGCTTTCTCCCTCCAATTGCTTTATGACTTGATGAGAGAGATAGACACACATGTTAATTGGTTTCTGTGAACTTATTATGCGCCGCAATTGTGTAAATTAATTTCAGTTAATTGGTTTCATACTTTCATTAACTGTGTTGTAATTATTTTATGTGTCGCAATCATTATTTCAATTCATGTTTTTTGATTATTGTTAATTCATTATGTATCAATTAAGTATATCTATAATCATTATGCTGCATTATTTTTTTCTGTGACGCCTGTATCAATTTTATCGAATTTGAATTTTTTTTTTCTAATCTATAATTGATAAGTAATATTTTTAACGTGATAAAATATTTTTAGATGCTCTTATATAAATTTCAAATTAATAATTAATCATGTTGTTGCCTCTGAAGTAACACAACATTATAATTAATATTCTTGAAGAATATTACTTGCTCCTGAATAGAATAAATTATATTTTTCAATATTTCAAAAGAATATTGACATATTACTCTTGAAGAAACAATATTAAAATACAACATGCTCATGACGTAGCACGTTTCAAAAAACATAATATTTTAAATTAGTGTTTATCCCTAAAGGAAAACACGTAATTTATGTCATATTGATATTGACTATTGATGGTTAATCTCATTCTTCGAAACTAATTGTATTTTCTTTGCTTTATTGTGTAGTTAATCAAATGGTAAATATCACAAAACTTGAGTTTACTGCACTTGACATATCTGGCAAAAATTATTTGTCATGTGTACTCGATGCTGATATCTATCTTGTCTCAAAAGGTTTGATAGAGACAATAAAAGAAGGAAACAAAGAATCACTGTAGGATCGTGCAAAAGCATTCATTTTCCTTCGTCATCATCTTCACGATGTATTGAAAATTGAATATCTCACTGATAAAGATCCATAAGTTCTTTGGGGAAAAACTAACTAATAGATTTGATCATCAGAGAACTATAGTCCTCTACAAAGCCCGCTATGAGTGGATGCTTCTTCGTTTGCAAGATTTTAAACTGTTAATGAGTACAATTCTGAACTATTCAGGATATGTTTAAAATTGACATTATGTGGAGAAAAAATCACTGATGAATATATGTTGGAGAAAACTTTTTCCACTTTTCACGCCTCGAATGTCCTGCTGCAGCAGCAATATTGTGAACGTGGTTTTAAAAGGTACTCCGAACGCATATCTTGCATGCTTGTGGTTGAACAAAATAATGAACTGCTGATAAAAAAGCATAGGTTACATCCAACTAGTTCTGTACCATTGCCTGAAGCAAATTATACTGCATTGCTTGAAGCAAATACAATATCAAGACAAGGATATGGACGTGGACGTGGACACGAACGTGTATGTGGAATAAATCATGGACGAAATAATTAACAAAATTATTAACAACAATGTAATAATTTTAAAAGACACAAAGCAAACGAAAGTAATACATCCAAAAAGGAGCATGAAGAAATGTGCTTTAGATATAGAATGCAAAGGCATTGGGCACGTATCTGTCGTACGGCAAAACACCTCGTGTATCTCTACCAAAAATCAATCAGGGGAAAGGAAAAAATGGAGACAAATTTTCCTAATTATGATGGTCCAATTGATGTGATTCATTTGGATGTCTCTGATTTCTTTGCTGATCCAAATGAAAATATTGACAATTTGATTGGGGTGGTATAATGGAAGATATAGATTAATTTACTTTCTAATATCTCCTTTCGTTTTAAAAATTCAATTTAAATTATATTCTTATTTTTCACAAAAAAATTGAAACTTTATTATGCATCGTTAATTTCATAATACTGAATTATGTTTACTCTTTTAAGTTTAAATTCAAGTTTTTTTAAAAATATATTTACTTTCTTATAGATTCACGATAGATTGTCAAGATACTTGTTTGATTGATAGTGCAACTACACAAACTATTTTTCAAGACAAAAAACATTTTTTGGACTTAACATTAGCAAAAAATAATGTTAATATGATATCAGGTGCATCGAATATCGTTGAAGGATCCAGAAAAGCTTGTATTATTTTACCAAATAATACAAAATTATATATTAATGGTACACGTTATTCAAGCAAATCCAGAAGAAATTTATTTAGTTTTAAAGATATCATTTGCAATGGTTATCACATTGAGACGATGCAAGAAAATAATGTTGAATATCTTTGCATAACTTTTTTTGTATCTGTCCGAATCAGATAAAATAAAAAATTTATGCACTCCTTTCTGGCATGTATCATACATTTATAAAAATTGTTGAATCAAATATTATCACGAACCAGAAGTTCGTTGATCCAAAAAAAAAATATACTTTGGCATGATCAACTTGAACATCCAGGAGCTATAATGATGCGTCGAATAATAAATAACTCACATGGACATCCTTCAAAGATCTAGAAGATTCTTTTACCTGATGATTATCCATGTGTGACTTGTTCGCAAGGTAAGTTAGTCATTAGACCTTCGACTACAAAGGTCAATATTGAATTTCCAACTTTCTTGGAAATGATTTATGGAGATATATGTGGGCCAATACATCTACCATGTGGACCGTTTCGTTATTTTATAGTATTAATTGATTCTTCTACTAGATGGTCACATGTTTGCCTACTTTCTATTAGGAAGGTAACTTTTGCTATACTATTTGCTCAAATCATAAAATTACATGTGCAATTTCTCAATTACTCAATCAAGACTATTCGTCTTGACAATAATGGTGGAATTAGATCATAAGCATTCGATGATTACTGCATGTCAATTGGGATTGTTGTTGAATATTCGGTTGCACATGTCCATACACAAAATAGTTTGGCGGAGTCATTTATTAAATATCTACAACTTATTGCTAGACCATTACTTATAAAAACAAAACTTCCAACTTCTATTTGGGGTCATGTTATATTGTATGCTGCATCATTGGTTTGTATCAAACCAACTGCATATTATCAATATTTACCTTTACAACTAGCATTTGGTCATAAACCTAATATTTATCACCCGCGGATTTTTGGTTGTGCTATTCAAGTCCTTATTTCACCCCCACAACGGACTAAAATAGGTCCCCAGCAAAGACTTGAGATTTATGAGGGTTTTGATTCACCATCTATTATTAGGTATCTTGAACCTTTAACGAGTGATTTATTTACTGCACATTTTGTAGATCATCATTTTGATGAAATGACTTTCCCAACTTTGGGAAGGGAAAAACTACATCCTGATAAACAATGTAAAATTTTTTGGAATGAAACAACTCTTTCTCATATTTGATTTCCGTAGCAATCAATGTGAGCAAAAAGTTGAAAAAAATCATTCATTTGCAAAGAGTTGCAAATCAATTACCAGATGCATTTGTTGACACGAGAAAAGTGACAAAATCATATATACCGCAGAAAATATTTCAGTAAAAATTGATGTCCATACGGTAATTTGTTGTAGCAAATGAATCTCAAATACGTCAGAAATATGGTCGACAAGTTGGTTCAAAAGACTTTGTACCTCGAAAAAGAAAAGTACAAGAGAAAAATCAGCCAAAAACTTCAGAAGAAATAACATTAGAGAAAATTAATCAATCAAATATTAAAAATATAGTTCCTAAAGAATCACAAGTATTCGAAAATAATGAAATTTCAATAAATTATATGTTATCTCATAAATTATAGGAGCGAAATAATGTTGATATAGGCAATATTTTTGTCTTTAACGTGACTGTTGATATTATGCAAAATGAGGATCCTGAACCACTGTCTGTTAAAGACTGTTAAAATAGAAATTATTAGTCAAAGTGGAAAGAAGTTATACAAACGGAATTGAATTCCCTAGAGAAACGGAAAGTGTTTGGACCTGTAGTTCGAACACCTAAAAATATAATATCTGTTGGATACAAATGGGTTTTCGTACGAAAAAGAATTGAAAATGATGAAATTACAAGATAAAAGGCTCGACTCGTAGCTTAAGGTTTCTCATAAAGACTAGGAATTGATTATGAGAAAACATAGTATCCCATAATGGACACCATCACTTTTAGATTCTTAATTAGTTGGATTGTGTCACAAAATCTCAATATACGCCTTATTGATGTAGTGACTGCCTATTTGTATGGTTCACTTGATAGTGACACACACACACACACACACACACACACACACACACACACACACACACACACACACACACATATATATATATATATATATATGGATTGAAACAATCAAGACACACGTGGTATAATCGTCTTAGAGAATATTTGTTGAATGAAGGCTATAAAAATGACTATATATGCCTATGTGTTTTCATAAAGAAATCAAATATTGGATTTACAATTGTGGTAGTTTATGTTGATAACTTAAATTTAATTGGAACTTCTGAAGAGTTCAACAAAATTGCATATTACTTGAAAAATGAATTTGAGATGAAAGATTTGGGAAAAATCAAATTCTGTCTCGGGTTGCAAATTGAACATTTCCCAGGACGATTATTTGTTCATCAATCTACATATACAGAAAAAAGTCTTAAAACGATTTTTTTATGAATAATGCACATCTATTGACATCACCTGTGGCTATTCGATCATTTGATGTAAAAAAATGATCATTTTCATCCAATTGAAGATGGAGAAAAGATTTTTGGTCCTGAAATACCATATCTTAGTGCATTGTAGCATTGACTTATCTTGCAAATTGTACTCGACCCGACATAATCTTTTCTATAAATCTCCTTGTAAGATATAGCTCTACACCAACACAAAGACACTGGAATGGTGATAAACATATTTTTCGTTACCTAAAAAGTACTATTGATTTGAGATTATTTTATTCTCAAAAGTCAAGATTTGCTTTAGTGGGATATGCAGTTACAGGTTATCTATCTAACCCACATAAAGCTAAATCACAAACAGGATATATGTTTACACGTGGAGGAACAGATATATCATGGAAATCCGTGAATCAATAATTGACAGCAACATCCTCAAATCATTCTAAAATTATTACAATTCATGAAGCAGCAGAGAATGTGTATGGTTGAGGAACATGACCCATCATATCTAAGTATAACGTGGATTAGTTTCAACAAAAGATAGTCCAACAATTTTGTATGAAGGTAATGCTGCTTGTATTGCACAACTCAAAGAAAGTTATATCAAAAGTGACAGGATGACGCATATTTCTCCAAAATTCTTTCATCACGAGCTTTAGAAAAATGGCGATATCAATATTCAACAAATTCGTTCAAGTGACAATGTGACCGATTTATTTACAAAAACACTGCCACATCTACATTCAAGAAATTGGTTCAAAAGATTAGAATGCATCGACTCAAAGATTTTCAGTGATCAACATGAGGGGGAGTAGTTGTACTCTTTTTCCTTCGCTTAGGTTTTATCCCACTGGATTTTCCTAACAAGATTTTAATAAGACAACATTTATATTTCATACTCCATAATAACTGTACTCTTTTTCCTTCGTTTGATTTTTTATCGTATTGAGTTTTTATCAAACAAGGTTTTAACGAGGCAGTTATTATATAAATAATTATAAAAGTGGAAGTGTTGTAAAATAATGAGATAATTATTGATGATTATTTAGTATTATCATGATACATAGATAAGTTTTATCTAGTTCAGAAAGTGTATTTCATTTCAATTGTAACTCTCATTTCAAACCCTATAAATATTGGTCTTGATTCTCAATAAAATATACAAGTCTAATAACTTTTAATCTCTCTTATCTTTTCTCTCTTTTATAACGGAAATTAGAATTTTAAAAAGTGGTGACAAAAAATCATCTGAGTTACAAGATGGAAAGTCAGAAGCTCGTTTGGAATATCAGCTTTATTTTTCATTTCTCAAAAACGTTAAACTAAATTAATTCTCATCAAACCAAAATTATGGGTTGGGTTTAGTTTAAAATTAAAATCGATTCAATCCAACCTAGCCCTGTCTGAGAGGGCATGTGCCCTACCTCTTCCACGTCCCTCAAAATACATAATGTATTTATTATACACCCTTGTTTGGTAGATATTTTTAGGAATAAGTTTATAAAAATTGATTTTTAAGAATGTGTGATTAAAAAATAGGAAAGATTTATGAATTTTCGTTCAAAATTATTTTATTTAAAGAATGTGTGATTGAAAATGAATTTTAGAAAATAGAGGCCAAATAAAGGACTTAAATTCAAATTATAAATAAATCACTAATTAAAAAATATAGTAAATCATAGATGAACGAAACATGTTTCTCAAATTACAATGGTGTTATTTTTGTAAAATGACCGTGCTACCTTAGATGATTGGATGATGACCTTCGTGGCAACCTTCCATTGGTGGCCTGATTGTTGCAAAGATTGTTATTCTTTTAAATAGTCCTTGATAATTAGATCGGATCAAGGGTTGAGATTAATCCATGGTCTAATATGAGTTTCTAGTAGGGCTGTATAAAAAAATCGCAAAACAGCAAACCGAATTGAAGTTGTTTGGGTCCACGTGGACTCGTGATTTTTTTCTTTCAAATCGAATCAAACCGTTTCAAAATGGTTTGGTTCAAGTTTCAAATTTTATAAACCGCAAAAAACCAAACAAAATCTCACTTTTTTTAATTAAAAAAATATTTTTATTAAATTATAAATTCTCATATATAAAATTTATTAAAGTATAGTTTTTAGAATTTAAAGTATACTTTATTGAAGGGTACAAATTTAATTAACCTTACTCATGCGTAACAAACAAGTCAGTAAGTCATTGGCATTAGTATTTAGTTGGGCCTTCGTTAAAAAAAAAACCTTTTTAGGCCCATAATTACAAAATGAATTAAACGTGAAATTGTAAATGTTGCCCTAACCATGTATGCAATTACGCATTTGCAAAAACACAAGCAAACCAAAGTTATCAAGCCCTAGTTCCCTCCCTCTATCCCGCAGCACCGACACACGCCATATAGTGCCAATTTGACGCTTATGACCTGTTGCTATCGACGTCGTTTCTCCACCACCGCCTACCGCCACTAACTGTGACTCTGAATGTGAGCATCTTTTCTTTTTTCTTGTATATCGAAACAATTTTTCATAATTTGTTTATACAAGAGAAATTAAAAATCGAGATCAAAACCTTTAATTTTCTCTCTCTAGAAACATAAAAGAAGACTTGGAACTGATTTGAACAGAGAATTTTGAATGAATTTCTCTTTCTGTTTTCTCATTTTCCCTTAATTTTTAATGAATAGTGGTATTATATAATATTTCAACTAGGACAAAAATAGTGAATAAAATATAGAGTTGATCATTTAGTTTTGTGTGTGCATGCACTCTAGTTTAGTAGATGTAGAATAATGTAATTTTTTTATTGCTAAAATTTAATGCTAAACAACCATATTTTTCTGTTGTTTATATGGTATTTTTCTCATGCTGTTTGCACTTGAGTGCACAATACAGTACTCACTTAGTTAGACTTTGGTTAATCTAAGCATTCTACATCAATAGGTTGACTATAGTGCTTTTCATTGTACATATTCATGTTTTAAAACCTCCTTTGTGTATTCCAGCAAAAGAATATACACCGGTAAAAATGCAATACAAGATATAAATTCACCATTGCTTATTGAAAATCCAAATAGATTGTGAGATTTATTTACTTATGATGCTAAATGCTAATTCACGATGTACAAAAATTTATTTTAAATTTTAGTATTGGGTAATTCATTCCTTGGCTTTCTTCTTGTATCACAGTGTTGTTTATTTTCCATAGCTTAGTTTCATTCGTTGTTTATTTTTCTTTTTTCAGATATTGAATCAATTTCAGAAGAAGCCGATGATACGATTCCATTAGAGGATGACCCTGAAGATATGAAAATGGATGGAAAAAGCAAAAAGGGAAACAAAAGACCTGAGGTGTGGGATCATTTTAAAATGCGAAGAGAAGAAAATGCAGAATATAATTATTGTGAACAAACATATAAGCTCATGCAAAAAACTGCGGAACTAGTAAATTGTGGAATCATCTCACGTATTTGTGCAAGTATCCATATAGAGTTCAAGAAAAAAAAAAGCAAAAGAGAATGACTGGTTATAGCATATTTAAAATCGGAGAGCTTTCTAAACATATTGATAGCCGTGAAGAACCGTCAAGTTTGTTCAAAAAGAAGTTAGAGAACAGATTACAAGGTACTTCATGTAGAAATTGCAAAAATGTTGTTAAAAAGAGTTGAAGAGACACTCAACGTGTTGTATGCATGCTATGAAGAAATAGCGACTTCAATCACTTCACCATCAGCTTCATCAAAGGAGGCAATAAAAAATAGTAGTCCAAATCCTTCACAACCTGCTTTCGATCTTTCTAAACATATTTCTTCTATTTTTAAATCTAAACTTATGCAAAACATGCAATCTGAGAAGAATGATTTGGTTGATTATTTGTCTGGTCGTTGTAAAGATTTGATCGATCCCAAGTTTGACGTAATAGTTTGGTAAAAATTGAATGCACACAAGTACAAAATTGTCTCTAAAATTGCCAAAGATGTATTAGTAATTCAAGTATCTACGGTCGCTACAGAGTCGGTATTTTCTATGAGTGATCAGATTCTTGACTCTTTTAGGAGTTCATTGAGTGGAAAAATGGTTGAGACCTTAATATGCACGAAGAATTGGTTGCATAGCAGCAATGAACCTATAGTACTTCGTCAATATTTGGATGAAGTAGAAGCATTGGATAACTCTAAGAAAGCTGTGGAGGGTGACATTTATTTTCTATTATCAATTTTGATATTTTATACATATTGTTTCTTAGTTACTTGTTAATATCATTAATAAATATTTTGATATTTGCATAACATACATAGGCTGAATCATGTGTTACAGCAGTGGATATTGATTCTTTTTTTTTTTTAATCAAATGAGATATTAGTACTCTTGTTCTTATTCTGATTTTATTACTTGTAAAATATGGAGTGCTCGTTGTTAGATACTAACTTGATACTATTTTTTGTCTTTTTATTTATATATCGAATTTTAAACAATTATGAATGTGATTTAATATTTAACATTAGTAGTTCTTGTTTAAATGTATATGTTAAAATGTTTTAAACATATAACTATAATGCCGATAGGTAAACCGCGAATTAAAATTGAACCAAACCATAAATAATGGTTTGGTTTGGTTTGGTTTGAAAAAATTTCAAACCGCATGAAATTGTTTGAGTTGAAAATATAACACAAACCGTCCAAATCAAATCGTGTTCACCCCTAGTTTCTAGCTTGGATGGTTCATTCACTTCTTGGCTTTTCTACTTTGAGTTTCTAGACTCTACTCCCTTACTTTAGTTCATCTTTATTCTCATCTCTTCTTCGATCATTGATTATTGTTGAGAGATTAGTGCAAATTGTTGTGTAGGTCTACTACAATAATCCCAAGTCTGAAAAATATTGGCATTTGTGTATAAATAATATAGGACAGTTTCTGATTGGTTTGATATGTTGATGTTAGAAGGGTTGTTTTTACAAGACCTTGATGATCTAGAATTAAAAATTGTTTATGATTTGGTTGATGTAGTCTCTTTCTTTGGAAGACAGACGATGTATATAGTGAAAAGAGTTTCCCTCCGAGCTCCCAGATTAGGCCAATTGATTGAACTAGGTCAACATCTCTTGGTGTTCTTGTGTTCGATTTTTACGTTTATGCTGAGTGGTCGTTTTGTTTTATAAATTGTCAACCATTTTTCACCAAGAAAAACCCAACAGTACCCCAAGTAAAATAATTACTCCTTTTTAATTCATTTCAATTTTTATATGGAAAGACATGGTATGTTTGAGCCCATTTTTATTAGAAAGTGTATTTTGAAATAATAAATTGATAAAAAATATGTAGTTAAAAAAGAAAGATCAAACACAACATGATAAGTACTTTATAGCTCTTTGATTAGAGAGAATTTCATTATGTTTAATATACAGCTACAATGATATCTTGTCACCTTAAGCTTGAAATATCAACTTTCAAAATTTGACATCTTAATCTACATCACTTTTTGTATGTATTATTACAATAAAATGCTTCACAAAGCTCATTGTACCTTTCAAGGTCAAAGTTGTAAATTCGCATAAGCTTCTGTTGCTTGACTTTTAAACGGCTCTGGAAGTAGCCATTAAAGGAGGGCTCTTGTGAAGTCCTCAAGAAGAAAGCATAGGCAATTGCAAAGTGGGCTGATGTCACAAAGAAACAAATGGGCTCCATTACATCCCAACTTAGTTCCCAAAAAGTTAGCCTCATAAAGCCCAATGTTTGGAGAATAAGAAAGCTCAGCCCAAAGTAGAGTTCTCTTTGAACCAGAGAATGGGCCTTTTGGTCTATCATGGACTTTTTATTTTCTAGATGGGCCAGTTCTTTTCTTCTTGGGTCGTTTGGCATGGCTATTATAGATTGGGAAATTAGGTTCTCCATTTTTTTCGCCACCTGCAAAAGCAATAGTGAGATTTGGAACTATAGTATTCGCTTCATGCTTGAAATGCTTGAACAATATTAACAAAGAACACATTTCCAATTTTTCTTATTAGATTAATATGATTTTATTTGATTCATGGTTACAACTATTAAATAAACAACTCGTTAGAAATGCAAAGCTGCTAACATGAAAATGTCACGAAATTCCTCGTTCTTTATAAATGACATCAATGTTTACGAGACTCATTTCATATTATAAGTATAGTTAGTGTATTTGACCTGAAAATGTCATGAAATCCCTCACTCTTTATAAATGGCATTCACGTTGAGAAACAAGTTTATAAGACTCATTTCACATGTTAAGTGCAACTAGTGTATATAACTGTTGTCTATTCTGTGTTTGGTACATGTACTCTTTAACTTTTTAGATGGCTATTAGTGCAAATTCTTTCTCAAAATTATAAAATGAAGGAAAACAAAATTCTAAAGTAATATTTATTTATGAAAAAGGATAAAATGAAAACCAAAATTGATTAATATTAATTTCAGGATATTTAAAATAAAAATTGATTTTGAGAATATAATTTTACCTGCTCTGGCCGGAGAAAAACGACGGTACCGAGGACGATGACGTCGCCGGAATCATCCAAGGCTCTTGAAAACTCGAGCCCCTGTTCTTCATTCCCACAAACGTCACCGCAAATCCGTACGAAGTCACCGTACGGAATTGTATTCTCCGGGATGTTCCTTAGTCTTTGTTTAACCTTCTCCAACTGAACAAACCTGAGCATTTTCTTGACATCCTTAATTTTCACGCCAAAATCGTCGGATCCTTCCGGTGGCAAGGGTGATGGAGGTGGGTTCATCCAGTTAAGAGCCTGACGGTGATCTCCGGCGATGTTTAGTGATTTGATTTTATCTCTGAGCTTGTCGCCGACGGGGAGGGTGAGGAAGGAGGTGGGGGAGGAGTGGTTGTTAATGGCGCGGCGCTGGAGGAAGCGGCGGAGGAATCCGGTGGCGAAGGATTCTGACGTGGTGAAGAATTCACGGCGGAATTCAGCTTTAGCGTCGTTAGGTATTGCTGAGTGTTTTGAGAGTACAAGGGATGAGTCTTTGGGGGTGCCGGTGAGAAGACGCTTCGCTAAGGCCTTACGCAGCGCCGCCATTAATGACGGTGGAGGGAGAAAATTAGTGGGGTGCCACGGTGGTCCCGGAGAGTGATTCCTCGGCATGGGAGTGAGTTGTTACGATGTGCGATATATATGGTGGCTCCCGGAATCGAGGAGGAGAGAGAAAAAAAAATAATCATTTTTGGGAAAAAAATTATTTTTGGTGGTATCAGTATAGAATCTCCTCCTTATGATCCATCTAATTTAAAAATGTTTAGAAAGATATTGAAAAACCTAACGTTGAGAACTTTTCTCACTAAGACAAATTAATAATTATAATTGTCGTCATAAGCATAATTAATGGTACTCTTGAAGACATATTTCATACACATATTTTTGTTGTCCGTCGTATTCACTTACTAGACGTATGATTTAGAGGATGTTTGGTTAAGTTTAAAAAATTTACTCAAAAACAGTACTATAAAAAGCGTAAAGTGTGGCGAAACGCGGATATCAAACTTTGTCATAGGTGAAGTCTACGCATAAAAAAGCGTAATAAAACGTTTTCCTATTTTAATCTAATTTTTAAATCAATCTAAAAAGTATAATTAAAGAAAAAAAAAATAGTTAAAAAAGCGGTTCTAGTTGCGAGGCGATACATTTTGTGTCTGTTACATGCACTTTTTAGAACACTACTCATAAGTAAGTATAATCAAAAGTAGATAAATAAAGCATAAATGTTTTTTATAAAATTAAACTCAAAATAAGTAACTTTTTATGTAAAATAAGAAAAATAAAATGTAAACGTTTCCAAAGGTAACACTCCTTTTCAGTGCTTTAAACAAATGTTTGCGTTTCAAAAGGGTAATGAGACTTGACTCGTTTGCCGTTTTGGTAGACCTCTCTTTTTCTTGTGGAAATAAAGAGAAAAAAAAATGCTAGGAATAGTTTAATTGAAAAATGACGTTTACATCAAAATCCTTTGCTTATTATTTAGAGATACACTGTTTAATAGTAATTATAGAAGAATTTGAATTTGTATTTTTATTTCGTTGCCGCAAACTTCCATTGTCTACTTTCTCATGTGTGCGCATTGATTTGAATTTGGGGGTATTTTCATTGATGCTATTCCACCGTCAAATTTATGTTTTCATTGATTGCTTGTACGGGTGTTCAATTACTAGTCGTTTTGTTAATAAATTCTTGCTTTATATTCTTTCTGAAAAAGAAATATAATGGTATTGTTTTTATTGTAGTAAATATTCCATAATTGTAGGGCTGCACAAAAAATCGTGAAATCGCAAATCGAATCGAAGTCGTTGGTTTGGGTTCACATGGACCCGTGGTTTTTTTTTTCTTTCAAACCGAACCAAACCGTTTCAAAATGATTTGATTTAAGTTTCAAGTTTTAAAAATCACAAAAAATCAATCTGAACCGCACTTTTTTTAATTAAAAAAATATTTTTATTAAATTATAAATTCTCATATATAAATCTTATTAAAGTATAGTTTTGAGGATTTAAAGTATACTTTTTGGAGGATACAAATTTAATTAATATAAATCATGCATAACAAACACGTTAGTAAGTCATTGTCATTAGTATTTAGTTGGGTTTTTGATAATAGTGCAATTATCACATTTTTCATCCACTAATAATTGTATTTTCATGATTTATTGGCACATAAATGTTCTAAGTACACTTGTATTTTGGTTTATGTTGCAAATGGACGAATACGGTGAAAATTAGAAGAAAATAATGAAATGGACCAAAATGGAGGAAAATGATAGTTCAGGGACTAAAGTGCAAATATTATAAACTTGTTTCTAACCTTGTGATGAAGATTCAAGAGTGTTAGATGTCAATTGGATGAAGAAATGAATCAAATGGATGAAATATAGCCAAAACATTATTACATATCAACTTTCAAACTGAAAAGTTTTGTACCAATTTTCGGCATTATATTGAAACTAGTTTTTGACATGGAAAACGATCGAATTAGAAGATGTATCCAAAGCAAAGTTATAGCCCTTTGAGTTAGCTTTCCAACACATCTTAAATCACCTCAATCAGACATTAGAAGAGAAAGCTATGACCCAAAAAAGCTGTAAGGCGCGCGTCCCTCCTACAAGGAAGCCTCGACTGAGGCCGCCAAAATCCTTAAGGCACGCACCCTAGTTTACACTAGGCACGTACCTCAAGCCAAAACAGAGAGAAAAATTTAGTTTCCTTATTTTGTTTTGATAATATTTTAGGGCAAATTTTTGAGTGATAATAAAAAAAAAAAAATTTGTGACTTTAAAAGGGAGAGCCGTATTTTGAGCACAAAAGGATTTTCATATCACTTTTCCTCTCAATTCTTGCTTAAGAATCTCATGCACAAAGATTTGGTTGCATAGCAGCAATGAACTTATAGTGATTCATTAATATTTGGATGAGGTAAAAGTATTGGATGATCCTGAGAAAGCTGTGAAAGGTGACATTTATTTTCTATTATCAATTTTGATATTTTATGCATATTGTTTATTAGTTGATTTTTAATATCATTAATAAGGACTAATAAATATTTTGATATTTGAATATCATATAGAGGCCGAATCATGTATTACAACAAGGAATATTGATCCAATATTTATCAAATGAGATGTTAGTACTCTTGTACTTATTATGATATTATTGCTTGCAAAATCTAGATTTCTTGTTGCTAGATGCTAACTTGATACTATTTTTTTGTCTTTTTGCTTATATATCAAATTTAAACAAATATGAATGTAATTTAACATTTAACACTATTAGTTTTTGTTTAAATGTATATGTTAACTTGTTTTAAATATATAACTATAATGTCGATAGGTAAATCGTGGATTAAAACCAAACCAAACCACAAATAATGGTTTGGTTTGAAAAAATTTCAAACCGCATGAAATGGTTTGAGTTGAAAATATAACACAAACCGCCTAAATCGAACCGCGTCCACCCCTACATAATTGTATGTCTTTCATTAAAATATACAAAAGACATGTATTAATAATCACTAATGTCCTTGCAAGCATTTTAATTTTTAATTTTTATGTATGTATGGACAGGGGCAAATCTAGGATGTCAAAAAAAAAAAAAAATATTAAACTGATTTAAAAAAAATTATTATATTTATTTTATGTATCAGTCCAGTATAAAAATAATACACTTCTATTATCAAATTAGGATTGATTAGGACACAAATAAAGCATTGAATCCAACTCTTCTTTGGTGTCAAGTTAGTAGCTATGAATAGTCATTAGAGATTATTATTTGTCCAAATGATGAGTTAATACCCTAAATAGTCACTGAACTTTGTCAAAAGTTTCCAGGAGGTCACCGAACTTCAAAACTTCCCTAATTAGTCATTGAACTTTGCAAAAAATTCATAGGAGATCACTAAATTTCAAAACTACCATAAATAGTCACTGAACTTTGCAAATTGGGACCCCATGCATCAATGATTCAATGACTCTAGGAACTTTTTGCAAAGTTGGGTGACTATTTAGGGTAGTTTTAAAGTTCAGTGACCTACTGGGAACTTTATGAGGAGTTCAGTGACTAATTAAGGAAGTTTTGAAGTTCAGTGATCTCGTGGGAACTTTTGACAAAGTTCAGTGACCTCCTGGGAACTTTATGAAGAGTTCAATGACCAATTAAGGAAGTTTTGAAGTTCAGTGATCTCGTGGGAACTTTTGACAAAGTTCAGTGACTATTTAGGGTATTAACCCTCCAAATGATACTTCGAACTTGGAATGAACACGAAGAAATTAACAATTCTTCTCTATCTTTTGATTAATTTTATTAGTTCGATAACTCAAGATCTTTGGTCTTTACTTGAACCCAATTTATTATTATTATTATTATTATTATTATTATTCTTTTATTTTAAAAAATTTAATTGGGCCTGGGGCCTGCCTACCTCCGCCGATATTTCTGATAATTTTCTCCATTTGGGTTCAGACTCAAATTAGTAAAACAAAAGAGATGGAAAGAAAAAATTATTATTATAAAGTTGGAGGGCCAATTATGTAAGTATGGAAGAACCACCAATTTAATTCGCGACGGGGGAAACAAGATTGATAGACTAGCTTATTAGTGTGTGACGTGTTGAATAAACATAATCGATTTGGATTACTGACAGCTGTCTTGTGTGCCTGTAGTGTGCATTGGTTGGCTTAATTATGTTGGTTAACCCAATTGTCACAACATGTTGCCTTCAATTTCACCATAATAGAGACAATCAGTAGATCTCATCGTGTATTTTAAAAGAAGAAAAAAAAATGTGTGGGCCCCACCTTTTATGAGTGTTCTGTTGCATTTCTGTGGACTTCGTTTCTGTACGTGTAGCAGTTTTGTAGAGACATAACAAAGTGCGTACGAAAACTTGATCAGTATTTACACGAAAAGAAAAAAAAGATGGTTTTGTATGAAATCCAAATTATTAAAATGGGTGCCAACGTTTAATTGAAAAGATCGAACTTTCGAGCAATAGAGATTGCTTTGGTTAAATAAAACGATGTAGTCAAGATTTGTGAGGATAGCATTACGGCTTTCAGATTACATACTCAATTCAAGAGTTGTGGGAATCGCATTATCTATAAAGTTAAATTTTTTATTATAATATCTTGTAAGTCAGTCAAAGATATTAATACCTATGAAGATGGAAAGACAGACAGCCATTGTACTTATTTTTAAAAGTAAGAAGATGATTCACAATTGTAAAATGTCCTAAACCAAAAGTGCTTAAAAGGGAAACGAAAATTAGTTAGTGCGCTTATATTGGATAGACTATAATAGTATTGGAATATTTGAAGAATATTAAGTTTTATTTGATTTTTTTTTAATTTAAATGGTAATTAACACATAATGTCCTTACTTTTCACTATTATTGTGAAAAACATTCTTATCTTTAATTTTTTTTTTTTTCCTATTTTCACACTTATTTTCACCTTTTTGTCGCACAAAATGTCATTTTTATCCATTTTCTCAATTAAAAATTGTGAAATGGTGAATATACCATTCTTTTTAATTAAAACTAAATGAAAAGGAAAAATAATTGCAATTATAGTCCCTTCTTAAAAAAAACACACAAATAAGTCTCAAATAAATTATCAAAAGAGTAATTAGTACATATTGTCCATATCTTTAACTATTATAGCGGAAAACTTCTCTATCTTTTATTTTTGATATTTTCACCCTTAATTGCACATTTGATTATGTAAACCATCATTTTTATCAATTTTCATCTAATTTTTCAATAAAAAGTTATGAAATGATAAATACATCCTCCTATTTAAAAAGAATTGTTTTTTTAATTTCTAATTTTTTAATAATTTATTTGAGACTCGTCTGCACTTTTTTTTAAAAAAAATAATATCTAACTTTTTAATAATTTATTTGGAATTCGTTCGCACCTTTTAAAAAAACTAATTTCTAATTTTCTAATAATTTATTCGGAGCTCATTTGCACTTATTAAAAAATTTGGGATTAAGTTTGCAATTAATTCTTTAGCTTTTTTATTTAAATAGGAGGATATATTCATCATTTCACAACTTTTTATTGAGAAAAATTAGATGAAAATTGGTGCAAATGATGATTTGAGCAATCAAAATATATAATTAAAGCTGAAAATGTCTAAAAAAAAAAGAAAGATATGGATGTTTTTCCCAATAACAATGAAAGGTAGATATATTATATGCTAATTACCCTTTGAATAATTTATTTGATACTCACTTGCTCTTTTAAAAAAATTGGAAATATGATTGTAATTAGTTTTTTTTTTAAATTTATTTAAAGAGAATGGTATATTCGTCATTCTGCAATTTTTAATTCAGAAAATGGAAGAAAATGATTTTTTGCACAATGAAATGTGGAAATAAGAGTGAAAATGACAAAAAATGAAAAGTAATGACGTTTTACACAATAGTATTGAAAAATGGGACGTCATGTGCGAATTACCATTTAAAAAATAGATTATTATTATTATATTTTGATAAAATGTAATGAAATATATGATTCAATTTTTTTAAGAAATTGTGAATGACATAAAGTTTTTATTTATCTCTCATTCTTTCAAAACTTTTTTTTCTACATACTCATTTTCAATCACACATTTACATAATAAAATAATTTACATATAAACCCAACACTTTTTCTCAATTTTTAACTATACGTTCTCCAAAAACTCACTATTCAAAATAATGTTTTTCCAAAAAAAAAAAAAAAATGGCCATCAAATATTGGCAAAATATGATTGACTTAAATTTTTATCAATTTTTGTAAATAAACCAACTGCATTGTAGTAGATGATGTGTCAAAGTTTCTGCACGTAAATAATTAATTTATTGAATATAAATTTTCAAATGCACATTTTCTCATTATCTTAATCAAAATAATTAGTGTTCTAAGAAGTATAGAACGTGGCTAAACGTGGATGTCAAGTTTCAAACTTTACGAGTCTGGCGTAGTCTAGACTTAAAAAAATGTTTTCTTATTTTTAATATTATTTTAAAAATCATTTAATAATTAAAATAATATATACGAGACATCTAAAATTATAAAATACTATATTTACTTAATAATTCCTACAATTAGTCAATTATACATTTTTTTCAAGTTTTCAAATGTGAAAAATAGACTACCACTGGGTGATCATTGACATGTCGTGGCGTTTTACCCAATCCCACCACTTAAACGAACTTTTTGGAACACTGAAAATAACCATTACAAAATCGTAAGCACAGTTCTCATTTACATTTTTTGAATTGTTTATCACAAGTGTTGAACATGACTTTGTTTTTATTTTAAAATACAATATTTTTCAGCCAAAGTTGAAACCAGATAATTAATTTCTTTTTATCCGAAATTAAAAATTAAATTTGAAGTGGATAACTTTTTCTTTATTTAAAATAAGATATAAAGTAATTAGTTTATGTAAATATATTTTTGCAAATTAAAATATATAAAATTTTCTTTTACTTACTTTTAAGCTTTGTCAAATATACTTTTAAGATGTAACCCTCTCATAAGTGATTTGAATAAACGTTTGTTTCAAAGGGGTAAAGCAATATGATTTGTTATGTTTAGGCAAGCTTAGATAGAAATTTTAAAAGTTCTTGATAAAGAAGAGACATTCCCATACGGCCGGGGAATGAATGAAAGCACTAAAAGAAATTTATGGTAGGAAGAAGTAATTCATATAAACAAGAATTGTTGTTGAATCAAAGACTGTGAAACCATATCAAACATTTTAGAATTTTTTTTTCTATCGAACATTTCGAGATGGAAGCCTTCGGATTGACAAAGGGCAATAATTGTAATCCCTCCTTACTCTTGGGTAAAGATATAGAGCCCGTTTGGTACGGCTTAAAATTCAATTAAAATTGAAAATATGGTCGTTATTGGGTCCCACCCGTCTAATAACAGTCAACAATAACGGCTATATTTTCAATTTTAATCTGATTTTAATCTCTAACAAACACTATCTACCTAGTTCAAGCACATCACATCAATTGAGTAAAAGATTCTTAAACTCTGTTGAGTAAACAACACTCTCAAATTTAGATTTCTGACTAAATTAACCAGTGTATCGAGATATCTTACTTATTTGTATCACCTATGAATTGTGAATATGGTTTAGGAACACTTGTGTGCAAGAAAGGAAAAGCTATAGCATATTTGTAACTAGTGGCGCAATTTGTGGGATCAAAACATGAATCTTTGACCAAAACAAAATTGAATCTTTGTAGTTTATTAACTATACTTTAATGTTCAACGAGTTTTGTCCTAAATTTGGAATCTTGAAGAATATTAAAATTGTCCACGGCTCCACCTACGAAATATTTATGTAACTATACCTTTTAGGGACATTTTACTTTCTTCTCTTAGATATATTTTTACCAATTATTTATATATCAATCAATCATTTTATTATTTTTAATGACAACTGATTTGTTTATACAAAATAAAATCTCGACGAGAAATACCTTGTAACGATGGTTTGGCTCTCATCCTCATGAGATTATCGCGAGAAATACGTTTTAACTGAAGTGTTCCACAACCATTGGTATTACTACTTTGTGTGACGTCGTGTTAAAATATTCAGTGACTCTTGATTCCATAATATTTTAAATACGTCAAGTCAAGTCTTCATTGACAGTTTTAGTTGTCATAAAATTTAAAATTTAGTGCTAGTACTTATACATTACGTGAAATTAATAGTTTGCAATAAAATGGGTCGATCAAGCAAAGATAAAAAAAAAAAGGTATAAAGCTTTTGTTATATAAACATTTCTATTTTTTTCAAAAAAGTTGGGAAAAGTTCACTAAAGTGATTGATTTGGTTATAATTGACTGCTGTTTTGTTCTATTGTCGTTGGACTAAAATAAAATTTATCTTGGAATCACAATGGAGATCTCCATCAATTAGCCCTTATCTCTGTCCACGTGTTTCGAGCTGTCGATGCCTGCGGGGGTGTGCCGTCAGGCCTCTTTGCCGGCGGGTCCTGTTGGGTTGTTCTGTGTTGGGGTTTTTAGTGTTGTTAGTGTTTTTTGTGTGTTGTTCTGTTTGTTGTTAGTTTGTTTGTTGTTTTTAGTGTTGTTTTTGGTTTAGGACTTAGAGTTGAGCCCATTGTTGAGACTCTAGATTTCTAGAGAACTCTCTCTCCTCGGAGTTGTTTCGAAGTTTAGACAATGTCCGCCACTTTGTGTGCGGGGATGTTCAAGTGCTGATTGCATAGGTTGGCTTGAGTCAGGATTTTTTTACTTGTATTGTGAAGTCACAAGTTGTACTTCGTTGAGTTGAATGAATTGTTCATTCCATATCGGAAAAAAAATTAGCCCTTATCTCTCTATCATCAAATGGGCATTGTTTTGCAATTTGGTGAGCAATCCTAATATTTAACTCAAAAATCTTGTCTTGTTGCTCTTTTGGGTGTTGATTATGTACCATCGAATTATCACCGGTTAAATCTCTCACGCTCGTATTAACTCTACATATGTGCGTTTTAAAGTTGTAAATTTATGTTTAAGATCGATGGTCCAATCAATCCTAACAAGTTGATGTTGAAACGGTTTATTATTGTGTTAGTGGTAGGCTGATTAATTCCACAATGAGAATTATTTCAAAAAAAGACGATTTGTTAAAAGTTCTATGATTGAATGTGTCAAGGATAATGAAATGGGCACATTGGAGAAAGAGAAAAAGATTTTTGCCAGTAAGATTGTGAAGTTTCCCTGATGACAATTCAAATGTATGTATCTGAAAATTGTACATATTATTCTTTAATTAATTTGCTTTTAAGTAGTATATCATTAATATATAAATATGAAAATTTAGGATTGGACTCGACAAATTTAATTGTCATGAATCTCTCTATTTGAATATATATTGTCAAATCATATTTAATCAAAGTTATCTAAAATACGTATTAGTTTATTTGTTATGGAGGAATGTGCATCACTATGCATAGTGGTGGCAATCGAGTTGAGCGATTCCTCGGCTCATACGGTAGCAACCCACGAGCCACTCGGGTTCTTCAAAAGACGAGCTCGAGCACCAGCCGAAGCCAAGCCTACTCGGCTCGTACTGTACACGAGTTGCTCGCCGAGCAGCCCACGATGAGCCCTTAAAAAAAAAATGCAAAATTCAGTGACCGTTCTGGTCACCAAATTTTAAATTCAATTCAGTGACCGTTTGGTCCATTTCTTATTTTTTTTAATAAATACTCACCTAATCAACATTTGTTTCCCACCAATCTCTCATTATCTACTCTGCTCTACAATTTACAAATTATCAACAATATTATTCATTCATTATATAATCATCTTCATCTTTTACATTTTTTTTTATATTATTATCTTGATTTTACTTTTACAATTCATTTTATACACTATTACATAATCTTCATCCACCTCTCAATTCTACACATTTCACATTCAATTTCTATTATTCATAAATGGATTCACGATCGTTTGTTCAAAACTTATTCGATTTGGAAAGCGAAACACCTGCCAAAAATAAATTTGAGAATGAATTCCCAATTCAAGAAAAGATTCAAAATTTCAACGTTCATCAAGGTAGTCATCCAATCGGTTTGGATGACATTGACGTTGATCCTAATGTTCCAATTGATTTAGAACAAGATGAAGAACCTACATTAAATATTTTCGATGCAAGAGGGAAGAGAAAGGGGAAGAAACATGCAAAATGTTGGGACTATTTTAAATTGGTTCAAACTGGTCGTGTGGTCGATAGAATTCCCGAAACCAAAGCAGTATATAAATACTGCCAACAACGACTGGTATTGCAAAAAGGCATTGGAACTACCCACCTAAACTGTCACTACAAAACATGTGCGGCCAAACATGGGCTAATTTCAGTTGGTTAAACGCAACTACAGTTTGGTATTCCATGTGCCGGTGGTACTACTATGCTACTTTCTACATGGATGTATTCGGAGGAGGAAGCTCAAACGAGAATGGTGAAGTTCGTTGCAGCGGCGTAGTTGCTACTAGCAATAGTTGACAACAAACATTTCGTAAGCTACGTCAAAACATATCTTCAATCGATGTACGTTGGGGTAAGTCGAAATACTGTTCGTTCTGATACAATTTCATATTTTCTTCATGCAAAACAACTATTGATTGGGGATTTAGAAAAATATGGGGGTGTAATATCTTTAATTTTTGATATGTGGGAAGGGATTAATAAGTGATGTTATATATCTGTAACTGCACATTATATAGACCTACTTTGGGTCATGCATAAATAAATTATTATTTTTAAAGTTGTTGAGTACCCGCACAACGCCCAAACTTTAGTTAATGCTATCATGAACATTATTAAAAAGTATAAATGCGAGAGTAAAATTCGTTCTTTTACGTTCGATAATGTTAGTGTAAATAAGGTTGTTATCGATAAATTGCATAGAGTACTTCAACCCGATTTTGGTAGTTATTTATTTCATATTCGATGTGTATGTCATATTTTTAATTTAATAGTACAAGACGGTTTAAAATACGTTAAAGATTAAATTGACTGAATTAGGAACGCACTTATATATATCACGATTACACCTAGTAGAAAACTAGCATTTGAAGACTTTTGTGAAGAAACTTGGATGACGAATACAAAAATCTTTATTACTGACGTAGGCCATAGATAGGGAAACCCAACTTACTTATTATTAAAATCATGTGAAGGTTTTGAACATTTAATTACTGAATTTTATAACAATAGGCATGTTAGAGACAAAGACGATACTTTCTTGAATGAATCCGATTGGAATATAGTTTTTAAAATTAAAATTTTTTTGACAAGTTTTTATGAGTCTACAAATATATTGTCTGGTATTTATTATCTTACGAGTTGTATGGTTTTTTAGCGTCTTTATATAATTGCTAGGGTTTTTAAGAAATTTCAAAATGACACCGATTTTAAAGCGGTTATATTCCATGGAATTAAAATTTAGAAAATATTGAGAAGAATTTACCTATATTATTTATTTTAGCATGTGTCATGGACCCCCAATATAATTTATCAGATACCAAATTTATAATTGATCAAATTTCAAATGCTTTAACTCTTAATGTACTTATTACTTATAGGAATTTGGAACAAACGTTACATGAAATGTATGAATTATATGCTTCACGAATGGGTACACATATTACTCGTGTACCTACATCTACTCTCCCACTAATATAACAGACGACGACATTGAAGTTTTAAATTTATTCGAAAGTATAAACTCATATAGATATAATTCAACTGTATATGCATATGGTTCCTCTAGTAGTAGTAGTAGTAGTTTGTCTTCCACTTCATGTACTCAAACTTCGAGTAATAGTCCAAATGCGTTGCTATCTAAATTAATTGATTACTTTCGTTATACTTTGCCTAGTAACAAAGAAATTAAGAAAAATTTAGAAGAGATAATTGAATTTTGACAAAATTATGAACGTTGGTAGCCAATAGTTTCTGCGGTGGCAAAAGATCTACTAACACCTTATGTTAGCATTGTAGTTTTGGTGTCTGCTTTTAGTGTAGGGAAGATGGTTCTCTCTGAGGTCAGGAGGCGACTAAAAGAAGATATTTTGGAAGCGTTAATGTGCGTGAAAAATTGGGAAGATGCTAATTACCGAATTCAAGATAAATATGTCGAAATTGCATATAACCACGTAAGTGATATTTAATTTCACTGTATTCATCACAAAATTTAATTTTCACACCTTTATAATTTTTTTTATAAAAATTGTATACGTAACAAGTTGTTCGTGTACTATCAAAACTATATGTACCAATTAAAATCTGTCTTTTTTTTTCTTTTTCTTTTTTCTTTTTTTTTTTAATCAGTGTATGTAATTTTTTGCAAAGTAATTTGGGGAATCTTTACATTTATGGCCTATTTGATGTAGAATCTTTTTTTAGGTTGGTAAGTAGTTTATTGGTGAATTGATAGTGATTTTTTTTTTTTGAAACCTGAAAATATGTTAAAAAGTTGGGGGGGGGGGGAAAATTTTTTTTTTTTTTTTTTTTTTTTTTCGCTTATCCCAAACACTAACCCACTATTCAATTAAAGTATAAAACCCGAATTATTCTACTTGAGGAAAATGTTTAATTGATAAATGAGTTTGACATTTTTTTTTAAAAAAAAACCCCATCTACACCCTATCAAACAGTGATTTACTTGTTACAATAATCGTAACTTACCTAATATATGTAATTTATTTAAATTGTAACTTACACTATTTGTTATTTTGATAATATGTGTGTTAACGGTTTGACATTGTAACTTATGAAAGCATATGCAAATGGCCACCATCAAATTTGAAATACATCACACTATGGGTTAGTTGAAGGAGGTGATGTTTCTTCTAAAAATATCCTATTAACATTAGAAGTATTATATGCAGTGTTCTAAAAAACGGCATCACCTAAGCTCTCGAAGCGAGAGCAAAATATTTCGTTTCGAGCTTTTTCATTTTTGATTTTTTTTCAACGTCTCAATAGGTGTCCTCGTGCGCTTTTTTTACACTTTTACTTTTTTTTTTTTTTTTTTTTATTTTTTTTTTTTTGTCTTTCAATGGCTTTTTATGGCTTTTTTTCTTTTAATTATTAAATAAATTTATATTGGATTCAAAAATTTAAAATAATATTAAAATAGGAAAATGCTCGTTTTTATGTTTTTTAGTGCCTATAGGCTTCGCGGCCATGCTTTATGCTTTTTTGTGAACACTAATTATATAAAACTATATTATTTAAACTAAATGCACCAAAATTTATTTGTATTAAAGGTCCTTGAAATTTATTCACTGTCATATTTATGTCATCCTATTCTTATTATTTACTTTTCATTCATTATAGCATATCTAATCCCTAGTAAGGGTTCTCGTCCAAATATTAGTGCTCTTTAAAATAAGGAGAAATATTTATTCATAACCTCATATTTTATTTATATTTTTGCTTATTTAAAAATACAGAGAGAGAACAAAGTCTTTTTACCTTTTCTTGACAGAATGGCTGTCGCTCGCCTATTGCCCATCTTTCTCTCAAGCGAGGGGTCGTCACTCGTCTATCGCCGAGGTTTCAGTCGAGCGACAGGTTGTTTCGAAAAACCCCAATTCGCGATTTTAAAATAAATTTTTTCCGACCTCATTCAACCTAATTCCCCTATCCTATAAATACCAAAGCCATTGGACGAATTTTGGTGTAGTTGTTCATTATATTACTTCTTCCTATCATCATTTGAAGATCCTAGATATTCTTACATTGATTCTATCCTTTGAATCTTGAGATCATACAACCACTTGTTGGGAAAATTGAAAAACATCAATTTCCTTAAACCGAAACACCGACATACTTCTTATTGGTCATGAGAAGATACTTTTTAGTTGAATTTCAGAAGTTTCTGGAGGTTGAGAGTACTACAAGCGCAGAAGAAGAACATGAATAAGTGATTTTTGAGTATCCACTTAGAAGAGACAATTGCAAAAGATTGTGAGTTTGAAATTTACAGTAGATCTTGGAAGCTACATGAGGTAGATCGGAAAATCTAGCAGGGTGGTTAGATAAGTATCTACGGTAGCAAGATTCGTGAGTCTGAAGAAATATCAGGATCTTGGAGATTACAAGAATTACAATAGCAGGAACTAAGGGGAATTTGCCAGGCTGAAAACAAGACTGTAATTCATATTGTCTATAGTGGAGGTAACTGGTTTGGTCCTGTAGTTTTTATCCATTTGAATTTCTCAATCATCATATCGATGTTCATTATTTACTACTTTCTATATCACAAACTGCGGTATTAAAACAGGGATTCAAATTGATGTGCATGTTTAATCATCTAAAAAACTATTAAAAAATGACTTGTTGTTTTTAATTCGTTTAATTATTTTAATTATGCATATAATACATATTCACTCCCTCTAGGTATTGTTAGGATCGGTTAATTACGTTTATTTTCATATTTAACATTGAATCAACCATGATTTGTGTTTAGCTCATGTTTCTGATGCAACTTAATGAATTAAGTTTTTTCTCTAGTCAATTTTGATTAAAGTTGATGAACAAAAGTTGTGGATCCATGAAATGTGTGATCATAATAATTTATTGACTTTGATTATAAATTTTAAATGAATTTTAATCCAAATCAAACGGGGCTTAATGTTTTGTTTTTTCATAATTTTTAAATAATACATTTGCTATACTTTGCTATCAGTGTTAGTGGAAGAACATTAGACTAATTGATGCCACAATGAGCTTATGTAAAGAAAACGGTCACTTCTTAAAAGTTGTTTTGATTGTAGGTCAAGATAACCATTAAAATGGGGTATTATCAAATGACATGTTGATTGAAGGATTTAAAATATTGGGAAAAGAGACAAATTTTATTGCAATGATGCTAACATTAATGGTAAAATTTGCATAGTTAGATTATGAAGTATCCGTAATGATTATCCAAATTTAAGCATTTGAAAATTGTACAAATTTATTCCTTAATTAATTATGTTAAAGTAGATAGATAGAGGAAAGTTTTATAGTTGAGCGGCCTTCCCCATCGGAGATTTCAGGAGACGCGAGAGGATTAATATTCTCGCGCTTTTGCTTATTTATTTATCTACTTTTTAAATATGATTCAAATTTAAAATAAAAAAAATAAGATTCAGGCGTATTCAGAAGGAAACCACACCCAAATTTCCCGAACGGGACGGAGCGGAAACGAGAAGTATTATTACATCCCTATGCTCTCCAACCTTAAAACAATAAAGTTCTAAGTCTTCAACTTATTTAAGAGTATGTTTTGGCTACCTGTTTTTAAGTGTGTGTAAAACAATTGCACTTTTCGTCAAACCATTATATCCATCACTTATTCACCCCTATTTATAACTTGCCGCACATACCTAAATATGTGAATTTGAGTCCCCGTAAAGAAGTACGCGAAATGATCACAAACGACCATCAATAATTACTAGTTAGACTGTTTTAAGTTGAAGTAAAATAATAATAATAATAATAATAATAATAATAATAATAATAATAATAATAATAATATCATTTGTTATAATATAATGCAATCCCCGAGTATCTAATCCTCATGGTTATAAGATAATGACTTCTTTTATCAATTTTTTGTTTAATTTTTTGTTTTTTGTTTTTTTTTTTTGCACTTGACTCGACAATTTTTGTTGTCATGAGTCTTTTTTTAATAATATTTTTCCATCATATTCATGCAAGAACACAAATTATATCAATTATGACTATATTGAAATCCTTATGATCACTTCAAATGATCACGTGGATTGTCTTGATTTTGCTATAAATTAGATGTGTTCGTTAAAAATATCACTCATAAAGAGTTGGTCTTTGATTACGCCCAAAAAATAACGCAGTAGTTGCAGTGCAGCTTTGGTATGTCATATCCACAGGGAGATGGAAAAATGCTCAAAGGATCAAAAGTGATGACTCATTCTTTTAAATTTGTAGTAAAATCAATGTTGAATTAGCAAAGTTAAAATCAATGATTTGAAACAGTGAAGCGTCAGAATTGCCCCAATTGGATCGGATTATTCACATCAATTATTCAGTTTTATAACTCAATTAGAGGCCTTTATCCTAACACTCTAATTGAAACATATGATGTTACTAATTCAATTTAATTTAAAAGTAGTTCTAAAATCTAGACTTCATATGACACATTCGCACAATTTTATTAAAATTAGATTTAAAGATCGACCATATACTTCAAGTACAAAGTAGTAATTGAATCACACCAATAAAATAATTGAGATTAAAATTTAACAATTAGTTCAATTCGTCGATAGAAAAAATCTGACTGAATCTATAATTAATTTAGTAAAAGTTAAATCAATCTCAACATATGTTCATGAAATTTAAACTTAACAAATATTTTAATTAAACAATGGAAAAAACATAACTGAGTTCATGAAAAATCTAATAAGAATTAAACCAATTTCAATTTAAATTTACTAGAATGAAAGTCTAAATTCTAAAAGTATTCAACAAATAAAGACTAGATTACATGAATAAAGGATGTGAAATCACCGAATCCAATGAGTTCTTTCGTAGATTTACCAAGGGTTTTAATTCTTCATGAGTTTCTTGAGCAAAAAGAGATGAAATAATGATGAATAATGAAGAATTCCCGTTCTGGGATGTTCTGAAGTCTTTTAGGGTTGAGAAATCGTGCCAAAATATATTACCATAAGTGTTTGAGTCGTAGAAGAAAACTTGAGATTTTTCCTCAATTTGGCCGGGCTGGTGTCCAGTAGAAAATAGGGCGTCCATCTAGGCAAAATATTTGCTTTCTGTATTTGAAATTCAGGGTCAGGCGAGCACCTAGGCGGGCGCCCAGTATGTAGCTGGACAGTTTTCAGTATTTTGATCATAACTTTTAATATCGATATTCGATTGAAATGATTCAAGATGCATTGGAAAGCTAACTCAAAGGCCTACAACATTGCTCAGATACATCTTCCAATTCAATCGTTTTTCATGCCAAACACTAGTTTCAATATGAGGCTGAAAATCGGCGCAACATTTTCAGCTTGAAAATTGATATGTGATAATGTTTTGACCATATTTCATCCCTTTGACTCCTTTCTTCATCCAATTGACCTCTAAAACTCTTGAATCTTCGTCGCAAGGTTGGAAACACATTTAGAGTATTTGCTCTTTAGTCCCTGAACCTTCACTTTATTCCATTTTGATCATTTTCACTTGTTTCTTCCATTTTCCACCATTTTCACCAATTTGCAACCTAAACCAAGATATATAAGTATTTAGTACGTTTAGACATTAAACAATCATAGAAACGCAAATATTAATGGGTGAAAAATGTAACAAATGTACTATTATCACACCCCCAACTTGCTTATTGCTAGTCCCTAACAATTGAATGCAGAGCAAGATGAATGAATGAGTGGTCTATATCACAAGTGAAATTGTCGAGTTCTAATTTAACCACATGACATGCCATCTTCAAACTCAATACCACACGAAATTAACAATGTCATGATTATCAAGACGTCAAAGACTCATGCCAAATGTGTGAGTGTGTGTCAAGTCATAGCCATCTTACTACCAACCCTAATGCATGCAACATCAGGTATATCTCAAGTTGAAGGTTCAACTCCATAACTCATCAGTATCAAAATGTTTAGTGTTGGGTTTCTCTCTAAGGAGTTGAGAAAGATGTACACTTAAAATTGGAGGTTTAAATATTTATGAACAAGCAAACATTGATATCATGATAGGCATACCGTCAAATGAGAACTCATCTATTCATTCTGCAATCCTACTTGGAATCAAAATGGTCAATGCAAAAGGTTGTAATGAAGTTCAAGTTGGGCTATACAAAAAAAGGGATATTAGGATTCAAAACTTTCAAACACATAGCTAAGTATCTTATCACGCATTTCAATTCATCACACATTTCATTCAACACATTCCTCAATTTTGAAGCCCCAAAATCAAACATATATATATATATATATATATATATATATGTGTGTGTGTGTGTGTGTGTGTGTGTGTTTTTTTTTTTCCTTTTTTCGATTTTTTTTTGGCCACCTTACTTGAGCACATATCAACTCTTGTCATTTTCTTTGCTTCAATTCTTCTCAAATAAACATTCAATACCTACACACACTTGGAAGTAAAAAGGTGGAAAAAATGTGTAAATGTTGTACTCCAATGTGGAGAAATATGGATAATATAGGTGCATGAAGAAAATGCTATATATGTGTATGACTCAAAGTGGCTATTAGGGGTGTTGAAAAGAAAAGTTGAAGGCTCAAATATCAGTCCTAAATTGACTTTCATCATTTCCCAAGTAATCCACCATCTTACCACAAACCATATAGTGTTATTCTCAAAAGAGTTTCCAATTCACAAGACCAATGATCGATTATTGTCAGTTTTAGTATATTGTAGCTCTCAATCCTCACCAAGTATCTCACAAAAAAAAAAAAAAAAACTTCAGCAAGAGACTCATCTAACCACATGTGTTAAACTACCATCTTATCATAAAGCTTGTGTGCACAAAACGAATTCAGCAAGTGTCATGACATCTAGATTTTCACAAACAAAATTAATTTCTAATGGCATGTGTTGTCATTCAAGAGCATAAACATGCAGCAATTTGGAGATTCAATCAAATTTTTTTTTGTTTTTCACATTCACATGCAATTCAACAAAATTTAACAGATCATCCTCCCAACTAAAATTTTGCATTGTCCTCAATACATAAATATGAAAGCCAAATAAAGAGATCACGAAAATGATGCAATGAATCAACATAAACTTGAATGATAGGAGGTCTGAAAGTACTCAATGGATTGGTACTGCAAAGAAAATGACAAAAATTAACTAGAATAAAATTGCAAAAGTAAATAGCAAAAGAAATGAACGAAATCTCATTAGGTTGCCTCACAAGCAGTGCATTTGTTTATTGTCGTTGACTCGACCCAAAGTTTTCTCTTTCAGCCCGTATCCAGCAAGCGTGGTCTCAATTCTCGTTGTTGGATGTAATCACGAGAGATGTTCATTTACCTTCCTCAAATACATGCGTGAGGTGACTAGAGGAAAGCTTAAAGTCAGGAGTGTGGGCCTGCAACATAAAAAGTAAAGTCCTCTCGTTAGAAACTGGTAATGTAAAATAAAAACTATTACCTAACTCTTGATCCTCCCTCTCAAGATGTTTATTGATGGCGACGTCCAATCTATACGGTTCTAGGATTTCCTATGCTGGTCCAAAAAATATATTATCAGCTACCTCCTGAGTGAATGCCTCAATCATGTGGGTTTGATGACACTCATCATCCTCCTCTAACTGCTTAGTGATATGAAAAATGATAACTTCTAGAGTCATATTCTCAAATGATAGTTTCATAAGACCATTCCTACAATTAACCAAAGCATTAGCAGTATCAAGAAAATGTCTACCAAGAATAATAGGAATTTTAGAATCAACATTCACATCAGTTTTTACATCTAAAATCAAGAAATCAACAGGGTAGTAAAATTTATCAATTTGAACCAAGACATCCTTAACTACTCCCTTAGGTCTAATAGTGGACCTATCAACTAATTGTAGAGCTACAGATGTAGGCTTCATCTTACCCAACCATAACGAGAAGTAAATAACATAAGGCATGAGATTAACACTAGCCTCTAAATTTAGAAGAGCTTGTCCAAACTCATGATTCCCGATTGCACAAGACACAGTGGGACAACCAGGGTCCTTATACTTTGGCGAGGAGCGCTTGCTCAGTCAAGAAAGTGATTTTCTTGACATCGTGCTTCCTTTTGATAGTGCATAGTCCTTGAGGACTTTAGCATAGTAGGAACTTGTGAAATCACATACAAAAGGGGTATGTTGATTTTTACTTGTTTTAAATATTCTAAGATCCCACTATGTTGACCAGCAGATTTTGAGGTAGAATTAAGAGCTTGTGGAAAATGTACTCTCACTAGATTCTTCACTACCTGCTCATTAGGGTTGTTCTCTTCATACTTACTAGACTCTTTTTCAGTTTCCTTAGGTTTGGGAACTTGTTCTATGACTTTCCCTGATTTAGCGATTATCGCGTTTACTTCCCTAAAATTATTTATATTTGAACTCGAGGTTTGTGTCATATATCGTCCTTTAGAATTTGGTTAGTTTTGAGCCGGAAATTTTCCACGTTCCACTACTGCTAAGGCATTAATTAGTTTGGAGATATGATTTTTGATTTCCTTATTTTCCTCAAGAATTTGGGTAATCATAATCTCAAATTTTTGATTGGTTTTACTTTGTACCTCAATGAATGCATGTAGGGTATTTTCTAAGGAGTTCCTAGAAGTTGTGGGCTGGTATAAAGGTGTGTTAAAAACTATAAGTGGTTGGGTAGGTTGCTGGTTTTCAAATTTCCAGTTGAAGTTGGGATGATTCCGCCACCTCTGATTATAGGTATCATAAAATTGAGCATAAGGCTTGTTATATGTACCTAAGGTATTGCAATGTTCCTGATAAACCCCTCTCATCTCAACTAGAGCTAAACACTCATGTGTTGGATGATCAATTCCACCGCACACACCACATGGTCCAGAAGATTCAACACAATTTCTCTAGTTAATGCTTCTACTTTAGCTCTAAGGCTATCATCCTCTCTAAGATGATAGACGCCTGCACTAGAAATATTTCCTACGGGTCATGACCATTAGTGTTATCAGTGGCACTGGGGCCAGTCTAGGTGTGAGCTTTTTCAGTTAGGTCATCTAAGTACTCTATAGCCTCGTCATGATCTTTTTGTAAAAATTCACCGTTGCACATCATCTCAATAAATTGATGCTCCCTAAATGTTAGTCTTTCATAGAAATAACTCACTATCTGCCAGCTCTCATAACCATGATGGGGGCAAAGGACTTGTAACTCTTTGTATCGCTCTCATGATTGGTATAAGGTTTCACTGTCTTTTTGGGTGAATGAAGAATTTTTTTTCTTCAAAACACTGGTTTTATGATGAGGAAAATATTTGCTAAAGAAATCTTGAGTCATTTCACCTCATGTTCTAATCAAACGTGATCTCAGCGAGTACATCCAGCTTTTTGCTCTATCTTTAAGCGAAAAGGAGAAAAATGTAAGCTTGAATACATCTACTGTACCATGTTGATTGTGGAAGATTGCAACCACATCCTCTAATTCCCTAATATACACGTATGAATTTTCATTTTCAAGTCCATGAAAGTGGGAAGAAGTTGAATCATTCCCGGTTTAAGGTCTATACGTGGCATATTAGGTGGAAAAATAATGCATGATAGTATGTATGTTCGTGTGGGATAAAGATAATCAATCATGTAAAGTCCTAAAAGGTGCATCATGCTCACTATCAAACATGATATTATGTGATGAAGTGTTAGTTTTAACAGATGCAGAATCAAAAGTAAGGTTAAAAAGATGTTCAAACTCAAAATCAGGTCTGTCAGCAAATCTTCTTTGCTCTCATCGATACATGCTTATGAAACACAAGTAAAAAAAATGAAAATAAGAAAAATACAATAACGAAAATTAAACTAGCCAAAAATGAAAGTAAATGAACGATGTCACTCTTTTCAGTTGACCCTTGCGTATTTTGTACCATCTCCCCGGTAACGGCGCCAAAATTTGATTATGCTCAAAGAATAACGTGGTAGTTGTAGTGCAGCTTTGGGGTGTCGTATCCACGGGGAGATGGAAAAATGCTCAAATGATCAAAAGGGATGATTTATTTTTTTAAATTTGTAGTAAAATCAATGTTGAATTAGGAAAGTTAAAATCAATGATTTGAAGCAGTGAAGCGTCGAAATTCCCCCAGTTGGATCGGATCATTCACATCAATTATTCAGTTTTATAACTCAATTAGAGACTTTCATCCCGACACTCTAATCGGAAGATATGATGTTACAAATTCAATTTAATTCAAAAGCAGTTCTAAAATCTAGACTTCATATGACACATTCGTACAATTTATTGAAATCATATTTAAAGATCGACCATATACTTCAAGCATAAAGTAGTAATTGAATCACACCAATAATTGAGATTAAAATTCAAAAATTAGTTCAATTCGTCGATAGAAAAAGTCTGACTGAATCTATGATTAATTTTTTAAAAGTTAAATCAATCTCAATATAGGTTCATGAAATTTAAACTTAACAAATATTTTAATTAAACAATGGAAAAAGCATGACTGAGTTCATGAAAAATCTAATAAGAATTAAACCAATTTCAATTTAAATTTATTAGAATGAAAATCTAAATTCTAAAAGTATTCAACAAATAAAGACCAGATTACATGAATAAAGGATGTGAAATCACCGAATTCAATTAGTTCCTTCGTAGATTCACTAAGGGTTTTAATTCTTCATGAGTTTCTTGAGCAAAAAGAGATAAAAGAATGATTTAATGAAGAATTCCCGTTCTGGGTTGTTCTGAAATCTTTTAGGGTTGAGAAATCGTGTCAAAATATGTTACCATAAGTGTTTGAGTCGTAGAAGGAAACTTGAGATTTTTTCCCCGATTTGGCCGGGCTGGTGTCCAGTAGAAAATAGGGCGTCCGTCTAGGCAAAATATTTGCTTTTTGTATTTGAAATTCAGGGTCAGGCGAGCGCCTAGTATATAGCCAGATAGCTTTCAGTATTTTGGTCATAACTTTCAATATCGATGTCCGATTCAGATAATTCAAGATGTGTTGGAAAGATAAATCAAAGGGCTACAACTTTGCTTCAAATACCATCTTCCAATTCAATCGTTTACCATGCCAAAAAATTGGTCTCAATATGAGACTGAAAATTGGTGCAACCTTTCAGCTTGAAAATAGATATGTGATAATGTTTTGGATATATTTCATCTATTTGACTCCTTTTTTCATCCAATTGACCTCTAACACTCTTGAATCTTCATCACAAGGTTGAAAACAAGTTTAGAGTATTTGCTATTCAATCCCTGAACTTTCACTTTCTTCGATTTTGATCATTTTTCACTTGTTTCTTTCATTTTCCACAATTTTCACCCATTTGCAACCCAAACCAAGATATAGAAATATTTAGTGCATTTAGGCGTCAAATAATCATAGAAACGCAATATTAATGGGTGAAAAATATAACAAATGTGCTATTATCAGTCTTGATCCTCTTCAATTTTGTCTAATCGAGCATAACAAATATGTCTTTAGCTGTCATTTTCAGCATCAGTTTTATTTTGTAGGAGCTCACTTCAAGTACATAAAGAACACGTTCAACTTTCTCGACCCTGAAAACTATGTGAGCAACTTTACTGCGGTCGAGGGAGAGGCATTGTGAGACAAGATTGAAAAGAAATGTTATGAGAGGAAATTCGAGGACTCAAACAATGGAAGATGTGTTATCAAGATCACAAGTGAGTATTAAATACAGCCATTGATCAACCTTCAGGACTCTACAAGGCTTTTACAAGTTACCAGATTGTTAAAAGAGTAATTTTAGCTCTTTAGTCATTTGTAATTTAAGTAGACATATGTTTTTGTTACTCTCATTTGATACTCGACTGAAAAGTTTGTTACTTTCATTTTGATGCTCGCAAACAGGTCCATGAATGCAGATTGTATCATGAGACAAAGAGGTACTATCACTTGTATGGCAATTGATTCTTCCTTTGAATGCATTGATTGAGAACTGATCATTTTGCCACTGATGCTACCAGAGAGAACCACATGCATATCTCTGGTCAAGACAAAAGCAACCTCCTTTGCAGATCAACTATAGTTCCACTTCAAAGTTATTTCGTCTATTTTCACTGAGTTTTCCATGAAGTTTTGGACGTCTGGCTGGAACTGGATATACAATCTATGAATCTATAGTGTTTAAAACTGATAACGAACCAGTATCAAGCTTTGTGACGTATAATAAGACATAAATGACATGAATTCGGAAAATTTCTCAGACTCCTGCAAAATGGAGGAAAAATCAATTGCCATACACGTGCAAGTCTTTGATTCTGAAGAGTATTTGGCAAAATGAATCAATGTCTTTGATTCTGAAGAATATTCATAAAGCAGAGAGAAAGGAAGGAGGATGATCAGCTAGTTTCTAAGATGTGTTATTGTTTTTGAAACAAAATTGTATGCGGAATCCTTAGAAATCTTGATATGGGTCTCAATTTTACATCCAAACAAATACCAACTCGGGAGGCTGGACCTCCAACTTGTACCGCTTGGTTGCTACAAGTTTTACACCTAAGTATGGAGAAGAAAATGGTGATTATTGCAGCCACAATGGGAGGAGAAACAGAGAGGTAGCAATGGTTGATCTCAAAATATTTCAAACTCTATGCAATTACACACACTCTCATTCACAAAGAAAACGGAAGGGAAAGGATATATAAGTAGGTTAGATTTCACCTTGGGCCAAAAACCAATCCACCAAGTGGTCCAACTAACCAAAGCCACAACTTACCAAACAAATGGGCTAACAATATCGCCACCAATCCAAAGTCAAAAAATTACTACAACTTCGACCATTTACAAAGTGTTGGATCACAAGCAACATTAACTTAAGTGGAAATTACACAAAACCTGATTTTTAAACATTCAATTTCAAAAATCAGATTTAAGTTTTCACTTTTCAAAAATCAGATATTTTATTTTTAAATATTAAATATTAATTGTACAATTTTGATTCAAACTCTAATCAATTTCATCCCAATATTTTTCTCTCTTCTCTCTGCCGCTCTCTCTTCATTCTCTCCACTCTCCACCGCTCTTTCTTCCACTCTATGCCGCTCTCTCTACCTTCTCTCCACTCTTTGCCGCTCTCTCTTCCACTCTCTACTCAAAATGAAAATTCGGTGCTAGATAAAGCTTGCATATTTAGAGATAGTAATGGAGAGTATACCCCGTGGGATACTCCGGCGCCAACCCTGCTCGATGAGAAACAGAATCTGAATTGGTCGGAATTTCATGTGGAGAATGATTTTCACTGCTCTTATGGTGAAGATTTCAACACTACTTGGGACGAATGTCAAAGTTCCATGGACCTTCTAAATCTCGAAATTAATTGACAGATTCGTGGTGATCATTATGTTTTTTCTTTGGCTATTAATTTCGATTTCTAAGCTTTTTAATTTTATTGACCTTGGTGATTTCCTGGTGATGTGTGGCTGTGGTGCTTGTTCTAGTGGTAGTGGTTTGGTGATGTTTGGTTGTGATTGGATCTAGTGAGGTTGTGGTGGTGATTGGGTGACGATGATTCTAACTGTGTTGGAGGCGAAAGTAATGTTAAATGTAGCGGAGGCTATGGATTTTTTGATGACGGAGGTGGTGGATCTTAGTGATGGTGGTGGTGTTGAGATGTTGGTGGCGACGGTCTCTCGATGTGATGGTGGATCGGTGCGATGACTTGGTGGTGTTTTTCGAGATGTGTTGATTTGTTTAAAGTGGTGGTGTTGCTGTCGCAAGGTGTTGTTGGTGGCAGTGGTGAGGTTGTGGTCACAAATGTTGGTGGTGGTCACAGATTATTTAGTCGTTTGTGACCATTATATTGATTAATCTGTTATCGATCGACAATATTTAATTAATGAAAAAGATAAATTGTGATAAAAAATAATGTGTGACCTCAAAATTTGTAAATTTGTAACCAATAATTTAATAAGTTGTGAATGTCTACTCAGTTGTGACTTATAATATTTTTGATTTGTGATCGATAAATAAATAGTGACGTTTCAATTTTTTAATGTGACCGATGAACAAATTGTGACATATAATATTTCAAATTCGTGACTGTAAATTAATTTGTGACTTATTAAATTTGATTTGTGACCGATGAACAAATTGTGACATTTCATAAAAATTTTGAATTGTGATCGTAAAATAATTTGTGACGTTTCAATTTTTTGTGACCGATAAACAAATTGTGACCTATAAATGTTTGAATATTGATCGTAAAATAATTTGTGATATATAAAATTTGTGATTTGTGACTAATTCTATAGAATTTGTGACCTTAATATATTTAATTAATTAAATGTATGTTTAATTAATTAAATTTTAGATAAAATTAAAAAAAAATCTGAGATTTGAAATTTTAAAGCTTAAAAAATCTGAAATCTGAAATTTTAAACATTATGTCTTAAATTTGAAATGAGTAAAATTAAACCTCTTACTTATGAAAATTTCTCTTAACTTAATTGAGTTGCTTTTAGTGGTCCAAGTGATTTTTGGATCGAGTATCAAAATCCAACAAAAATAAAAATGAAATTTTTACTTGAATTGTTCTTCAAAAATGATAACCAAACAAATAACACAAAATCTTCACATCAAAAAGAGATGTTTGAAATAGGTTTATGAGAACCCAAACAAATAACTTAGAATACGTGGCGCTCTCAAGAATAATTTTCACTCTTGTTTGAATACCAATCATGGGCGGACCCAAGGGGGGTCATGGGGGTAGGTGCCCCCAACTTTTGAGTTTTTTTTTTTTAATTTTATTTTTGAAAATCATGTTTGTTATCGATTGAAATTTTAATTCTAATCTAAATTAAAGTTAACAATTAATTTTAATAACGTATTTCATGGAATTCATAACTGTTTAATTTTTATCAAAATTTACTTAAAATTTGATTTTAATCTCCACTAAACATGGACAATTATAATAAATTTGAATTCCAATAATATACTAATTTTAAAAATTCTCCGACGATCGTAAGCTAATCGAATCTAAAAATTGCTTATAACATTTCGAAATTTATTTCAAGAACTACATTATGGGCATATCAAATAGCTCAAACATATATCGAAAATAGTTAAAATGCGTTAAACGTGAGTCTTTAAAAAGACGTATAACTCTCATTTAAAAAAAAATCAATTATTTCATTATATCGAATCTGCCAATTATTATTTTTACGATACAAATTTCTCAACGTAATTTTCATCATTTTATTAGAAAATTTTCAAAAATTTTCGAAATTTTACATCCAATAAAGTGATATCCCATATAAATTTTTGGATGTAAAATTATGTGGTATGATTTTTTTGGACGTAAATTTTCGATTGTAAAATTTCTCCCAACTTTTTTACAAGTTCGATTTTGTGCCCCCCCCCCCCCCCCCCAATATTAAACTCCTGCGTCCGCCCCTGAATTGTGATATATAAAATTTGTGATTTGTGACTAATTCTATAGAATTTGTGACCTTAATATATTTAATTAATTAAATTTTAGATAAAATAAAAAAAAAAAATCTTAGATTTGAAATTTTAAAGCTTAAAAAATCTGAAATCTGAAATTTTAAACATTATGTCTTAAATTTGAAATGAGTAAAATTAAACCTCTTACTTATGAAAATTCCCCTTAACTTAATTGAGTTGCTTTTAGTGGTCCAAGTCATTTTTGGATCGAGTATCAAAATCCAACAAAAATAAAAATGAAATTCTTACTTGAATTGTTCTTCAAAAATGATAACCAAACAAATAACACAAAATCTTCACATCAAAAAGAGATGTTTGAAATAGGTTTATGAGAACCCAAACGTGGCGCTCTCAAGAATAATTTTCACTCTTGTTTGAATACGAATAATTGCATTACCTCAACAACAGCTCTAAGAACAATTATAACAAAAAGTTAATAAAATTTGACGGCCTAGCCCAGCCCAACCCGGTTCGACTGGTAGAACCAAGAACATGATGAAAAATTGAGCCAATCATGCCTGATTAATCGATTATAACAAAAACCATTCAAAACCATCAAGCCGGTCGGTTTAACTGTAAACCAGTTAACTAGTGACGGTTTTACGATTATGCAAATTTTAATTTAAAAATTTCTAACTTCATGAATGGGCCTCATGTGCTACAATCAAAGGCCCATAGAAACAAGTGGAAATTACACCATTCCCTACGTTTCAAGATCCATTTTCCAAAATCAGATTTAAAGTTTTAAGTTTTAAAAATCAAATATTTTTGAATAGATACAGATTACAATTAATATTAATTATAAAATTTTCATCCAAATTAATTCCATCTAAAAACAAACCCTAAATTCATTTCTCTCTTTACTGTCACCTATTTCTTCCCTCATTTTCTCTCACTTCTCTCAATTCTCTCTCCAACCTCTCTCTCTCTGCCTGAAATCGTAGTCACGGATGAAGGTCACTACCGGCAAACTGCGATAGCTCCTCGTGTCGACGCTGCCCACATCACCTGAGCACCTTGCACGATGTTAGTCGCAGCTCCACGTCCATCTCACCCCATCCCACCATCGCTACCGTCTCTGCTTGATGTTAGTGCCACTGATGCAATGGTGAGTCACAGTGGTTTTAGGATTAGATCTGTGCAGTGGAGATTTGGATCTGAGCATAACCGTTGTGGAGGTTCGGCGATTAGATCCGTGCGGCAGCGATGGCCGCGCTAAGGCTGCCAACATGACTGGACCTGGTGGGACTTTTGTTCAGGGAAGCACTAGAGGCTATAGTGGCGGCGACGGTAGGAAAGGCGGTGGAAAAGACCGTAGACATGGTGGTGGTTACGGGGTACAATGGAGGTAGCGGCGGCTAGGGGTACAACGGTGGGTACGATTGGTTCTACAAACTTGTGTTTTTTGCTGTGGTTTGGTATTGGTGTACGCGGCGGTTGAATGGTGGGTTACGGTGTTGGGAGATGGTGCAGGTGATTTTGGCTGCGGGAGTTTCGACGGGTAATTTTCGATTCATCTTTTTTGGTGGTGGTTGCGCTGTGGTGGCAGATCTGTTCGGTTATTGGTTTGATGACTATGGAGGTGTCATTCTGATGTTCTGCTGGCGTTGTTGGTCCAGATCTATGTGTTGTTCGTGACCAAGATTGGTGGTTGATCCGGATCAGCGGTGGTGATGTTTGTGTGGTGGCGATTTTTGTGGTGGTGGATCGACGATTTGGGGTTGGTTTTATTGAATTTGGCGGTGGTAGGGGCGATTTTGTAGTGGTGGTAGTGGTGCTGGTTGCTGGATGTCACGGTGAATTGGTGTTGGTGTGGGCGACTATGGATGTGACTTAACCTGTGACCTGGGCTGTGACGTGCGCTGTAAACTTGTGACTTTGGAGGTGGTAGGGGTGGTTTGTATTGGTGATGGTTGCTGGATGCCACGGTGAGTTGGTGTTGGTACGGGCGAGTATGGCTGTGACCTGACCCGTGACTTATGACCTGAGCCGTGACCTGGGTTGCGAACTTGTGACCTAAGCTATGACCTAGGCTGCAAACTTGTAACTTGTGGCTGTGACCTGGGCTGCGAACTTGTGACACGTGCCTTGTGACCTAGGCTGTGACTTGAAATATTGATCAGCGACCATGATTTGAAATCCAAACAACTTTGAACAAATAAAAGATATATTAAACAACACTAAAGTCTCCTATCTATTTACATGCTCATATTTAATATTCAGATTGCAATTTAACCATCAAACGCGGACGGAGTTTTTGACCTGGGCTGTGACTGTACAAAAAAATATGAGACTTATCATGTTATCAATTATTATAAACAAATAACAATACGTTGTGACTTGTGACCTGGACTGTGACCATACAACAGGTAAGCTGTGACATCAATGGTCATCGAAATCGGAGTAGTCGCCGGAATAGTCGTCGGAACGGTCATTAGAATAGTCGTCGAAATTGTAATTGTCGCCAGAACGGTCACCGGAGCGATCGCCGGAGCGATCATCGGGATAGTCACCGGAGCAGTAAGGGAGATGGGGGTGGGTTAATTTTGTGTGTGTGTGTGTGTGTGTGTGTGTGTGTCAAAATATCTGATTTTTGAAATGTCAAAATTTTGTTATTTTTGAAATAGTGTAAAGTAAAAGTAGGATAAATGTATTTTTCCCTAGGAACAAATGGTTTAATAGTTTAAAAACTTTTCAACGTGGGATATTGGTATAGCAAAAAAAGGTTAAAATGTCCATCAAAATCATTTTTCACATGTATGTCTTATTGACTAATTTTATTTTGAATCCCAACTAACTAAATTGTAATATCCACATCCATCTTTTCATTCATTTTACAAAGCAAACTATTTTGATATTTTGATTTTTAATGTTTGAAGTATTGAAACTAATTGTAGGATAATGAATTTAATTAACAAAAATAGATTTACTTTGAATTATTAATATGAATTTTTATTTCAAAAAAAATTATTGTTTTCATAGTATTTTATTGTTTGTGTATTCATTCATTAGTTCATTGCATCCGATTAGATCCTGGTTCGGTTCCCGTTGAATCTTTTGACCTATAACCCTTCACATTTTTGAGGCGATGCCTGGATCGATTTTCAAAACATTGCAAAATTCACAACTCTGAATCAAAAATAGATAAAAATCCTCAAATCTGCTACTCCAAATAAATAGCCAATGACTTCCCCATTAATTTATATAAAAAGTAACACAACACGATACTTTTCTTACATTATCATAACAAGAAAGAAGAGAAGGTTTGGACTTACATCTGAAACCTTAAGTTAATTACCATGCCTATGGCCTAATTGCAGGAAAAAAAATTGTTCTGCATAAGCTGCAAATTCTTGGCTATTCCATTATTCTTTCTCAAAGATTAATGGGCATTTTTATCATTAAACAAAATAAACAAAATATTATTTAAAAAGAGGTGTCTGAAATTGGTTTATGGGCACCCAAGCAATTAACTTAGGCATATCACTGAATTAAAATAGCAAGAGCAATAATGATTAAAAAAAAAAAAAAAACATATCGCGACTCTAGAGCAAAAGTACATAAAAAGATCCTTCAATCTGTGATGCAATACAGAAAGAAGAAGATTTCACGAAAAAGTGGGGTCAACATCTAGAGAAGTAATTTTTCGGAGTCCATTTTCCGAGATTTTTGTATCCATTTTGAATGTAAACGGCCCAATTCCATCTTTTAGGGTTCCGAAAACATAATTTTTTTTATTTTTCTGGATAATTTTTTTTAATTTAATTAAATCCGTAATTTAATTCAAAGTAAAGTTATCGTTGTATATAATTTTCGTCATAATCTAAAGTTAGTCGTTGTCCAGATTTTAATTACTGAGTCTTTAGTTGAATTTGATTATAATAAAGAGTTTTATGAGATTTCTTTTTCTTTCTTATAAACTTCTAATACATCAATCTACTTCTGAGAATAAATAGGCAAGGACCTTCCCATTACTTCGCTACAACGTATTAATTCATTTATAGTTTGGGAAGAATGCTATCTATCGTGTTCTATAACATTTTTTGGAATGCTATTATAAGTAGTGTTATTAAAAGGCGTACATCTATTATACTGTTTTTTTTTTTTTTTTTTTGAATGCTATTATAAAGTACTATAAAAAACTTTAAAATTATATTTTGTTATCATAATTTTAGTATTTTTAACATTCTTTCTAATTTTGATAGCATTCTTTTTCATTATAATTTTGTTTTTAATAGCATTTTTTCTAATTGATATAGTTACATCGATCAATAGCATTCATTTTCCCTCATAATTTTAAAATTATAGCATTTGTTGAATGCATACACTTTCAACATCATTTCTTGATTGTAATATATACATATTAAATAGCATTCCTGATATGAACAACAATAATCTGGCTCATAATAAATTTCAAAAGACGCATCAATATTGTTTCGTAGAAATACACAAGTTTAGCTATTCAATAGAAAAATTTAGATATGTTTCATCTACACATTAATTACTAATAGCAATATATGCTTGAAAATGCAGTAAACAAAATCAAATTAAAATTATCTCGTTACTAATTGCAGTATGCATCCACTATATAGATGTGTTTCACAATATTAAAGTCCACGTTTCTCTCCATTTAAAACAAAACTTTTAAATTTTCATACTCATTTTCAATCACTAATTCAATAAAATATTTTGTACGTAAGTTCACATTTTTTTTCCAACTTTTTAACTACACATTCTCCAAAAAGTCACTATCCAAATTATCATATATTTCTTTCTCAATAATGACCATCAAACGGGGAAAATTGCGAAAACCATATTTATTTATTTATTTTAATTTGGGCAAGCTGCCTATGTACCTAAAGAAAATAGAGGAAAATCCCAAATAAATCAGTACACGTTCAACTTAAAATATAGAAATGGAACATCATGGGTACCTCACGTAAGGCAAGAAAATGGGAACCCGTAGAAGAATTGCTTTGTGAGAAGTCCGGCGGGCGGCGGCGATTTATGATCAAGGAAATTGGAGTATCCATTTAATTAATTAAATAAATGTTCATTAAACTTATTCTCAAATTAATACTTACTTATTACATAAATAATATTATTCGTTATTCACTCATCTATTCGCATTGTTATCCATCCATCACTAGAATGAAATCATGTGACAACGGGTGGCAAAACCAGGATTAGAGGTCAGTTAGGACGGCCATTGATCGTTGACTATCGATATTCAACGACTGCAATAGTGACATTATTTATTAATACTTAATTAAATAATATTAAAAATTCTTCAATCTATATGTAAATGAAGCAAAATGTAAAAATTATATACATATGAAAATATAATTTAATACAACCCAAAATAATAATAATAATAAAAGTACATAACATAACCTCACAGATTAAACGTAATATTTATCACACAAATTCCCCAATCTGACATTGAAACGATAATAACACAACCATATAAAGTCAAGGTTGTCACGTCTGTCAAATTCTTACACTAGATTAGCATTTTAGACTAATATTCCTGAACTAAAAACAAAGAAAAAGAGCACAAGTAACAGATAATTTTAAAATACACAAATGTGAATCTAAAAACCTAACCACAGCCACATGCAACTAGTCCACTATCCACACGTTTAAAACTCAGAATCCAATTCCAATTAATCTAATCTCCTTAACTAAATAAATAATATTATAACTAAAATCGGTCTTTTCACAATTCACAAACCCTAAAATACTTGCCAACACCAGGAATTCGAAATCGTTGAGTCGAAGTCTGGGGTAGAAGAATAGGACAATTATCGTGATTGGCTTTAAACTTGAGAACGGATTGTTGTGATTTATTTTGGGCAATTATCATTTGTGAAAAGTTTATATCTAAAGTGTATTCTTTACCTCAATTCAAAAGTAAGGTAAATATTTTGAAAATTCAAAAATCAGGTATTGATTTAATTAATTAAAAATATTTATTAAATGAAGATAATAAAATCACAGTTTGTTATTAATGATCACATATTCATAATTATAAGTTACATATTTATTTATTGGTCACATATCTTCAAATTAATTGATCACATATTATTTCGTGGTCATAGATTTGTAGGTCACATATTATTTTGATGTCACATATCATTTAAATTACGGGTCACATTTTATCTATGGGTCATGTAAGTTACAGTTTATTGGTCACAAATTATTTTAGTCACTGACACCTAATATTTAGTCACAAATCAGCTAACACCGTCACCAACAACCACCTCCACCTCCACCTCCACCAAACCCCAGCCACCACTGCATCCAACACCACCATCACCGCTGTTGTCTCCAGAAACAACAACACCAACAACACCAACATCTCGCCGTCGCAGCCAATATCACAAACAACCACCAAAGTCGTCGCCATCTCCACAGTCAAACTGCCACCTCACCACCAACACCACAAAAATTATCACAACCACCACCACCAAAACTACTGTCAAATTCAATAAAACACACCCCAACCGCCAGATCCACAAACACCACCACCACCACAGAACACCATCCAAACCCACAAAATCGAGCCCATCAGAACTCAAAAAAATAACAAATCTTCGGCAGCAGTAGACCCACTAAGCGAAGCACACATCGGCTTCGAGCGGTGGCACTAATCATCGATCTTAGCAGTATTTGCAGCGGAGTCGGCGGATCAGCTTCGTCGAGCCATCTTCTCTTCATTACGAAGGCGGTCGTCGTTGTGATGGCGACGGCGCTCACATACAGTCGGGGTACTGCGATGATGACAATGGAGGAGAGGGAGATCATAAAAGAGACAGGACTGAGATGAGAGAAGGGAAAGGAGGATAGATGGCGGGCGAAGGCGGTTGTGTAGAGAGAGTGTGGAGGGAGGCGACGGGTTGAGAGAGAGATAGAGAGAGAGAGAGAGAGAGAATAATGAAGAGTTAGGGTTTGGGTGAAAGGGAAATTGATTTAGAGTTTATATTTATTGATACTTGATTTATGAATAATGAAAATTTGTACCTGACTTTTGAATTGTATACTTTAAACTCCTGCTTTCGTGTAATTTCCTCTTATCATTTATCATTTTGTTTTTCTCCACTGGGCAACAGTTTAATAAATAAATAAATAATGAAGGCCAATTCTTCCCCATTTTTCTTAAAAAAGGCATATTCAGAAAGGAAAAAAAAAGAGGCCCGACTGCCCTATCTTCATCTTCCCCAATCCCTTTTTGGTTTACACCCAGCGGACAGGTCAATTTCGCAGTTGCTCGTCGCTAAACCTGTATATCTCGGGGAGATAGCAAGCACGGTCATGTCACCTCGCGGGTTGCTTGCTCCGCCACTGGTGACAGCCCATGAGTAGCTGATTTTTTTTTATTTTTTATTTTTTAAACATAGAATATATACACCTTAAACTATGGAAATGGATGTTCTCGAGTACCCAACTATATGGGTATACATATCCTAAGATTTAGGCATTCATTTATAACATTATGAGTATTGATGTCCATACATAATTGCTTAGACCACGTCACTTTATTACTACCTAAATGACTTTCTTGATGTTAAAACATGATTTTTATCTTCTTTCCGTCTTTTTCCATTTAACAAAAATTTGTATTTAAATAAATCTAATCGTTAAAATATAAAATGAAACAACAAAAATAAATGTCTTATGCCAAGTGGACAAATACCCTATGATCTGGGTACAACTACCCTAGAAAATATAGTTTACGTGGATCCCAACACCTTGGCAGAAAAACATAAATTATTTTGAGTCTATTGGAATCTTTGAGGATTTGCATTGTTGTAACTTAAATGATAGAAGGAAATTTGCAATTCTACATTAATCTCAATGATTGATGGTTAACAATTTGAATAGATGAATGAACAATGTGTATGTTTTTTATTCATTGAGCAATTAATGTGCAAAGTCGAATTTACCCTTTCTTTTAAATTGTCAAAAGTATTTTTGGAGGGTATTTGTGTCATTTTTGTTATATAATTGTACTATGTTTTAATAATATATTTATTAATGAATTTCATATTTTCCTCAATTTAACGTAATTATTTATTTAATCATTTATATATTTTTAAAATAAATAAATATTCCGAATAAATAAATTACTAAGAATAAAAAAAGAGAAGAAAATGATTAAACAATGTTCATTTGGTGTAATGATTGGAGATAAATTTTAGTTTGGTGCAGCATTGGAGATGATTTAATGTCCCGAAGTCCAATGCTGTCAAAAGGACGAAATGGAGAAGACCAATGAGAATAAAGGATAAACTCATAACCCTATTAGTAATCTCAGAGATAAAGGATGTTGATTTACAAAGATTTTAAGATAGTCATAATTGATATAATTTTGTGTTATCGCATGAATATTATTCAAAAATATTAAAAATATTTTTGACTCGTTATAATATGTTGAGTCGGGTGCACAAAACACTTGGTAAAATATTTCATATTCTTATAATCACGAAGATTAGATACATATTTGTCAAATTACAATGACACGTACTTGTTTCTATTTTGTAACCACTAAAATTAGTTACTTGGGGGCATGAAGAGTAGATAGTTGGGAAAAGTGTGTTGCATTATATATGGAGTAATGTTATTCATCCCCAATAAGTTACAAACACAGTTTAGGTGGCTCTAAGTGACAGGTTAAATAAAATGTAAAATTAAATAACTTATTTAATTTCACCTATCATTTAATGCCACATTAACGCCACATAGACTGTGTTTGTAACTTCAGTGAGGATGAATAGCATTATTCAACAAATTATGTCTGGTTGGGAAAAGTGTATTGCATTATATCTAACAAATTATGTCATTTTTTGACTTCAATATATCATCATGAATGTAGTTCGCCTCCAAGTAATTATTGATGTTCGTTGGTAATAATTGCATATAATGGAACTCAAAATTTGAAGATTTGGGTATGTCTCACAAGGTTCATAAATAGGGATAAATGAATTGTGGAGACATGGTTTGAATTTATTTATTTATTTATTTATTTATTTATTTTTTGTGAATACCTAAAAACAGATAGCCAAGCATAATCTTAAATAGGTTGAAGATTTCGAAACTTTATTTTTGAAGGTTGAGGAGCTTAGGGATGTAGAAATATATTTTTCCTCGCTCCGTCCAATCAAAAAATTGGGGTGTAGATTTGGAACATAGTTCTTGTCACAAATACACCCCAACTCTTATTTTATTTTATTTTGCTTTACTTTTAAATTTGAATCATATTTAAAAAATTAAATAAGTAAAAAGGACGAGAATTGAAAATATTTTACTCCTTCCTTCCGTCTCTTGAAAATCCTCGGTAGGAGACGGGAGGGTCACCGCCAAACTTTCCCTATTTATACATATCAAAGATAATCTACTTTAACATAATTAAATTATTAATTAAAGAATAATTTTGTACAATTTTTACCCGTGATGTTAGCATTAGTGCAAGAGCCGCCCTTTCCTCTTTCTTTCTAAGTCCTTCAGTTAAACAATCATTTGACATACAATCAAATCAACTTTTAAGAAATGACCATTTTCTTTACATAATGCTCATTGTAGCATTAATTAGTCTAGTGTCTCCCACTAATTTATAGTAATGTGTACAACTAATTAAATATAAAATCATGGTTGATTCCACGTTAAATACAAGTCCAATGCATATTATCAGAATCGATCTCTTCCATACTGGACAGTAGAGATGTTGCTTACCAATGATGTGGCAAATACCACGTGATGCCACATCGTTGATGGGCAATATATTTTCTGTTCACTATGAGCATGAGATTAGTTATTTACATATTATAGATGATTTACATGAACGAATCATCACAAAATCTTCTCATTGGGATATGAACGACGAAATACTCGCAAAAAGAGATGAGATATCTCCCCCATTGTGCCTCGGACGTGAGGGTGATTGGGTTTATGTAGAAAATTATAGACAATGGTGGTTTAACCCTTGTAGGTTTGATCGAAGCAACTTTAGTTCCAGAGCCTAATGCGCTCAAATTTTTCGTTAGGTGGATGCCCCTCCTAACCCATCAAAAGGAGCAACTTAAAGATGTTGTTCAGAGGCATTTCCTATCCCAGATATTTGTTGACATCCTTTTTTTTTTTTTCTTAACTGATGATTTCATATTGCTAATCAAGAACCAGATTATTCTCAAGATATACCATTATACAATGTATATTTGCAGTCGATTATGTATTGGGCTTATTGTCTTTTGTTTATGTAGCAATTGGATGAGTTGCAAGTCATTGTCGGGTTTGTCCAGTCTACGAAGAGACTGAAAACTGCTTGCAAATGACATTTGAAAGATTATGAGAAGTCATTTGCTGACTCTAACAAAAAATGATTTCTTGTTGTCCCTTTCTGCTACAGTCGAATCTATAATATAAGAACTCCGGTGAAACTAAACCGAATACTTTATTTCTACATAATAATCTGAATATCTATAAGCATAAGATGTGTCTGAAACAGACAACAATCAAATACAAATTACTACTAAACTGTCATATCATCAAAAGATGTAACACACATATGAGCATTATGCTCATGAAAGACCTTGCATGGTAGTTCTTTACTAAGCGAATTCGCAATCATAGAGTTTGTCCTAATATATTTTATAAAAATATGACAACTCTAAATTCTTTCTTAAACAATTGGAACTTAATGTTTATAAACTTTGACATTATCGTGCTCATATTGGAATACATATTGCTATTGTCATAGAATAACCTAAGTGTCTTTCAATTCCATTCAAAATGTATAGTCCAGTGACAAAATTCCGCAGTCATATTCGATTATGAGAATCATAATGTCCAATGATCTCCAATTTGTCTGATTTCCTGTATGTGATCATGTAATCATTAGTTGTCTATAGATACCATGTCCAGCATTTCAACAATGAATACTATATATGGATGTGTGCAAACCTAAGCATATATCAAACTCACAACTACTAAAATACAAAGATCAAAATGCATCACAAGTACAATAATAGTGCCAAAAAATACTTTCGTAGAAATCGAAGAGAAAATCTTTTTAAAGTCAATGCTTTCTTTTTTAGTAAATCTATTTACAACAAGACAAGCCTTTTATCCCTTCATATCACTCTTCGAATCTCTTTTGATTTTAAATATCAATTTACAACCAATAGGCTTCGCACTTTTTGGTAATAGGATAAGTTCCCAAACACCGTTGTCTTTCATGGATTTATCTCTTTATTCATGATATCAATCTATTCTTGAAAATTATTCATTTGCATAGCTTGGTGAAAATTGATTGATCATATCTTATTCCATCAATCCAATGCCATCATCATGTTTTTGGAGTAAAACTATAACGTCATTCAAAATTGCCCTTCTCTTTTCTCTAGTGGATTTTCTTAATGACATTTGTCCTTGAGCTTGTTGAGTTTATTTTTCTGAAACAATCTATTGGTTGTGTACAAGGGATTTTGTAATATTGTCTTAATCCAGAATTGCTTCTTGAACAATAATTTGTTTATAGTCTTGATCATTGTCAATTGTAATAAAAACTTGATGTAATAATGGGATCTCTAAAAAATTTGTAACCCCTTAATAACTGCTTTACTTGGAACTTTATTGAAAATTTAAATTGCAGGCTTTAGTACTTCTTCCTAGAAAGATTTTTATAAGGTGAAATAACTAATCGCACTTCTTACAATATCCTTAATTATTTTGTTTTGTCTCTTAGTAACACAATTCATGATAGGGGACCTGGAATGGTGTACCGTGGGGGGATTCCATACTCCTCTAGAAAGTTTAGCAAAAAACCTTAGACATTGTTCTCATAATTCGTAATATCCGTCAAAGTATTCACCACCACGACCAGATCTGACGTGTTTTATTCTTTTGTTGTGTTGATTTTGCTTTATATGCCTTGAATATGGTCAGTGATTGAGATTTCTTAGGGATAAGATATGGGTAGTCATAGTGAGAAAGATCATATGTGAACATAACAAATGACGGTTGACCATTCCAAGAAGTCGAAGGGAATGACCCACAGATATTCGTATAAATTAGTTTTAAGACATCTGAAGTTCTATGGCACCTAATCCTCTTATGTTTTTTTTTTTTTCCATTAGTGTAACTAATATAAACACTTAAGTCTAAAAAAATTAAGGGGAGTCAAGAATTCTTTCTAGCACAAACTTTTTCATTCTCTTTTGAGAGATAACCCAATTGCTTGTGCTATAACAAAGCATAATTCTCATTGGTTAATTTATACTTAATAGCATATGCATTCACATGCAAGGTTTCGTTATAAGAGTCAATCATATTAAGATAATATATGTTATCATAACCAGATAACATATTGGTACCCACAATATTTGAATTAAGAAAAAGCTAAACTGATTATTTTTCACATGAACAAGAGTAATCGAATTTGTCCAATGTAGAAATAGAAACCAATAATCTGTCTTTAATAATAACCTAGAAGTCCTTATAGCCTCAACTTTAATTGACTTGCCATCATCCCTTCTAGATGAATCTTTCATCATCAATTGACTTTTGAATGTTTAGGCAACCTTGCATAGACACACTTATGTGAATAGTGACACAAGAATTTATCCACCAAATATGTATTGGTATTGAAACTAAATTAAAACCAAAACAAACCAAAGTGAGAAATGCATTTTTTTACGCACCAAGCGTGGTGTTTAGTATAGTCCCTCTTCATATATATTTCATATTTTCACGAAAGTAATAGAATGATTATTTATCTTCTTCTTTCATTTTTTTCATGTTTTTGTTATTTCTTTTAAGTTGGACCAGATGCAGTTTCCGTATCCTTTAGCTTTTCTTTAGAGGTACTTGTCAAGTGAGTACTTCTAGTTTTCTTTTTCTTTAGACTTTTTTCTTCTTGCACACAGTATGAAATGAGTTCATCAAGAGTCAACTTCCCCTTTTGACAGTTGTAATTGGCCTTAAATTAACTTAATTGTGCATGAAGAGAAATCGAAACCAAATGCACGAGCAAGTCATCATATAGCTCAAACTTTAATGCCTTTAGTTTTGAAATAAAATGAAACATATATATGGTGTACTCCCTTATATCTTCTTTAGTATTATACTTTAGTAAAATCAAGTTCGCCAAAGTGTATTAGTTTGGGCCTTATCGCTTTTTGAAAAGCGTTTTCAATCTCTTTAAGAAATTTCTTGGCAGCAGTTACCTTATTAAACACAGCGCCCCTTAATTGTTGCTGGAATTTCACACTCATGCTTTATAATCAAAAGACTTATGCGGTTTGAACTATCCCACTTATCCAAGTCTCTTTTAATTAGTGGAACTTTTATCAGTAAAAATAGTGGATTGTTGAGTCCTTAACGCAAGGTCTAGATCCATGTTGCCAATAACGATACAAATGTTCTCTTTCCAGCCTTAAACTTTGGTTCAAGTATAGGAATTGAACTGATGTTGGGAGATATTACGGAGGTGGGTGGATTAACTAAATAGAGAATCTAAGCCTAAATAACATATTCACATGGGAATCTGTATTGGACAATCAATAATTTCAAATAATGACGGGCCCCTTCACAAGCGACCGAGCACAAAATTGGTGTTTAGTTCTTGGACAGAAATATCAACTCGTGAGTGGTACTCTTTGTGTAATAATTAAATATTGACAAGAAACCCCGTCAAACTTGAAGTCTATTTTTGACCAATTCAATGTTCACATAAAAAGAAACTTTATAATTGTCGGATATTTATTATCACAAGTGTACAAATAATTCGGCAAAATAATCATTTTCCTTTGGGTTGGTGAATATCCACATGGATTACATACACACAACATTTCTAATAATCAAAACAAATTAATTTATATAAGAGAGGCTACTTTGGTAACATGTTACTTCAATTAATCTATTTTAGAAAAATTAATAATCCGAAATAAACTTTAAGTACCAATATTTGAAATAGATTTCCCCTAGTCTTTTAATTTTTATTTTTCTTTCTTTCGTAAAAATTAAAAAAAAAAAAAAAAAATCGAAAACCAGCATTGCCGTGCTCCAAAAAATTCCCAAAAAAATTGAATTTTTTTGAATTTTAGGATTAAAATTCACATTCTAAATTGGAAAATCCAAACTATGACTTTCAACTCTAAAATTATTTCTTGAATAATTCCGAATTTCGAAATTTAATGTATAAATTCCAACCATAAAATTCTTTCTTTATTCTCAATTGTTCAACATGAAGTTGGCTATGATACCACTTGTTAGAATTTTATAAAATTTTAAATCTCAAGAACTTTAAAACCTAATTACTTTATTATCAAGATTCTCCACGTCAAATCACCAAGAGAATTATAAAGTGCAGAAGATGCCTTAATTCATTCGTAATTATTCTTTAATACCGGATCTTGATCCTGGATCTTGAATTTTGAATATCAACTCTTTTGATTTTTGAGTTCTTTATCTTGATTTTGGCTTCTTACTCCATAATCTTGATTGTTTTATTCTTCAATTTGATTCTTGATTATGGATTCTTGAATTTTTCAATCATTGTTCTTGATAATGGGGGTTTTGATCTTCTTTTTCAATATGTTTTTTCTTGTATTTTTGTGTTGATGAGATGACACAGAATGAGAATCACACATGAATTTGTGACTGTAACCCTATATATAGTTTTCATATATGTTTGACATATCATCAAGTACAATCCTAATGGATCTGGTCTCTACATATATAATTTGGCTTACACTTTATTTTAGATATCCTAAACCCAATAATTTAAATTCCTTATTAGATCACTTTAATTTTAGACTTTATTTTAAAAGTCTTTTATATACAATTAATTACATATGTCGGCATATTGATAATTTTTCCCAACATTTGAATCATATTTTGACCTTGTAAGGTGATGCTCAAGTTGTTTCAAGAAAGCTATTATGTTGCAAAACTCAATAACAAATTTATTTAGGATGCTTTCATCGATTTTTGGAAAGTTATGGAATAAAAGCTTACTAAACATGTTAAAATGGATAGAGTTGAAAAACAAGGCAAAAAAAATTGAAATTCTGTCTTGTCTAATGTCTCAATATGTTTATTCTTTAATTGTTATTATCATTTTTCGGCAAATGCCCATCTTTTAAGACGTAATTAGCTGACAAATATGTTGAATACTTTTACTAAAAGACCCACTAAAATCGAAGAAAAAGAGACCACGCGGAAAAAGTGTTTGGTTGGTGGTGGATTTTCTTGAATAATTTATCCCATTTTCGAATGATTTATTGGTTTGGTGTAATACATATATTCTCTCTCCACTTATAAGTTTGTCTCCTCAAACACGTATTCATCACACTAATGCTTCACTACTAAGAGCCTGTTTGGTACAGCTTAAAATCCAATTAAAATTGAAAATATGGCCGTTATTGGGTCCCACCCGTCTAATAAAAGTCAACAATAACGGCTATATTTTCAATTTTAATCTCTACCACACACCCCCTAAGACAAGTTCAACACATGACAATTAGGGGTGTATTCAGTACCTGGCCAGTTCCGCGGCCACCCGTATTGGATTCGCCGAGAGCTTCAGTTCAGTAATCGTTGTCGCCGTCCGCCAGAAAATGAAGAAGAAGCCCAGAATTTTTTTTTTCCTTTGTTATTGTTCATTTGTTTAGGCCTGTTTTTTAAAAAAAGTAAGGACCAATGAATGGGCCCAATTGGAGAAGTCACGGGACCATGGACATACGATAATTGGTCCATACTTGATACTCCACCAGCAAGCAAAACCCATTAGCCAATAACCACAACCAATTTCCAAAATTGAAAATCGAAAGAGGAGAGGAAAGAGACTGGGTCTGGGAGACGAGTGACGACTGATACGCTGCACCGTTGCAGACCTGTTGTATGTGACGCCGTCAATCAACGGTGGACGCGACACCTGACTCGATGAACGGTGAGCAATTTCCATTCGGCTTCTACTTTCAATCTCTATTTTTTTTTGGTTTTTATGAATTAGTGATTTATGAATTGAGAAATGAGAATGTATGTTGTATTATTGTCTGAGACTATGAGTTTATGAGTTATAATTTTGATTTGTGAATTGTGGACTGTGGTTTGATAAATTAGATTTTTAGGAAATTAGGGATTAGTGGAAAAAATTAATGGATAAGTAAAATTTACATTTTAGTGTATTTACATATGTATTGAATTATATTTTCGACTATTACGATCATTGATTGTCAATGGTCATCGGTCAACGATCATTGATCACCGATCAACAGTCAACAGTCTCCGCCCTAATTGAATTACAATGCTGGATTCGCCCATGATGACAATGATTTGGTCCATACCAAAAATAAGGATGTTCTCGTAACATTTGCGACTCTAATTTCAGCTCAATTGCATTATTATATTTAATCTTACAATCGGAACATCACTCCGAATATAAGTCGCAATAGGAGTCCATCTACGCTGTGTGCGCATAAGCTAAGGCCACTACCTCAATATTTCTCAAACCATCACATCCGCCTCCTGCGAGGTTCTCCTTCTACTCTTATCCACCTCCTAGTTTATCATACTTGCCTAACCATTCACCGCATGTAGTCTTGTCACGACCACCTCCACCTCTACCTTCTGGGAGTTCTACTTCTAGTCTCCTCCACCTCATAGTTTGTCATACTTGCCTAACCATCCAGATGTAGCCTTGTCACGACCACCACCACCTCAATGAATAAGGTTGCATAGATTCACCTCCTGTGATGTTCTACTTCTACTCTCATCCACCTTATAGTGTTGTGATTCTCCGATCACGAAAAGAGAAGATAAAAGAAGAAAAAAATTCTATTTCTATCATGAATAGAATTTATAATGGAGTTTTACAAACTCTCAACAAAACCTCATAAATCTTTTTCTAATATCTCTTTTTCTATCTTCACCATAGGTTAATTCTCTGCAAATGCATCCCCTATTTATAAGAAAATATTGTGGCCTAATGGAGAAGCCTTCCTCATTAAGTAAGAGAGTTTCAATTCAAGTTTCTTCTTGCATGGAGAAGCCCGTCTTATTAAGTAAGAGAGTTTCAAGTCAAGTTTTCTTTTGCATGGAAAAGCCTTACCCATTAAGTAAGAGAGTTTCAATAATTGTGGCTGGTATTGCGGTTGGACATATCAATTTTCCCCCTCCAGTCGCATCCAAATCAATTGTTATTTGACAACCATTCCAGATATGTCTCAGTACAGCTCTAGCTTCTCCATTGGAACCACCTTTGTTAATATATCTGCTTCTCATGTGTATGAATCTTCACTAGTCTTAACAGTTGTTGATCCATCACCTCTCTTATCCAATGATAGCTCGATGTGCTTTATCCGAGAATGAAACATTGAGTTCTACTCAAGTCAAGAGCGCTTTGCTATCACAATGTATGTTAGGATTGATACCTCTTGTTGTGACAACAATCACTGAATTGAGATGTTGTAAATATATAGCAAATAATAATGAAGTATTTGATCAAGTAAAAGAATAATAAAGACAAGAATATGACAGAGAAATTAAGAGATTTTATTGATTAAAGAATAATGGAGAAGAAGAAGAATTACAATAGATCCTCTAATTCTAGTAATCTATTTTTTCCCACTTATCAAATTATATAAAAGAGCATAATATTTATAGAAAACGTGTAGGAGGCGTCCAAGCCCTCTTGCTAGATTTGTTGATAAAGTAGGATGCCAAAAATCGAATCCAAAACGAAGTAGAAGAAGAAAATGCGGAAAAACCCGAACCGGTCAACGATGGGCGCCCAGGCACCTGGTGTTCTATCCGAGAATTTTTTTTTTCTCAAATTGTTTTCTCCATTCCAAAACTCTTCTTCAAGTCTAACACTGATTTTCAACCCCAATGGGTTTCCAAAATAGAACTTCAACTTGATATATGACTCTAATAGTATTCTAAACTTGAATTCTTCATGACGTGCACTTCAATCAGAATTCTTTAGTTACTTTAACAATTTCAACAAAGGAATTCGGATTACACCTAAATTATAATAATATCCACTTTGACACAAATTCCACCAAGGAATGAATTTACTTCTTCAACAATAACCAAAAAATTAATTTCTCTAGCAAAACACAAAGAACTCATAACCCTTTGAATCAAGGATAGACAACGAGATGAGATTCTTCTTCAAATTTGGAACATGTCGAACCTGGCCAAGTGTTTTAATTGTCTTATCCAAGAGCTTCAATCTGACTATATCAATTCTAGTAACTTGACAAGATGCGTTGTTTTCCATAACCACGACCCCTTTGGAAACAGTTTCATATGTAGTAAACAAGTCCTTATTAGGACACACATGCAACATACATGCTGAATTAAGAATCCAATCATCTTTCGATTTAGACTCTTGTCAGAAATAGTTAAGAGATCCTCATCACTTACAATGTTCTCCGTGAGGTCTACTTCGCCTGAGATATCTGAATGTCTAATTGCAACCATGTTTTCTTCATTCTGCAGTTTGTAGCAATCATTCTTCAAGTGCCATTTCTTCTTGCAATAGTTACAAATCTGATTACTGAACTTAGACTTCGTTTTGCCTCTTCCAGAACCACCATGAGAAATCTGACATTCTCTATCTCTGGCGTTAGAAACCAAATACTTCATCTTCTCTTTTAAATACAAAGCATCATACATCTCCTCTATGGTGAGAGTATAACGACTGTACAAAATCGTGTCTCTAAATGAAGAAAGCGAAGCGGGAAACGAGCATAATAGGATAAAGGCCAAATCTTCTTCATCATACTCTACTTTCAAAGTTTTCAAATCAACGACGATCTCTTTAAATACAACCAGGTGATCTTCTAATGATCCTTCTTCTGTCATGCGATGAGATTATAAATGTTGCTTGAGGTTCAACTGGCTTGTAGACTTTTAGTCATGTACAATTGCTCCAACTTCAACCGTGAAATAGCTGCTGAATTCTATTTCAAAACGTTTTCAAGAATAGTATTTGATAGATGAAGATGAATGTGAGAAACTACCTTTTTATCGTCCCTAATTTCTCTTCCACGATCAAAGTTGTTGACATCTTGTCAATTCCTAACAATGCATCATCCAAATCCAACTGTGCGAGTACTACACGCATATTAACTTGTCATAGCAAAAATCTAGTGTTCTGATCTAAAAGCAAAATTTCATACTTCATAGAAGCCATCACGAACATAAACTTGAACAAATCAAATCTTGAGCTCTGCGGAACTACTGAACATTGTCTCTGATATCACTTGTTAGGATTGATACCATTTGTTGTGACGCCAATTACCAGATTGAGATGTTGAATTTATATGGCAAATAATAATGAAGTATTTGATCAAGTAAAAGAATAATAAAGAAAAGATATGGCTGGGGAATTAAGAGATTTTATTTACTCAAGAATAATGGAGAAGATGGAAAATTACAATAGATTACATAATTCTAGTAATCTATTTTCACATACTTATCAAATTGTATAAACGAGCCTAATATTTATAGAAAACATATAGGGGACATCCTAACCCTCTTGGTAGAGTTGTTGATAAAGTAGGATGCCAAAACCGAGTCCAAAATGAAGTAAAAGCAAAAAACGCGGAAAAACCTAAATAGGTCGGCAGTGGGCGCCACGGTGCCGGTATTCTATCCAAGAATTTTTTTTTGCTCAAATTGTTTTATCCATTCCAAAACTCTTATTCAAGTCTAATACTAATTTCCAACTCCTAATGGGTTTACAAAATAAAACTTCAACTTGACATAGGACTCCAATAGCATTCCAAACTTGAATTCTTCATGACGTGCACTTCAATTAAAATTCTTTAATTACTTTAAAATTTTCAACAAAGGAATTCGGGTCACACTCAAATTACAACAATGTACTTTGTAATCTTTCTGCTTGATCCTTAGTTTTTTTAGAAATCGCTTTACCACAAAATTTCTTTACTAGCTTCCGTTGCTACAATATATTATGCTTATGTCGTGAATAAAGAAACACACTTTTGTAGCCTTGACTGCCATGAAATAGCTCCCCCTGCAAAAGTGTAGAGAAATCCTAAAGTAGATTTTCTATTATCAAGATCTCCAGCCATATCTGAATATGTATTTCCTTCCAAGATTGGATCAACTCCTCCATAGCACAGACATATCTTTGGTGTACCCTTAAAATACATAAGAATCCACTTGACTGCCTCCCAATGTTCCTTTTAGGATTAGAGAGAAAACGACTTACCATGCCTACTGCATGAGCAATATCTGGTCTTGTACATACCATGACATACATCAAAATTCTGACCACTGATGAATAAGGTACCAATGACATCTCATCTATCTCTTTCTTCGATGACGAGCATGAGATATTGCTCAACTTGAAGTGATTAGCCACTGGAATGCTGACAGCTTTGGCATCATGCATGTTGAATCTCTTGATCACTTGTTCAATATACTTCTCAAGAGATAGCCAAACCCTTTTATTCTTCCTATCTTGAGTTAAGTGCATTCCTAGAATCAGTTGAGCTGGGTCTAATTCGTTCATGTCAAAAGACTTAGAGAGTTCCTCCTTCGGCTGACTGATTTTTGTGGCGTCTTGTCTAACGATCAACATGTCATCTACATACAAGAGCAACGAAATTGCTATTCAAAAATCGTTGAATATAAACACACTGATCTGTAGTTGTTCTTTTATAGCCTTGGCTCACCATGAATGAGTTAAACTTTTTGTACTACTGCCTTGGTGCTTACTTAAGACCATACAAGCTCTTCTTTAACTTACAAACGAAGTTTTCTTTTCTTGAAACTTCAAAGACTTTTGGTTGCTCCATATAAATTTCTTCACATAAATCACCATGAAGAAATGATATCTTGGTATCCATTTGTTCAAACTGGCTACTAATCCAAGGATAATTCGAATTGAGGCCATCTTTACAGCAGGTGAAAAAATTTCATCAAAGTCAATTTCCTTTTTCTACAGAAATCCTTTGACTACTAAACAAGCTTTATGTTTCACCACCTTTCCACTACCGTTTTCTTAAACTTGAAGACCCATTCATTCTTTAGTACCTTCTTTCCCTTCGGAAGCTCAACCAACTCATATGTTTGGTTCTTCTACTGTAACTTCATCTCATCTTACATTGCTTGTATCCACTTGTATTTGTCCATGTGATTTTGTGCTTGCTGAAAGCTCTCCAGCTCCCCTTCATTATTGAATAGAATGCACTCAGACTCTATGTACCTTGTTGATAGAATATGTCCTCGTTCAGATCTTTGTACTTGTGGATTGTTGGTTTCAGGAGGTACACCATCATCTTGATGTGATGGTCCTATAGTTTCTGGTGGAGAGGATTGTGACTCCCCCTGATCAATATCCTCTTCTTCCTCCTGTTCTGTTTCTGGCATTTCCTCATGCACCTTGTTTTATCTGTGGTAAATTGTGATGTTGTTGGGTCTGGAGCAATATTCTGGGCATTGAATTTAGGATTAGAAGACATTGTGGGATTTTCAATGTTTTGTAATGTCTGGTCTTCATGGAACAATGTCCCTGCTTATGATAACCTTCTTTTGTTTTTGGATCCCATAATCTGTATCCAAATTCCTCATCTCCATAGGCTATAAGAATGTATGGAATAGTCTCTGTATCTAGCTTCTGGCTTAGCTCCTTGGATACATGTACAAAGGCTAAACAACTGAATACTCTCAGGTGAGAGTATGATGGATTTTTGTCGGACCATACTTTCTCTAGAATTTCAAAAAATAATGGTACTAATGGTGATATGTTGATTAGGTAGCATGCGGTTCGAACAGCTTCTCTCCCAAAATGGCTTTGGTAGCTTAACCATGCTTAACATGCTTCTAACCTTTTCCATGATCGTCTAATTCATCCTTTCTGCTACTCCATTATGTTGTTGGGTGCATGGGACCGTCTTCTCATGTCGAATACCGTATCTTCTGCAGTAGGCATCGAACTCTTTAGAAGTGTACTCGTCTCCATTATCTAAGCAGAGACACTTCGACTTCTTTCCTATTTCACGCTCTACCATGGTATGGAACATTTGAAGTAATCCAATACTTGATCCTTTGACTTCAGAAAGTACACCTATACTTTTTGAGAAGTATCATCAATGAATGTCAGAAAATACTTATTACCACCTAGTGATTCAACCTCCAAGGGACCACAAACATCAAAGTGTACCAAACTGAGCAACTCTGATCATCTCGTAGAAGAGAAATTGAAGGAGACTCTATGTTGCTTACCAAATAGACAGTGATTGCAAGGGTTTAGCGTAACTTCCTTAGCAACAGTGATTAGCTCCTTCTTTGTCAAAGTAGACAATCCCTTCTCACTCATGTGACCGAGTCTCTGGTGCCACAAATTTTGAGAAGCCTCACGTTCCACTATTTTTGGATTAACTGAATACATTTTCACATGAGTCTTGTATAAAGTGCCACAGTTATGTCCTCGAGTGACAACCATGGAGCATTTCATCAATGTCCATGTGTCATTGCTAAAGTGATTAACATAGCTCTATTTGTCAAAGGGCTATCCCCGAAAGAAGATTAAGTCGAAGATCTCGCACACGTCGAACATCCTTCAAGGTTATTTTACACCTGATATTCATTTGTATCTAAACATCACCAATTCCCATGATCTCAGAAGAACTGGTATTTTCCATCTTCACTGCACCAAAGTTGCCAACTTTGTATATAGTAAAGAAATCTCTACGTGGAGTGGCGTGGTAAGATATTGTAGTATCTATCACCCACTCAATATCTTGATTTGAGACATGAAGACATGTCTCCTCATGGATGGAACATATAGCCACCTCCCCAGAAATAGTGACTAGTGTCTAGCCTCTCTTATTTTTCGATTGCGAGTTGTTCTGACCTTGCTCTTGTAGCAATTTTCGACAGTTCTTCAAGTGTCCCTCCATACTACAATAATAGCACTTGTAAGTAAGCTTCATTCCATCTGTAGATCTACCTCTTCTTTTGCGTCTGCCTATCCCCCTACCTCGAATACCTACTTTTTGTCTTCATCAATTCTCTATGACAAGGGCATGTGATTGATCTGTGTCAATGTCCTTTATCCTAACCTCTTCATTAAAGAGTGAATCCTAGACCATAGACATGGTAAATTTGCCATTAGGAGCTGAGTTGCTGAGATATCCTACTAGTGTCTCCCAACTGTCAGGAAGAGAACTTAAAAGTTGTAAGGCTAGCATTTCATCTCTGAGCAGCATCTCTACATATGACAATTGGTTCTCCAAGCTCTGAAATTCACTAGTGTGCTCAACAACTGAAGTTCCACTCTTCAACTTCAGATTCACCAAACGCCTCATCAACAGGGCTTTGTTCCGAGCAATCTTGGCTTGGTACATGTCCTCTAGAGTCTTCCAGAGGGCAAATGCATATGTCTCTTGTGCCACGTGGTGAAGAAAATATGATCAATCCATTGTCAAATTTGACCGATAGTTTTTCTATTTAACTTCTTCCACTCTCTCTCCTTGGTAGGATTAGGGTTCACACCTTTGGCTTCCAGGGGGTCGTACAAATCTTTACAACTGAGTCGGTCTTCCATCCAAGGCCTCCACATGTGTAATTGGTGGTAGTGAGCTTGATCATAGCTCCCGATGAAGATTCCTCCATTTTCATCTTAACTTCACAAAGGTTTGATAAAAAATCGGAGTTGTATCAAAACTATAAGGGCCAATTGATAAACATTGCTCTGATATCACTTGTTGTGATTCTCCGATCACGAAAAAGAGAAGATAATAGAAGAAAAACAATTCTACTTCTATCGTGAATAGAATTTATAATGGAGCTTGTCAAACTCTCAACAAAACCTCATAAATCTCTTTCTAATGTCTCTTTTTCTATTGGTGAGTTAATTCTTTGCAAATGCATCCTCTATTTATAAGAGAATATTGTGGCCTAATGGAGAAGTCTTCCTCATTAAGTAAGAGATTTTCAATTCAAGTTTTCTTCTTGCATGGAGAAGCCTTCCTTATTAAGTAAGAGAGTTTCAAGTCAAGTTTTTTCCTTGCATGGAAAAGCCTTCCTCATTAAATAAGAGAGTTTCTGTAAAATATGCTTGCATGTTTCTAATGGAAATTCAATTAGTAAAACTTACTTGAAACCACCAAAACGAGGTTGAATCACTTGCCTTTTGTTTGCTTGTCTCCTACACTGCTTTGTACTCACTCATTAGTCGGAAATCCGATCACGAAATGAAGGAATTTGATAGCCACAATCCAAGAATCAGTTTAAAGAAGATATACTTCAAAACCAAGCCACAATTTTCTCTCTTGATTTTCATACAGATTTTGTGTATCCTTGTGTCTTTCTTGTGGTAGAAGTTATATATGGGAGTTGTAGGTTGTGGGGAGTTGAGTTTCAAATTCAATTTTCTCAACTTCCTCAACTTCTCCCTCCAATAACTCTCTTATATAATTCGGAATGGTCAGGTCATGTAGGGTCACGTCAGCCAACATGGGCGACCTATTTTCTTCCAACATCTCTCACTCGCACATGATGGGCTTGACCTGATTCTAATATCAATTATATTTATCTCAACGTCTCTAAGTTCATACATGTAAATGGATCGTGCGATCAGCGAGTTATTTCAAGAGCACACAATACTATACACCTTTTAGGGATATATAGTAGCTCTAGAAGAGAAAATATATTTCTCGCTATACCCTAGACATATTTTGTAACACCAGATTGAGTATTTCTGACCCCTCAATTTATTTTAGAACATATTTAACCTTCTCATTTATATTGTATTCACAATTATGTCACAAAACTCAAATGATTAACACAATTTTTCGATCGGTGAATACAAGCAGAGGTGTTAGATAAAATAGTCTTCATTTCTTACTTGAATCCCTTCATTTCAAGTCAGTTACTTTCCTAGACATGTTCCATCAAACCGAATCAACCATGGTTATTGGCAACATACTAAAGTAGCAACACTGAAATAAAATTTCGAGAAACAGTCAAAAGTCATAAGGGTTTATAAGTGAGGCCCTATGTGCCTCAAAGACTCACACAATGAAGAAACATGGATCAATTCTATCATTTCTCATTGGTCGTTAAAGTACACATGATATGAAACACGTGCTACGATGTTTTCTTTCTTTCTTAGGGCGTATGTTTAATCTTACAAATAAAATATATCGTACATATCATTGTTCAGATATTCCTCAATATCTAATGATAAGTGTATTTTATACAATTAATCGGGCTCCAAAATATTCATATTCGTAATTCTTTTAATGGAATTATAGCCTTATTTATATTATAATGTGTTATTAGGTGAAACTCAGTGAATGGAAGTGAAATTGAATGAAAGAAGTGAAAAAGGGCAAGATCCGAACTTTGGGGGCTAGAGTGTAAATACTTAAAAGTTGTGTCGAAGCTCACGATGAAGATTCGCGAATGCTAGGGGTCAAATGGATACAACTAAAGATCAAAATGAGTGAAAACAAATCAATTTTCAACCATACATTGATGTCTAAATTTCTAGTTGGAGATTGATATCCATTTGTAGCCTAGTAAACGTTCGAATTGGAAAATAGCTATTTCTATCAAAGTTGTAGCCATTTGAGATATCTGTCCAACACATTTTGAATCACCTTAATCGAACATCAGGAGCAAAATTTATAAAAAAATACTAAAACAGACACAGGTTGGACAGCAACTCAGCGTCCAGGAGCTATAAACCCGATTATATTCAGATTTTCAGAGCTCAGGCGCTGTGAGCTGCTACAGACTTTAGGTTTTTATTGTTTGGACAGCGAAAACTACACAAAAGACTCCAATTGGCCGAGAACGTGTATGGAAGTATAAATAGACCTAAGGAGGCATGAAAAGAGAGTTCCCACACATTGAAAAGAGGGTTCCACACATTGTGGAAAAAAAGATACAAGATTAAGAGCACAATTCAAAGGAGAAAAATATCAAGGAATTCAAGATCAAAGCAAAGATTGAAAGAAGAAGAAGACCTTAGTGCAATAGTTTATTCTTTTCCATATCTTTATTCCAATAATCCAGTGATGTGTTCGAATACGTTTATTTATTTCATCTTTTTTATCATGTTTAGCTAAATTCCTTATTAGGGCAAACAATGTAATCTATTGAGACCCTTAGTTCTTTAATTCTAGAATTCTGTGTTTTATTCTTTCACATGTTGATTTTATTATGATTGCAATGCATTGAATTATTTGATCAATAATTTGATGATTCATTGAGTTTCTTACGAATCAAGAGGTGAGTTTGAGACTTAGAACGTGTAATAAAATTCAGTAACGAAGTATAACGTGTAGAGATACATATATCTAGTACTGTGGTCGTTATATGAATTTCTAGTGCCATAACTCGGTTTAACTAAGGATAATTCGCATAGAGATATGAAATTGAATTAGTTAAATAGACTCAATGAGAACTCGAGAGGGGTAAATTGAATAGCGTAGGAGAATTCGATCGAACACTACATTAGGCCAGAATCTTGAATTGGGAACTAAAATAGTAAAACAAAATCCATATCGATTACTTGTTGTAATCTCATCTTGATATCTCATCAAGATGATTGGATCATGCACATAATATGATCACTGTGTCTCATCTCACCACACCTCAAAGTGTCTAAGACGATTGTTCATGTGAGTGAACCAATCTCAACCTATTTGACATACTTTATGTGTGCATATTCAAAAGTAATCCAAAAATAATAATAAAATATTACTCTTAACATATGAACCCAAAAATGTTGTTCATTAATGGACTTGTAGAAAAAAAAAACTTTGCATAGTACATAACTCAAATTCTACGCAATCCTAGAGATTTGACATGATTCATAAAAATGTCTCTAGGGATAGGTTTTGTAAATGGATCAGCTACTATTTGGTGCGTAGAAATATACTGCAAACTACTTCTTTCTTTCCTATGATGTCTCTTACAAAATTATATTTTATATCATTATGTTTGGTTCTGCTGTGATATTTGGGATCCTTTGTATATGAAATAGTTGCCTGACTATCATAGTAAATCAATACAGGTCCCACATCACCACTAAGGATTCTTAGATGTTGTAAGAATCTCCTTAGCCAAACAGTTTTCTGTACCGCTGAAGCACATGCTATGAATTATGCTTATATTGTAGACAAGGAAATGCATGTGTGTTTCTTACTACTCCAAGAGATAGCACCATTATTAAGCAAGAATGCATATCCCGAAGTTGATTTGCGCTCATCTAGGTCTCCACCCCAATCAGCATCCGTGTATCATTTTAAGCACAAATCATTCCCTTGATAGTATAAGGAATAATTAGCAGTACCCATGTTCTTCATTTCAAAATTTAAGGACAACCATTTCTTAATGGTTTTAATATACTCATTATCATTCCCAGCTAGTAAGATATAATCTACGTAGAATGATAAAATTACAAATTTCTCATTGGACTTTTTCAAATATATACGGTGATCTTCGTCCATCATGACAAAATTGTACGAGATCATTGCTTTGTCAAATCTCAAGTACCACTGTCTAGAAGACTACTTTTGGCCATAAATTGATTTATTCAATTTACAAACTTTATTCTCCTAGCCAGTTTTAATGAAACATACTGGTTGTTACATGTAGATTTCTTCATCCAATTCTCCATTAAAAAATGCAGGCTTCACATCCATTGGACATAACTCTAAATCTAAAGTGCTGAGTATCGTTCTGGGTTCAATTTATTTTCTTTTACAATTTCAGCAGAACTAAACTTGTTGGGTCGAATTTCTTTTGTCTATGTCCATCGATGATCAACTGTGCTAATGAAAGTAATACAAACTTGATTCAAGAATTAATGACTTGCTAATACAGACTTTAATTTGAGGAGTTTACATCTGTAGTTAATTCTATGGTGTACGTTAATTTGTTCATTTTCATACGGATAACCCTGTAGTTTCTTTAGTAGCATTTGTGGGAGTTGAGATTTGGATTCTTATGTTTCGTAGGTTCTTGATGTACAGTGTCTCTTGTCCACTCTCCCTCTGAAGCAACACCCACCTTTCTTCACCTTTCAATTTTTTTTTAAATTTATTCTTTTTCATGTCCTTACAGTTTGTTATTTAACTTGAAATTGCAATACAATGATGTTTTTGGGTAAATTTCACCTGCACTCATTGAACTTTAATGCGAAGAATCACGTCACTCTACTTTAATTTGCAAACAATTAGATCACTCTATTAGCCTATTAATTCAAGAGAACACAATACTATACACCTGTTAGGGATATATAGTAGCTCTAGAAGAGAAAATATATTTCTTGCTATACCCTAGACATATTTTGTAACACCAGATTGAGTATTTCTGATCCCTCAATTTATTTTAGAACATACTTAATCTTCTCATTTATATTGTCTTAATTATGTCACAAAACTCAAATGATTAACACAATTGTCCGGCCGGTGAATACAAGCTGAAGTGTTAGATAAAATAGTCTTCATTTCTTACTTGAATCCCTTCATTTCAAGTCAGCTACTTTCCTAGACATGTTCCATCAAACCGAATCAACAATGGTTATTGGTAACATACTAAAGTAGCAATACTGAAATAAAATTTCGAGAAACAGTCAAAAGTCACAATGAAGAAGTAGGGATCAATTCTTTCATTTCTCATTGGTCGTTAAAGCACACGTGGTCTGAAACACTTGCTACGATGTTTTCTTTATTTCTTAGGTCATATGTTTAATCTTACAAATAAAATACACCGTACAGATCATTGTTCAGATATTCATCAATACTTAACATGAGTTCTCCTTATATATATATATAGGCAATCTCAATTAAGAACTCGATCTGGCTATAGAACAGGTCTTACGAATAGTAAAACAAAATACATACTGATTACTTGTTGTAATCTCATCTTGTTATCTCATCAAGGCGATTGGATCATGTACACAATATGATCACTGTGTCTCATCTCACCACACCTCAAAGTGTCTAAGACGATTGTTCGTGTGAGTGAACCAATCTCAACCTATTTGACATACTTTATGTGTGCATATTCAAAGGTAATCCAAAAATAATAATAAATTATTACTCTTAACATATGAACCCAAAAATATTGTTCATTAATGGACTTGTAGAAAAAAAATCTTTACATAGTACATAACTCAAATTCTATGCAATCCTAGAGATTTGACATGATTCATAAAAATGTCTCTAGGGATAGGTTTTGTAAATGGATCGGCTATTATTTGGTGCGTAGAAATATACTACAAACTCACTTCTTTCTTTCATATGATGTCTCTTACAAAATATATTGTATCATTGTGTTTGGTTCTGCTGTGATATTTGGGATCCTTTGTATATGAAATAGGTTCCTGACTATCACAGTAAATCAATACAGGTCCCACATCACCACTAATGACTCTTAGATGTTGTAAGAATCTCCTTAGCCAAACAGTTTTCTGTACCACTGAAGCACGTGCTATGAATTCTACTTATATTGTAGACAATCAAATGCATGTCTATTTCTTGCTACTCCAAGAGATGGCGCCATTATTAAGCAAGAATGCATATCCCGAAGTTGATTTGCGCTCATCTAGGTCTCCACCCCAATCAGCCTTTTAAGCACAAATCATTTCCTTGATAGTATAAGAAATAATTAGCAGTACCCATGTTCTTCATTTCAAAATTTGAGGACAACCATTTCTTAATGGTTTAAATATACTCTTTATCATTCCCAACTAGTAAGATATCATCTACGTAGTGTGATAAAATCACAAATTTCTCATTAGACTTTTTCAAATATATACGATGATCTTCGTCCATCATGATAAAATTGTACCAGATAATTGATTTGTCAAATCTCAAGTACCACTATCTAGAAGACTGCTTTTGGCCATAAATTGATTTATTCAATTTACAAACTTTATTCTCTTGGCCAGTTTTAATGAAACCTACTGGTTGTTACATATAGATTTTTTCATCCAATTCTCCATTGAGAAATGCAGTCTTCACATTCATTTGAAATAATTCTAAATCTAAACGTACCATGATAGCTAAGAGTAGGCGAATTGAAGTAAATCTCACTACTGGTGAAAATGTCTCTTCATAATCTATACCTTCTTATTGAGTATAACATTTTGCCACCAAGCGAGCCTTATACCTCTCTATAGTCCCATTAGCTCTTCGCTTTATTTTGAGAACCCATTTATTCCCAATGGATTTTCGACCAGATGGAAGATCAACCAAGTCCCAGACTTGATTCGATTTCATAGACTCCTCTCTTCTTCCATTGCATTCTTTCACTTTTCCTTTGCAGGGCATGATAGAGCTTTTTGTACTGATTTTGGTTCTTTATCATCTTCTGGAGATACTAGAAAAACTTGCCATTCAATCTCAAAATGATGTTTTAGCTTACTTTTTCTAGTACTCTTACGAAGTGAAAGCTGCAATGTGACCCTGTCACTTGGAGTTGGAGATAAATCTCTCCTACTTCGATCAACAAGTGATAATGCTTCCTCTTATACATCTGTTTATCCATCAAGTACAACTCTATCATTTAATTCATAAAAATGTTCTCCCTTTTTAATTTTCCTTTACTAGGAAAATCATTCTCAAGAAACGTCACATTACGTGATTCTATCTCAGTTGCAGTCCCATCTTGATTTTTACCAATAAACACATATAGTTTGGATTGGTCTGAGTATCTTATAAAAATACACTTCTTGCCTCGCGGACTCAAATTTCCAAACTTACTTGAGGAGTCATGGATATAGGCAGCTGATCCCCAGGATCTAAGAGAACTCAAATCAAGGGATCTACCTTCCAAAGCTAATATGGTGTAGTAGGTACCGATTTTGAGGGAACTCTATTCAGAATATAGGTCGCAATTAACAAAGCATCTCCCATGGACCTCACCGTTTCTAAAAACATTCTATTCTTCCATTCAACAACACCATTTTGTTGAGGTGTATTAGGAATAGTTAATTGTCTAATGATTCTCTTATCATTGCATAGTTCTTTGAACTCATTGGACAGATATCCACGTCATCGATCAGTTCTTAAGGCTTTCACCTTTCTATCTATTTGATTTTCTACCATATTTAAATATCGTCTAAAGTATCTGGGTCGGGTCGAGTCGGGTCACATGGGCCACCCATTTTCTTCCAACAGTTTCAATAATTGAGGGTGGTATCGCTTCTGGACATATCATATAGTTTGTCATACTTGCCTAACCATCCACCACATGTAGCTTTGTCCCGACCACCACCACATCAACGAATAAGGTTACACAGATCTGCCTCCTACAAGGTTCTACTTCTACTCTCCTCCACATCCTAATTTGTCATACTTGCCTAACCATCCACCACATGTAGCGTTATCACCACCATCTCATTCTCCTGCATGGTTCTACTTTCACTCTTCTCCGCATCCTAGTTCGCCAAACTTTCCTAACCATCCACCACATGCACCTTCGTCGCGACCTCCAAACATCATCTCCAGTGAGTGAAAGAGTTGATCATGGCATACTACTGAACCAAATTTGCAGAATTATTTCCCATTAGCAAAAGCTACTAAGGGAGCCACTTTGATTGCATTATAGGTTGAGACATGACAAAAATAAAATGCCATAATGCTTGGTTTATAGTTTAAGTCTGGTTCTTTCTTTCTTTTGGCAATAGTTATATTGCAGTTCGACTAGTTGCAAGACAATTCTATAGGCTGGGAGAAAGAATCGGAATTTTTTTCTTTTCTTTTTTATTTTTTATCAAAGGACATGATTTTTGGTGAAGCAACATTTTAATTTGAGAAGAATTGTTGTGTTTGGAATGAAAATCTCTTCTGCGGTTTCATTTTTCTTGCCTACGAAAAGCAAATATGGTTACTTTCGTTCATCGTCCGATATTGCTTAAGTTAATAATTTGAATTAAATATCAAGAAAAATATTGCTCAAATTCGTACATATCTAACGGGTCCACCTTTTTATGGCCCTGACCTAGGGCTGTAAGAAAAAACCGCCAAACTGGAAAATCGAACCAAAACCGCATTTTAGAAATCGTCGATTTGGTGCCACGTGGACATGTCAACGAAATGGTTTTGAACCAAACCAAACCGTTCAAAAACAGTTTGGTTTAGGTTTGAGAATTTTAATTGCGGTTTAAAACCAAACCGGACCGGCGAAAAAATATAAAAAAATTAAAATAATGAATTTTTTTGAAAATTCATATAAATATGCAAAAACTCAATAGTTTTGTCATTTGTGTGCATTTTTGTCAATTTATAATTTTCTATTACATATATATTATTATTACCAAATAATCCTAATTTATATCTAAAATCTCAAGACTAACATAATCTATCAAAAACTATTTTCCTCTTTAGAATTCAAATTTCTACAATTGCTTCTGAGTTCTGAGTCTGCATTCTCAAATGGAGGTCAGATACTTGATTCCTTTAGGAGTTTATTAGGTGCAAGGATGATTGAGACTTGTATATGCGGAAAGAATTGGTTTCAAATTAAGAATGAACATATAGTGCTGCACCAATATTTAAATGAAGTGGAAGCATTTGATGATTCAATGAAAGTTGTGGCAGGTGGTTTATATTTTCTATTACCATATTTTTAAAGATTCTCTTATCTATCTAGTATCTAATACTATGATGATATAACGAATGCATTTTTTTGACAATTGAGACTATGAATCACGTGAGACAACAATTGGTGTTTGAGTATATGCATGAAACTGAATTCGTAACAATATACAACGATAAGCTTGTGTAGTTGTTATGTTTAGATATTATAAACAATTGATTTATTATTATAGTTAGTTATTCTCTATGTTTAATCAATAGTTTTGTTTTTCAGATATGATGATTACGATGTCTTGTTGAACATCATTATATTTTTTGGACTTTATATTTAGTTTAGTAGACTTGTATTGTAACGTTATCGTAATGTCTTAGCTTAAAATGGCAAACAAAAACTATATTTTAGTTTATTGTGATTTCACTTTGATTTAGTTGGTATTTAAATTTGTAGTAGATATATTTAGTTTGTTTTAGATTTATTGTTAGTAAGATATAAATATATATTGAATTTAATGAATTAATGTCATAAAAGTAGACGGACAAAAAAATATACGGCAAAACCGGCAGTTTAAAATCGGACCAAACCGTTAAGTTTAGGTTTGAGTTTTTTTCAAACCGTTCAAAATGGTTTAGTTTAAGTTTGAGTTTTTCTCAAACCGATTTAAACGGTTTGGTTTGAAAATTTGTCAAAAACAGCAAAACCGAACCACTTACACCCCTACCCTGACCTACGGTGCAAATGGACTTTTATGAGCTTTTAAAACATATTTTGCGCAACAGTTACCGTACATACAGAAAACCAACAGATAAGAAACAAAACAGGTGAACTCGCATTTTTTGTAATATTTTATTCACAGTGGGACCCACTCCCACGTAAGATTTCTAGTAAAATTATGGTGAAATGGAATTATTCTTTAGGCAATGACCAATGTCTCAGTTAGCCATTACATGTGAGTTGCTATCATGAATACAATTAAAATAATCAAATGGTCGGCCTGCCACTGAGAAGTAAGAGAATCTTGTATGACCAATTCAAAACTCTAACAAAATATTTAAATATACGTTTGGTTGGCAATAGATCCAGCCAAGCAGGCGAGGCTCGGGTTGGCCCAATAGGCGTGTAAATCAAGAGCTAGCTCATCGGCCAATTTCCAACTCGTCAAGCCGAGCCAATTCAAGAGTCACTTGGCCCCTCAATTTATTATTATTATTATTTATTTTTTTCAAATGGCCATTTTTATTTTTGATTTTGTTGCAGTTTGAAAATTTGTGGAAAACTAGACCAATAAGATCATAGATTGGAGTATTTGAACTACCAAGAAACTGGTGAAGATACTCATTGTCATAAATATGCTATAATCCATTCAAAATAGAATAAAACTGATATTAACCACAAGTCTTTTATTTATAAGTGTCATCAATTGAAATGACACTTTGAATGAAGAAATATGGATCCGATTTAAAGTATTTATAGCAAGGATGAAAACGCAGAGGAGACGAGGATTAAAATTTCCGATTTACTTGTTTATTTAAAATTGTAATATTTTAAAATAAAATAGAATAAGACGGAAAAAAAAAAAAACAATAGTTGATGTAGAGATCATATTCTCCATTCCTACCCTATTTTTAAATTGGATGGGGTCGAATAATTTTGTCATTCCTATATATGACAACTTATTGTCATATGTGCAATGTACATCACCAATTATTCTCACAACATCATACTTCGAATAAATGAAAATTAATATTCGGTAGGAGAGCATTGAGAAGCGAAAGAAATAATTGTGAGACGTGAAATGATGTGGGTCATCTTTGATGAGTTTAGTCAATCATGTTCATTGACATTGATTCAAAACAGAAGGACGTGACGCAACATTATAGGACAATTTGAAAGAAAAAAAAAAACTTATTCACTCAAGTATTGCCAACATAGCACCTATCCCTATCCATGTTTGCAATCGCTGTTTGAGTAGCAGTATTTGAGTTTAATTGACTCATTTTAAAGGCTTGACTTGCCTGTAGGTGTTGAAAGACATTTTGAATAGGGAAATATTGACAATTATAGGAGCATTGATAAAGGATGCCTTCCTCAATCTTGGCTATTGTTTGGCCCCCATTCAAATTATAATTCATTTTTCCCTTTTTTTTTTATTAATCACACATTTTTTAATAAAATAATATTACATGTAATTCAAAAAAAAAAAATTCTTCACTTTTAACCACACTTTTTTCGAAAAAAAAAAAACACTATTTCAACCATTAAATTTTTAAATAATGGAGGCCAAATGGGAGCTTGAGAATCATTGTAATGGATAGATAATGTTGAGAATCTTCACAAATTGTTGAGAAAATGAAGAACAATTCACCAATCGAGCAAAAAACTTTGCTATAAAAACGAGAGAGAGAGATTGCAAACAAACATCCAATTTTATGGCCATTATTGAGAAAAAAAAAATGATGTTTTGAATAGCTTTTTTGAAGAATGTGTGCTTAAAAGTAGAGAAAAATTTTGAATTTACGTGTACATATTTTGTTTTTTGAATATATGTGGTTAAAAATGAGTGAAAACAAATAGAGGCTAGAGATGTTTTAGAGATTCCAAATAAATAGCCTTTGTGGATTCTTTAAGCCTTTATTCGGATTACAAATGCACAAATGAAATCCGGTAAAAAAAAATGAATAATGAGAAGTTTAAAAACGAGTAGCCAAACATACTCTTAAATAGGTTGAAGACTGAAACTTTATTTGTGAAGGTTTGAGAGCATAGGGATGGAAATATATATCGGCACCGCTCCGTCCTGTCGAAATGTGGATTTGGAACATGCTTCCCTTCATGAATATACCCTAATTCTTTTCTTTTTCTTTTTTAATATGAATTGTATTTTAAAAGGTAATCAAATAAAAAGTAAAGGGGTGAGAATTGAAATTTTTTTAATTGTCTCTCATATTCCTTGAAAATCTCCAATGGGGATGAATATGACTGTAAATTGATCGGATCTGTCTATATCCAATTTGATCTAATTAGAATAATTAATCGATTTGATTTGACATTTCAATGATTTTTTTATTGTTAAATCCATATTCGGGTTTCTATGTTTTTCGGATATTCGATCTGAATCATCTGGTTATTCGATTCAAAATTGAAGAAATTAAGAAGATAAAAATTATTATTAGTCAACTTTAAGCACTAGATTAAAAGGTCCAGTTAGCTTTTTACTCAATTATTGGCCCACATATTTATAGTTTGCATATTCTAGTTAGTATCCAACAGGGGCGGAGGGGGGGGGGTCCGGGGGGGACCCGGACCCGCCCCCCCCCCAATTTTTTTTTTATTTTAAAATTTAATTTTTTTGGTTCTTATTGCATTTACAATTACCATTTTGTCCTCAAATTGAATAAAAATCTTAAAACCTAACAATTTCATTTTTCGTTTCCGTTTTCAAAGTATGAGAACAATAAACATTTGTAATAAGGTATGATTTTGCTAAATTAAATATTGGTACTTTCTTTTATATGTTTTTTGATTTTGATTTTTTTGTTAATAAGGTATCCAAAAAATAAAAAATAAAAATCCGGGCAACCCATGTGGCTCCCCACCCCTTCATCTCTATATCTTTAATTCTGAGACCCCCCCAACTTCAAACAGCTGGTTCCGCCCCTGATATCCAATGTGGGAAGTTGAAAATGATGAAAGTAACTCCAACTATTGGCTCATTTGGTTGTTTAATTTATAAAATAAATTAACTATTTTTTTTCTTATTTTAATTAATAAAAATTTCAAAACTCTCCAAATATTTCAATTAACAATATTACACTATTATCTAATATTATTTATTATTTTAAAATTATGTGTAAAGCATAATATAAGTTTCAAAATGAAAAAAAAAATATGTGTAATAAATTATGCGATAATATATAAATATACTATATTAATATAACAAATCGAATTGACATATATCTATATCTGTTTTATTTAGTTAAAGGATTATCAAATTCGGATCTTGATCAATATCTAGACCTTAAATGGGAGAGTTCGTTAAAAAGCCTAGTCAAAGAATGTATTTGCACAAAAAGCATTTTCTCAATGTTTCTTGGTAAAATGGCCCTCATTAAAAAAATAGAGTAAATAAATGGTTTAAAAGGTCTAAAATATCCCTATCATGAAAAGACCAAAATATCCTTTCAATCCAATTAAATTTCCCAATTCATATCCAATCCAAATAACGAGCTTACCGTCTCATGTGTTTGCTTCTTCCACAAAATCTTGTTATTTATTGTATTACTCACCTATTTTTCCCCTCATTCTGAGTATTTGAACAAGGATTTTGGTTTCTACATTATCTACATTGAAATCTCTAAATATTTGAAGAAAAAAGAAAGGTATTTTTGGTAATTTCGTGTACATTGGTCTTTTTATTGTTGAATATAGTATAAAGTGATATGTTAGTTGATTTATGTTCCACAGTTGGTGTATTTCTGTACTGGGTGTAAATTTTAGACGATCAACAGTACAGAACGACAGTCCAGTCGTTTTATGTGGTTCAAAACGACAGTACAGTCGTTATCATCCATGTAAAATGACAATACGAACAATATCTGTTGTAGTCTGTCCATTCTTGATACTACAATGTTTTTATTTTGATAAGTTAAATATGATAGCTATTTTTATATTACTTTGATATATACTTGAGTAAACTATTTAACTTTTTTATTTTATTTGCAGGTATGGATTCTGTAGAAATGATATGGGTACAAGTATGTTATTTTGTTGAGTTTAAAAAGATCGAAGAAGGCAAATGGATATGGAGTTATTTAGAGAATGCTGAAGAAAATGTGGATATTCTTTATGTTCCAACTAACATTTCGTATATGGAGTTGTACAACAAAGTGCAAGAACTTGTTAATGTGGATTCAAAGTTATATGAAATTGAGATGATGTCTCTTAACCCTGGTATGACTAAGTTTTCAGTTCCACCACAAAGGATTAATTGTGACATGAAAGTGAAGTGGTTTCTTTCTATTTGTAAAAAAACATCCTCTTTGTGTGACTATTTCGACCAAAGTTGCAGACGTGTGTCATAGTGCAAGGGAATTTGAAAGAGATGGTGGAGTAGAAACCAATGGTGAAGTAAAAAAGGGAGATGTGAGCAATCAAAATGAAGTTGTGCAATATGATATCAATTATGGGAATGATAACGTAGAAGGAAATTATGTGGATTGGGATAATTTGAACATAATTGAAGGTAGTTCTGAAAAACAAGATTTCCAAGATAAATTTCCTCGTAGTGATGAAAACAATGTTGATTTCTCAATGCAAGAGGACATTGTTGGTACTTCAACAGAAGTTGTTTTTTCAATTCCATATAGATCATCAGTTAGGATTCCGGAAAATAAGGATACACATGAAGATGAATTATTTCCAACTAAAAGTGTTTTGATATCGAAAATTCAACTCCTTGCTGTGAAGTACCAATTTGAATTCAAAGTAAAGAAATCAAATAAGAGTGTGTATACAGTAGTTTGTGTTGAGGACAGTTGCAACTGGCGTTTACGGGCAACGAAGATAGCTGGATCTGAGATTTTTCAAATACGAAAATATTCTCGCCATCACACTTGCTCCATGAGTGTTCGTCGCAAGGACAATAGACATGCTACCTATTCAGTAATTGGAAAGCATGTAGCTCCAAAGTATCAGGATACGAACATAGTGTATAGACCAAGAAACATCATCAATGACATTCGATGAGAATTTGGCATAACTATAAAATATCACAAGGCGTACATGGCCAAAGAATTTGCTTATAAAGAGGTTCGAGGTAGCCCTGATGATAGCTATGCGAAATTACCATTGTATTGTCATGTTTTGGAGAGAAAAAATCCTGGCACGTTGACCTTTATTGAAACGGATAATGATGGACATTTCATGTATTTTTTCATGGCATTAGGTCCAAACATACATGGATTCTTCTCTTCAGTCCGACGGGTAATTTGTGTGGATGGAACATTTTTGAAATCTAAGTATCGAGGTACGTTACTTGTTGCCACATGCCAAGATGCAAATCGTCAAATATATCCACTTGCGTGGGGCATAGTAGATTCAGAAAACAATAACTCATGGACTTGGTTCTTTCAGAAATTGAGGCAAATAACCGGTGACACGGACGAGCTAGTCATTATATCTGATCGTGCACCTAGCATATCAAATGGTTTTAGCAACGTCTATCTTAACGCACATCATGGGTATTGTATATGGCATCTGCAAACTAACTTGAAGAGCAAATTTCCTCGCATTCATATTATGCCATTGTTTAGAGCTACTGCAGAGGCATATAGTTTAGCAAAATTTGAGATCAATATGCAAGCATTATGCAGTCTACATGAGAAAATTCGAGGGTACTTAGAGAATGATGTTGGTGTGGAGTATTGGTCAAGAGCACATGTCAATGGAATCAGATACAATAGTATGTCCATAAACAATGCCGAATCATTGAACGCATTGTTGAAAAGTGCTCGAGAATTTCCTATACTCACTTTAATCGAGCATATCAGAGAGAATATGCAGAGATGGTTTCATGATAGACGTGTTGATGCCGAAAAATGTACGAGCTACCTCACCCCGCCTTTGGAGGAGAAAATCTATGATAGGTACAACGAGTCAAAAGGCTTCGAGGTGAAAGCTCTTAGCCCAGATGAGATGCAAGTGAGTGATAACATGGAAAGTTTCATTGTTCATTTGGAGATGGGGACATGCACATGCAAGGAATTTGATCTGGACCAATTTCCATGTGCACATGCAATTGCTGTAATAAGAGATGTTGGAGATAACTGGTACAGGTTTTGTTCTCCATTTTATAGCACTTCTTACTGGAAACAGGCTTATTCTGAATATATATATCCATTCCCAAACGAGGCAGACTGGGAAATTCCTGATAATGTTCGATTAAGAAAGGTGATACGACCGTTGACACGAAGAGGAAGTGGACGTCCACCAAAAAAAAGGAAACAATCAGCCAGAGAGATGCGCAAGTCTCGTAAGTGTAGTAGGTGTTTAAAAACTGGGCACAGCCGTATCACTTGTACAGATCGTGTACCACTCAGCGAAAGACATGAACAATGAAGACAAGACGGCACATATGTGACTTTTGTAGTGTTACGACGTACTCCTTTTGTAATATTGAAAAATGATGGTGGTGTTCATGTGTTATGTTACAATGTACTACTTTTGTCATTTTGAAAATCAAACTATGTGTATAAATGTTTGGAAAGAGGGATTCTGTAATTATCTTATGCTCGATGAAGCCATAATGACAGTTGAGTAGTTTTCTTATGCTGTATAACAGCAGTTGAGTAGTTTTCTTTGTGGACTCAGAACGACACTTGTGTCGTTTTCAAAACAGTAACGGCAGTTGTGTTGTTTTCCTTTTCCTCTCGATTACATAATGAGCATAAATCCCAAATGTTGTAAGGGACGTGTTCAGTCTGCGATTTAATAAGTTCAGCTTATCATTATTGTGGCTTGAACGGGTCACGGCTCTTCAAAATCGATTTTATTTGAAGAACGACACTTGTGGCGTTTTCAAAACAGTAACGGCGGTTGTGTCGTTTTCTTTTTCCACTCGGTTAAGTAATGAGCATAAATCCCTAATGTTATAAGGGTCGGGTTCGGCCTGCAACTTAAACGGGTTCCGTTAATCGATTATCGTGGATCGGACGGGTCGCGGCTCTTGAAAATCGAATTTATTGGCAGAACGACACATGTGTCGTGAAACGACACTAGTGTCGTTCTGTTGATTTTTCCAATATTTTGCAACTCCTCAAGGCAAAGACATCAAGGATTGGACCCCCCAACCTAATAAGGATGAAAATATTGATTGTGTGATAACTAACAGTGGAATTGATATAGAATATAAGGCATGAAACCGTGAACGCACAAGTCTTGGTCTAGATCCGGTTGAAAATACAAGGGATTGGCGTATCTCAAGTATTTTGTAAGGGTCGGGTTAAGCTTCCAACTTAAACGGGTTCCATTTATCGATTATCGTGGCTCGGACGGGTCGCGGCTCTTGAAAAACGAATTTAATGGCAGAACGACACATGTGTCGTGAAACGACACTAGTGTCGTTCTGTTGATTTATTCAATATTTTGCAACTCCTCAAGGCAAAGACATCAAGGATAGGACCCCCCAATCTAATAAGGATGAAAATATTGATTGTGTGATAACTAACGGTGGAATTGATATAGAATATAAGGCATGAAACGGTGAACGCACAAGTCTTGGTCTAGATCCGGTTGAAAATACAAGGGTTGGCATATCTCAAGTATTTTGTAAGGGTCGGGTTAAGCTTCCAACTTAAACGGGTTCCGTTTATCGATTATCGTGGCTCGGACGGGTCGCGGCTCTTGAAAATCGATTTTATTGGCAGAACGACACATGTGTCGTGAAACGACACTAGTGTCGTTCTGTTGATTTTTCCAATATTTTGCAACTCCTCAAGGCAAAGACATCAAGGATTGGACCCCCTAACCTAGTAAGGATGAAAATATTGATTGTGTGATAACTAACGGTGGAATTGATATAGAATATAAGGCATGAAACGGTGAACGCACAAGTCTTGGTCTAGATCCGGTTGAAAATACAAGGAATTGGCATATCTCAAGTATTTTGTAAGGGTCGGGTTCAGCCTGCAACGTAAACGGGTTCCGTTTATCGATTATCGTGGCTCGGACGGGTCGCGGCTCTTGAAAACCGAATTTATTGGCAGAACGACACATGTGTCGTGAAACGACACTAGTGTCGTTCTGTTGATTTTTCCAATATTTTGCAACTTTTTAAGGCAACACATAAGGTCTACAAGCAGAACGACACATGTGTCGTTCTAGTGGCAGTAACGGCACGAGTGTCGTGCCCGTTCAATTTCGTTTTTGCATCCATAACGACAGTACTGTCGTGCTTTTGGTTTTTCTCCAGCCGGAACGCCACAAGTGTCGTTTTCTGAGCTGTTGCTTTCTTTTGCCATATTTTCCAAATCACAACGGCTGAAGTGTCATTTTCTACGCTACTGTTGTCCTCAAGGATTGGACCCACCGACATGAGGAACAACACGTAACGTCTACATGCAGAACGACACATGTGTCGTTCTGGAGGCAGTAACGGCACAAGTGTCGTGCCCGTTCAATTTCGTTTTTGCATCCATAACGACGGTACTGTCGTGCTGCTGGTTTTTCTCCAGCCTGAACGCCACAAGTGTCGTTTTCTGAGCCGTTGCTTTCATTTGCCATACTTTTCCAAATCACAATGGCTGAAGTGTCATTTTCTACACTTCTGTTGTCCTCAAGGATTGGACCCTCCGACATGAGGAACAACACGTAACGTCTACAAGCAGAACGACACATGTGTCGTTCTGTTGGCAGTAACGGTACTAGTGTCGTGCCCGTTCAATTTCGTTTTTGCATACATAACGACAGTACTGTCGTTCTGCTGGTTTTTCTCCAGCCGAAACGCAACAAGTGTCGTTTTCTGAGCTGTTGCTTTCATTTGCCATACTTTTCCAAATCACAATGGCTGAAGTGTCATTTTCTATGCTGATGTTGTCCTCAAGGATTGAACCCTCCGACATGAGGAATAACACATAACGTCTACAGGCAGAACGACACATGAGTCGTTCTGGAGTCAGTAACGACACTAGTTGCAAAATATCGTTATCATCATGTTTGGAACCAGAACGACACAAGTGTCATTTTCTACGCTGTTGTCGTTCTGGTGCCTATTCTCATCTGATTGTCGGCACAAGTGTCGTTCTTTTCAAAGTAACGGCACTTGTGCCGTTATCATCAACATACGTCACCAGTGTCATTCTCTTACATCTATAAATTAAGGGCATTAATTCTTTAACTATAAAAGAATTTACCAAATTATATGGATAATAATTACACCGTTGAAAAGAAATGCATTACAACATTTGCATTAAAGCCATCAAAACTGTACAATTGCAAAATCATTCTCCAGGATTTTAATACAAATAACTACAAAATTCTTTACTAAATCTACGGATCAAAGTGCCATGCAAATATTTCAGCTGCTAATTTCTTCCTCCAAGTAGGCATATATTCCGGACGTACCAAATCCACATTTAATTGAGCTTGCAAAAATTCTATATATTTAACTGTAAACAGCCCACAATCAGATCTGCAAAATAATAAAACATACACGAAAGTTAGATGGACATGACATATACGAAAGAATGCATACATGTCGGTTCTAAATGTTAGATTACACCAAACTTACCCATTTGTTTGTCCAGGAGCTCCAACCCTCTGATAATGGAACATCTTGGTGTTAAAATTATGTTCACGCGCTACATGTAACTTTATCAACCAGGGAACAACCACTTGAATAGGCTTCATACATTCAGCCAGCTGAGCAGCATGAATATGTTTTGGCAAGCTATCATAAATATAAATAGTTCGCTCCATCAAATCAATCTTTAGTGCAAACCAGTGAGATCCCGGTACACAATAAGGAACATACAAAAATCGACAATTACTCCAGTGTTTACCAAGCACCGGTGAAGTCCCTTTGACATAATCGACGAGCTCTTGGTCGAATACGTAGTTAACATTTTTCTTCTTAGGTGTACCCATTTTTAGGTAGGCTTTCTTGACAAGTTGCCAAAAATAACAATCCAATATGGCACAATCTTGCTGAAATATATGTGGTTATGTCACTGCCCTTTCTCTAATGTGGTATAAGGCCGAGTCGACGTGCTGTACGATAGAACGTGAGTAATTAAATGTATTATTTTCAAAGTAATAAGTATGATATACACGTATTACTTACATCATCGATAAGCCACCCGTCATCTATCAATAAGTCATCAAAGAATTTTCGTCGCACTTCACAAATAGCCAAAGTTACTACATCACTGTGAAAATTATGATATCAACATAAGTAACATGTAAATCGAAATTTATGTTCATTCAATGTGTCATCCACTTAAATAGAATGAATTACCTCTGCGATGCATTTGTCAACCACTTGTTGAGGTCTTCAACTTTTGCAGGATCTACTTCCCTTAGAGGATCATATGCTTGAATGTTAACAATTTTCTCCTTTTTAAGGGATTAGTGTATGGAGAAAGCAACATGGCTGATTTTCTCTTAACTCGATGCCCTCTTCCTACAGCCAATTCGGAGTTCGGATCGTCGATCACAATGATTTCATTACTAGGTTGGCATTCATGTGAAGATATCAAAAGCTCTCCAACATCGCCTACAAAGGTTGATCAAATGCAAATTAACACACAACATTGAAAAGTGAAATATTCAAATGCAAATTATATATACCTTTGTTAAATATGTTTGAATCCTCTTTCGTCCCAACAGTCTTCTCTTTCTCTCCAATCCAAAAAGAAGGACGTTGTTGGTACACAACTATGGCAGATGAAGGATCTGACACAAATCCTACAAAAGGGACCCAAACAAAAAAATTATTTTTAGCCTATTGCAAAGAGTAACAGAGAGAATATACCATCATATGTAGGAAAAGCCTCGCGTTGTTTATTTGGTGTGCCTTCTTCATCAGAGCATTCTTCAATAATCACTGGCTCTTCCACTCTTGCCTCTTCGTTGTGTTCACTGTGTGTACTATAAGCACGGTCATCAAATCCACTCCTTTCCTGTTGAACTCCACCTCGACCAGCCAACTGGAGAAACAAATCAATTTTCTTTTCCACTCGGCTGAAGTGCTCCAACATCTCACCTCGTAGCCTCTCCTCAACTCCTTTCAATTCTAGTTTTATTATGTCAGTGATATAATCATAAGAAGTTGTTGGTCGTCGTCCAGCTGCTTTAGATGAATGTTCATGGCTAGACACAGATGGTGTATCACATTTTCTTGATGGTGCATCATCACTCTCATCATTTTCTTCACCATCATCCTCAAAATGGGAATTATCTAGCTTAGGATCGACATCATCATCAAAAGGTCCAGATTCTTTCCAAAATGGTTCCAACAATTCATCTTCTGTAGGATTTAGAGTGCAATGTACCTCAATCTGAGAAAACAAGAATATTTAAGTATTCAGTCAATTGTTTAGCTATAATTTCAATACGCCATGTAGATATTATTAAACAAAACTCACATTTGACGATTCCAAAAATGAGCAAAATGTTTCCCCCCGAATTTGTTTGCACATTTCCCAGCCTATCATTTTTGAATTCTAGAGTCGTCCATCACACGACCGAATCTTTTTCCAATACTAGGAATTGCTTCAAACGCCCAAATCTGTACAATCAAGAATATAATTTTCAGTAACATAATTAAGAAAGTTTAATGTATAAAATACTTTTACAAAATAGTACCATGATTGCAAGGGGAAATCCATGGAGAGAATACGGATATCGTTCAGAAGTTGTATGATTCTTCAAAATTTCTCCCAAATTACGCTTGAAGACCTTAGTAGTGTACTCATATGATTTTTTTTCCCATGAGTAGTTGTTAAATCTATCGAGATCATCCACCAAATAAAACCAAAATGGGTTAATATATGTATTCTCTTCTGCAGCCAAAATTACATATACCAATATAACGAGCAGACCCAACTTATATTTATCGTTCTTGTGCTTGCAACGTTTGAAAACATCTAATAATAAGCTTCTCTTTATTCTACCGTTGCAACGCTTGAAACGTTCCTTAACCAACCTACAATTATACCCTAGAGTCGGATCCTCATCCTCCACATCTTCTGCTTTAAACCCAGTTACCAATGTAAACTCTTGCAATCCAAATCTTGCAAGCTTATCTCCAATTTTAATCCATATGTCATTTTCTTTTGGGGTGCTTATCGACCTCAAAATTAACTGGTGGACCAATTGTGATGTAAGCTTTATATCTCTCGTGCTCAACAACTGTCCAAAGCAAGAGAGTGTGAATAAATCTTGATGTATGTCATCCAAATTGTAGAATACTTCATCGATCAATTTCATTCTACACCTATTACTTATCTTTACGTTCACTATATCTTCAACATCCATTTTTTCCTGCAACCAAAAATGCAAAACAATAATTGAGTTAGGAATCAAGGAAATTACATATACAGTTAACTACAAGAAATTATGATACATTTAATGATGAGATGTAGATTCATATTGGACATCACTCGAGATAAAATTATTACATTATTAGTGGGCAAATGACATTATTTAATGCCTCAGCCCGACCAAAAAAACACAGTGGTGATGTTAAATTAAAGAAAAGTAACAAGATTTTCTTCAACTCAATAAACCGTAATAACAAGGCCAATGCTAGACCAAAGTGAGTATTATACTAAACCCCTATTTGACTCATTTTTATTTAGTTCTCTACTTATTTATTGTTGAAGGGGGATAACACAAGTTACCCTAAGGAAGTAAACTAGTTTCAGGAAGCCCATAAAGCTCATACACCCTATGTCCACCACTCTCTCCAAAAAAAAAATGCTTCTATACCTCTCTTTCTATTATTTATCGTCAATCTTCTTCAAAGACAAGCATAATCAAGAAACCAAATTTTCAACAGAAAAAATCCATCTATCAAGGTGGAAAAGCTTCAGTTTTTCGCCCCAAACTATTCTATAAAGACACAAACGATAAAACCAGACCAAAAAATGATAACATAAACAAAGTAAAGAGAAAAATAATTCAGAAATTTCAAAAGGGTAGTTACATTGTTGGCCTGGCCAAAAACAAATAAATATAAGAAAAAAATGCAAGAAATAAGATTGAATTGCAATTCTGGGCAAGAAACTTTGTCACCTTATTTCTTGTCTATAAATATGCGTCTGTTGCAAATGCTTGAAAATCCTTAGTCATCCCATTTTATTAAAGCAGCAACTGATCCTTTGCGAGGAATATGATAAATATATGCGGGGTGTGAAATGGAAAGATTGACAAAATGTCTGGGTTTAGACTAGAATTTTTCGGTTATTGACATTCAAAAAAATGACGAGCAGACAGAATGCAGTCGATTTTACAGAAGGCGGAGAAGGGGAAGAAGGAAGCCGTTCATTTTTTAAAAAAATGGAGAAGGGTTTTACGGCAGGTGAAATGAGGGAAAAATGGTAGATTTTTGAGTTAATAGTTGAAAGGTAATTTTGTCATTTTACCATTTTATTACATTTTGATTTTATTTTATTTTTAAATATGAGTCAAAGGCCATTTGTCCAATTACATTGGTGAACCCGGCTAACTGGCCTAATTTCCCACCTTAAATTCATTTCTCATTAATTTCATCATCATTAATTTCCTTGTATGTCTTCTTTTAATATAATTTGAATTATCATTAGGGATAGTTTACCATTAATGTAGGCATCATTGCAAGAATCTTTTTCTCTCTCTCCAATATTTTCAAACATTCATTTGATATTACCCCATTTCATTGGTTATCCTTGAATTTGGTCAAAGCCACTTTTAAGAAATGACCGTTTCCATTACATAATGATTGTCCACTAACACTAAAATTTAGCAAATGTAGAGCAAGTCTACAGTTACACAGTTACAGACAGCAAAAAAAAAAAAAAAAAAATTCCAGAAAGATTACAGAATACTTATATGGGAGTGGGTCCCCTTTTTTGGACAATATTTAATTCACACGAGGCCCACCCCCCATGTGGATATCTGTACAATTTCTGTTAAAAAATTTTTTGTACAAACGGAATTTTTGACTAATTAAGTACCTGTTTTGTTTGAATTAAGATTCAAATAAAATTTCAAGTCAAAATCAATAATTTATTTTAATCACAAATTTCATCCGATCCGCAACTTATATTCATTAATTTTTATTAAAATTTATTAAGAATCTATTTTTTATTAAAATTTATTATTCTACACAAAACATAAGCTAAATACAAAATCATGATTCATTCCATGTTAAGCTTTTGTTTGATCCTCATTATTAAAATACATTTGGACCCCATGTGCTAATTTTTAAAAGGTTTGGGATTGTGAATGGTACAAAGTGAAAGTTGGGGTAAAGTCTACAAAAAGTTGAAAGGTGTGAAACCGCTGCTGCAACTATTCCATTTCTATCTAAAATAACATTGTAAATACTATTTCCTATAATTACTCCTTTGCTGGAGAACTAATCCGTAGAGATGCAACGACCAAGAAAAATGGGTGTGAGGTTTGATAAGAATTTTATTACGAATCATTGTTGTAAATCACATAGACGGTGATTTATCTTGTACATGGTGACCAACATTTTTCGTGGATGCAATTAAATGATCTTTTGCTAAATCTCAAATGTATTTCTTCTTTTGATAAAATGTATTTCTTCTTTCTTCTTTTGATAAAGAGTCTGTGAATGCCATCTCAAATAGACTCTTACCCCTCGGGGACGTATCTCGATGAGGAGAATCGAAGATTCTCTTCATCATCAGGCTCATCATCCCAATACTATTGAGATAAACGCCTTTGAGATGGCAAGAGTAGTTCTTTTCATATTGCAAATTAGGTGCCATATTTGGATGTGTCATCTCATCCAAAGCATCTCAACTTAGTTACAAGATAGAACCCCTCAATATTGAAAAACTCTCGTGCTTTTCAAACTAGTTTGAACCACATTATGTCCTCATTTGGATGCTATACTTCCATTATAAATATGATGTTGAGCTCAAATTTGTGCCACGCCGAATCAAAGCACCATCATCCAAGGGAAATAGCAATGGATAATCTAGAAAACCACTAGAGGTAGCTAAGAATTTTCGTTCTAGAACCAGTCTCACCACTTAGTTATTTTCTCTTTTCTTTCCTGTTTACCAACTCCAAATGAACCAAGTGAATACACATCAAATTAAAAGGACCAAGACATTTGAATTCATAGTTCAAATATTATACTTTGATAGAGAGTAGACGAGATGGGATTGGTATAGTGAAATTGACCACGAGATTAAATCAAAATAATTGGATTTAATCCATGGTTCACAATTCTCACCAAACTCTCTAGTTCAATAAACGTGTGCCACGTGATTAAACGATCCATCTCACAATTTCTTCCGCTTCTCAGTGCTTTTCTACGAAATATTATTTTCTTGTGTTTTACTACAGTATTTCAAAGAATAATGCTATGAGCACAATTAGTATTAAACAATGTGCAGGTGACAATTTTGTGCCATAAATAGGGATGGAAAAATTATCTGATTCCACCTTGAAAACGGTGGGGATCCCCTGCCCAATTTAATAACCAGGGTGGGAATGGGGAACATAGTTTTCAACTTTTGTATTATTTTTTTTTTTTCATTTTATTGTATTTGATTTTTAATTTTATAATTCTAAATTGGATTTTAAAAATAAAAAATATATATATTAAAAGTTAAATAAACAAGTAAACAAAGGTAAATGAGTTTTTTTTTATTAATCCTAATCACCTCCCCATTGTCACCCTTTGCCAATGGAAAATGTCATTTGTACATTTCAAATTGTACATAATGTTGGATATTGCCTTTGTTTTACTAAAAAAAAATGTTGGAGGGAAAACTCTGTTTTTTTTTTTTTCTTTTTAAATTGTAGAAATTGTCGCAAACTCAAACTTTGGTGTACTTTGTGGTGAGTTTCAATTTGCTACGTTGTACTATTTATTTCAAATAGATTGCCATAATTTATGGCAAATGAGGAGTATCTTCGCCAATTCTTCCGTAGTTCGAATACTTCGTTCGATAATTTTAGTAGTATTGTTTTCCATAATTTTTCTAACTACAACAAAATAAAAAATAAATTGAGATTTTGAAAAAAGAAAAATAAATGAAGGGGCTGAGTGGCTCTTGAATTGGCTCGGTTCATCCCAATGATGGGCGAGCCAATGGGGCAAACTGAGTTTGGAAATTGGCCAACGAGCTAGCTCTTGCTCGACTCACCTGTTGACCATTCGGCTCATTGCCAACCCTGCATCATGTTTATAAATATTCTGTTGAGGGTCTCGAATTGATCAAAATATGCTTTTCAGTGGGAGTCCATAGCATATCAAGTCAAGATTATAAAGGTCTATATGAGAAACAAATAGTATGCAAATATGGTAAATCGTATTAATTTTTCTAGCTTATATCTCTTTGTTCAAAACGTTCTATTAGTATCTTGTCGTTCTTTGTAAATGAGAATTATTGACTAATTTTTCTAAATTAGAATATTGCTTCACCAAAACCACATTTCCTATTCATTTTTTCGGCCCATAGAATTATCTTATAACTACCCGAACTGCCATAGCTATTTCCAAAAGAAAGAAGAAACAAAATTTAAACCATAAACCGATAATGCAATCAAAGTGGCTCCCTTAGTTGCTTTTGCTGATGGGAAGTAATGCCGCCAGCCTGCCAATTTGGTTTACTTGCATGCCATGATCAACTCTTTCATGCTCACCTGAGATGACGTTTTGGAGGTTGCGACAAGGGTGCATTTGGTGGATGGTTAGGGAAGTTTGGCGGACTAGGAGGCGGAGGAGAGTAAAAGTAGAACCATGCAGGAGGTGGAGGTGGTGGTGACAAGGCTACGTGTGGTGGATGGTTAGGCAAGTATGATGGACTAGGAGGTGGAGGAGAGTAATAGTAGAACCGCGCAGGAGGCGGAGGTGGTGGTCTGTGCAACCTTTTTCGTTGAGGTGTTGGTGGTGGGCTTGGCTTACGCACACACGGCGGAGATCGACTCCTATTGCGGATAATACGATGATTTAGAGTCGGAGTAAGATTGTGATCGTAAGATGAAATATAACAGTGCGATTGAGCTGAAATTAGGGTCGTAAATGTTACCAAAACAAGGATTAATCCAATCCTTGTTTTTGGGATGGACCAAATCATTGACATGTGTTGGAACTTGTCTTAGTGAAACGTAAGTGTGTGAATACATGTTCAAGGTGACAAATTTATAAGTGGAGTGAGAATATATGGATTAATACCAAACACCCAATAAATCAGTAGAAAATCGAATAAATTATGCAAGAAAATCCACCACCAACCAACCTTTCCTTGCGTGCTTTCTTTTTTTTTCGACTTTAGTTGGTCATTGAGTAAAAGTTTTCAACATATTTTTCAACTAATTACGCCTTTAAAGTTGGGATTTGATAAAAACGACAATGACAATTAAAGATTAAACAAATTGAGACCAGACAGAATTTTAAAATTTTGTTACTTTTATTGTTCAACTCCGTCCACTCTAACATACTAAACATGTCATAAGCTTTTATTCGAGAACTTTTCAACCAAATATCGATGAAAGCATCCTAAACCAATTTGTTATAGAGAGACATTACCGACACGATCACATTCTTGAAACAACTTGAGCATCACCTCACAGGGTTAAAATATATATTTCAAACAAGAAATAATAACTGTACAGTACAGTTAACAAGTATTAATTTGGTCAGCTTCTCAATTTCTAATTTAAATACGCATGTAAAGCTTCTGATGATCGAATGATCATTTAGGCATACGACTATACATTTAGCATACGTTCAACCAAAGCTTGGCCAAGAAGGCTTCTTAGAGTTAGTCAACTGGTTCACATATAACTATATAATTACAGCTAACAAGAAGCGATAACCTCTATAGACTTGGACAATGGCCTATAGAACTAAAGGGATAAACACCGGAGTTTTTATATTACAAACTCGACTGGAGCAGAAAGGGGCAACCAGAAATCATAGTTTGTTAGGAGTGTCAGGAAATGACTTTTCATGATCTTCCAAATGTCATTTGCAAACAGTTTTCAGTCTCTTCGCAGACTGCACGAACCCGGCTATGACTTGCAACTCGTCCAATTGCTACATAAATAGAAGACAATACGCCCAATCAATAATACAACTGCAATAATACATCGTATAATGGTATATCTTGAGAATAATCTGGTTCTTGATCAGCAACATGAAATCATCAGTTGGGGTAAAAAATGATGTCGGCAAATACCTGAGATAGGAAATGCCTCTGAACAACATCAATGAGTTGCTCCTTGGACGGGTTAGGAATGGCATCCACCTGACGAAAAATTTCAGAGCATTAAGTTCTGGAACTAAAGTTGCTTTGATCAAACCTAAAAGGGTTAAAACCGCCAGTGGGCATTGAACTTTTGATGAAATTTTAGGTTAGTCAATAGATTTAATCTGTACCAAGTTGGTCATTGAACAGGAACATTGTTACAATTTGATCATAAGTGAAACTGACAAACATGGACGCAGTGTCCAAATTGTAACAAGTTTAAGTTTTGAAATCAAATTAGAACAAAATGAAGTTTAGCAACCAACATGAAATTTTGCTAAAAGTTTAGGGGCAATCTGTGTATTTAACCCAACCTAAAAATATAAATAAGTCTCCTCAGCATAAAAACCCACTTACAAGGTTAAAGTGCCGCAAATATCTCCATAACGCAGCCATCTCAAGTTTGCTAAGGTCAATTTTCTGTACATCGGTGTTTTAAAGTAAAATTCGTACACATTGTCATAACCTTCATTAAAGGTAAAAAAAGGCAAAAATGATAACAGATAAACTCTAAAAAGTGTAAAGCTTTTCTCACCATGGACCCCCTTGGAGTAGAAATAGATCCTTTAGAGTGTGAGTCACATGAGAGAGACTGGCTAAGAGTCCTGTGAGATGACCCAGTCGGCCTGTGAATTCGATGCCTTGACCTATGAGACTTTTGAGTTTCATCGGATGCTAGGAAAAAAGAATACACAGCATAATTACATTTTATGGTGGGCCTAAAGAACAAGAATAAAGTAAAGCAACAAGCAGAGCTTGCTGGAATAAAAGGTGTACAAAAACATAGAATCCTAAGAAACAACCTCAAAAACCTTTCCATTAAATTGAAATAACTAAATCCAAAAAAAAGTAAGAAAAATCTCTTTTATCTTTCACTAAATCCACTGAAGTACAAGGCACGGGACAGCATTTATGTTGAAGTTTCATTAATTTCCTACTTTATAAATAGGAATACAAGGGATCATCTTTTCAGTACAAGAAAAGAGAAATTTGAAAAGAAAAAACATGTATTTCCCCTTCTTCATTACAGTAAAAATCAGAAGCAATAAGTAGACATAGATTCACATTGAGGATGAACAACTATAAATCATTGTGTTTTGGCGTGTGCTTTTCTGTATCTCGTTTTGTTTATTATTGCTCTCAAGATTGGGACTAGAGCTTAATCCTAACAATTTCTGGGCCACGGCCACATGTCAAGGACACTTTTAAACTTGTGTCTGTTGCTTTGCAACAAAATTCAAGTGAAGGAGGGGTCTGAATATATATAGATTTGGGGAACACAGAAAATTACATGTCCAAAAATGGTTATTAGGTTTCAAACAAGTGTACATATGTTTATTTTTTAAAATATAAATTATTATTTTAACTTATCAAGCAAGAAACAATACTACAACTATGTTTTTAAAATTAAACTCACCCATATCAGATCCATTCCACTGCACATTTTCAAATTCAATGTCATCATCATCCTCGTTTCCAGTAGGAGCTTCAAGTACACTTAAAGCATTCCTTTGAAGTTTTACCTCTATGCCATTGGTAAGAACCTGCATTTTAGAGAAACCATATTTAACAATCAAATAGCAGAATAAAGTCATAAATCCCTTGTAAGTTTTGTATATTTTTCTGTTTATAGGAACCTACAAATGAGTATACTCGTGATAAAATCGAAGCCCGCTTCTCGGAACCAAGAATTTTCATGCTAGTTATGAAATTCCAAATGAGCATTACAAGAAAGACTAATTTTCTGCCGAAGGGAAAAGTAAGAAACAAAAAAAAAAAAATTGTGATAATAAGCAACATTTATGTTAAAATCAAATTCAGATAGACTTTCAAGGAAAGTTAACCAGTTGAGTCGAAAAGATTTGGTATTCGCAGTCGTTATAAGTCTATGTTCTATCAGAAGGAATTGCACATAAATGAACACCATCTATAATTCCAACTCCCAGTTATAAATGGTGAAATAAAAATCAATTACTCCAACACCAACTCCTAAAATAATTTAAAATTCAACCAAGCAAACAAAGAAAACCCCATTATCTTGTTGAAATAAATCTTAAATTATGAATGGAAGAAATCAATATCACTTTGAAGCTGCAATGAAAGAAATCCTAATATCCAATTAATTTTAAAAAGTCACAAATTATTTATACTATCCCAGATTCAAAAATATCTATGATAACAGCAGATCCACTCACAAAAACCCACATGCAACAAACTCCATTATGAAATACCCAAATTTAGCGCGCACACGCAGAGCAATCAAAAGAGAAAATTTTGAACAAAATTCACTCTAAAAAGGTATCTAGCTTCATAATTTTGAATAAAATTGTAATCCAATATATCAAAAGTAGAAAAAAATTGACAAAATCCCATCTCAAATTCACACGCAAAATGGAACTTATTGCCATTAAAATTCAAGAAATACTCAAATTACATATAGTTCGATTCAAATTTTCAAAAAATAAAATAAAAAATGAATTTACTAAATTATCTCGCATTTTCTTCAAATAAACAAACCCACATTATTAATACAACATCAAATTCATTATCCCAAAAGACTCAAACTTTTGCAAGAATTTACCAGCCAATGCCATCCACCAAGCCCAACAGCTTTCTTCACCACGCCTTGAAGCCCCACCAGTACAGACTTGGTGCGGTTATTTCCAGTCACCACCACCTTAGTATGACGTGGCAGCACAGAGAGCTCCTCCTCACTGCTCTCGCCACAGCTCTGAAACTGTGAACAGTGTGAAGAAAATCCTCCATTGTGTATGTTACTCTCTACTGCAGCTTCCAGCATTTCCAATTTTTTTCCAAAAACCCACAAAAGATAACAAAATTTTGCAACCTCAGGCTTTGAATTTAGGCCTGATCGGAAGATCCTGCATTGGTGAGTCCAAAAATGAAGTCTTCAGGTTAAAGAGTGTTGGAAATTGGGGGTGAAATTTGGGTTCTTTTGGAGAGAGAAAACACAAAGAGAGGAAGAGGATGAGAGTGACTAGTGTGTGTTTTTACTAAAGAGAAACTTTATTATTGTTTGATGTGTGAAGGCTATGAATCCCGAAGACCTGAAATGGACCAACGAGAAGCTGCCACGTATGGGAAATGGCTCGTCAATCATGCAATAGAGGCTTGCGTTGCGGCATGATGCAATACCACTACTCGGTGAGTTACATAGTGTTGACTGTTTGACTCCTTATGAAATGACTAAATTGCCCTTTGTTTTCTTGTTCTCACCTTTTTATCAAATTTATGGGTAATTGGCGCAAAACGTCTTTACATTTGACGGTGTTTGTGAAAAATATCCTCACATTTCATTTCTTGATGCGAAACGTCCCTACCTTTCACTTTTTTTGCCCTGAACGTCTTTTTCACCTAATTTTATCGTAAAATGACTAATATACTCTCATATATAAATAAAATAAAAATAAAAATAAAGAAAAAATTACAGTCATATTCCCAAACTTTTTCAAAGGTACAAAACAGTCCAAATGTCTTGTTAAAACATAAAAAATGAAAACAAAAAAATAATATCTCTGCTTCCCCCCTCCCTCCCAACCACCATAGCAACCCCCAGTCCACTCGCCTCCTCCTCCTCCTCCTCCTCCTCCTCCTCGCCCAACCACCACAAAAGTTGTTGGAAAGAGTGCTCACTGAATAATACATAAATCAGGTCATCTAGTTCAACCCAAGCTTCTGACCTATTTCAATTGAACGATGTGTCGTTACATATCTCTCCGCCTCTACCCCGTTGCCGACACACAATCCCCTGCTGTGAGTCCGCCTTCAAAACCGCCTTCACAGCCTCCAACCCTTCATTTGTTGACCGCCCATTGCCTGAAGGAGAAAAATGTCCAATCGGCCTGTCGAAATCATCAAATCCTGATCAAGTCGATGACTTGGGAGCTGTTCCCCGAGCTCCATAAGGCTCCGAGCTCAATGTTCAAATTATAAAGTTATTTTTTGGCTGCCTAAATTACCTTTAAATTTTGCCATTCTTTTGGCATTTCAAGATATATTTTTTTCATATTTTTCTTTCCATCCACACTTAATGTTTTCTTGTATTTTATGCAATTGCATTGTGAATGGAAATAAAAAAGTTAGTATCCTTCACCTGCCGCACTCACCTTCCCCTGCACCCTCGAGCTCCTTGAGTTCCTGAATGCCACCTCTCAACTCTAGTCATTTGATGATAATTCGCTGAAATTGCGTGCTGAGTTCTTGCTTTATGTCCACACGATGGCGCTCGGGTTTTGAGTGAGCTTAAAGACAATGAAAATTTGGCGGGAAATGAGAATTTTGATGGAGGAGTTAAGAGAAATGAAGAGTTGAGGGTTTTACAAGGGTTTCTGGTGGTGGGTTCGAGTAGGTTGAAGCCAGATTTGATTGAGTTGGAAGAAAACAGAGAAGAAAATGATGGGTTTTTCAGGGGGTTTCACGGAAAAGGAAATAATGGGATTGATGGAGTTAATTTTGAAGATTCCAGACATTTTTGATATGTTGGTTTCTTGATAGGTTGGTGCTCTTTCACGTCTTGTTTTGGCTTTCTTTGGTGGTCGGAAGATGGCTGAAAATGGTCGATAGGGTGGCGGTGGGACAGGGGTGAGTTTTGGGAAGAAAATGAAGTTTGGTGAGTTATTTGCACACTTTTTAAAAAGTTTGGGCTCGTAGTTACAATTTGTTCTTTATTATTCTTTTGTTTTATTTATATATCAGGGTATATTGGTCATTTTATGTTAAAAATTAGTGAAAAAGACGTTCATCGCAAAAAAATTGAAAGGTATGAACGTTTTGCACTAAGAAATGATAGGTATGGATGTTTTCCACAAACACCGTCAAAGGTAGGGACGTTTTACGCCAATTACCCCAAATTTATTTCCCCCACATAAATTAGCCACTGTTTGGAAGCGACTTTTAAGCAAAATTTGTACTGCTTCACAATGTTAACAGTCGTAGTTATTGATCAAATTGTAGCAAAATTATATATGTACCATTTTGACATTTAATTCATTCTATTTGAGAGAAGGACATTTATGGTAATGTGATTCATGTTGTCAATAATTTTATTTTTTTTGTTGATGTAAAAACTCGTAACTGCTACCCGTGAGTACGCACTGGGTAAACCTAGCTACATGTACAGTAGTTCGCAAACTACACATGAGAAATAAACTGCACTAGACAAGTCCGATGCAACGGATTCGACCGAATAAGTGTTGGCAGGGAATTCGAACTCGTGACCTTTGGCATACGCGTTCACCTGCTCCACCAACTCGACCACCCCCGAAAGAGTCATGTTGAGTCAATATTACGATAGCATAAGGACCCACCTACATTTTCAACCGTTGCGATTTTACTTAAAATCTTGTAAGAATCGCTTCGGACAGGGGCTTAGTTTTGGCTTTATAACCAAAAATGTTAATAATTACTATAATCATAACATAATCTACACATCTAGAACTACAACAATTAAGTATGAGAGTAATATTATTCTTTGTCAAGGCGAATATGTATTTTCTTCATTTGGACACATTATTTTCTCTGTAAAAATTGTTGTTGATGTGTTTCTTTATCTAAATTCTCAACAAGTGAAAACGTGGATGTATTTAGCTTATAGTAAACAATTTCACATTATAACTTTAGCCATAAAGTTCTAGTTTTGAATTTTTCGCATACACAATGCATTAGAGATTAACGTTCAATCTTCCCTTCGTCTTTTGAGTATATAAACTTGGATTGGTTGTAATCAACTATTCGGCGGGAAATAATTTCAATTAAACTTAATAAAATTAATTTTTTTTTTATTTCAATTTCATCTTTTAAACTTGGTTGATTTTTTAAATATGCCTATCATTAAAAGTGAAAATATAAAAATAAGTTGATATTCATAATCCTTCAAAAGAAAGACATATTTATCATAATACCTTGTACATCACTACTAACTCGTTTCAATTGGTTTTCTTTTCTTTAACTTTCAGCTCGATAAATTTAAAAAATTCAAATTTTGTAGGCTAACAAGAGCGCCTAGATATGATTTTTCGAATCAAAGATCTAAGTATTTTGCATAGCTTGTCTTCTCTAGAAGCTTCCTTCATTTACTAACCAAAATTTTACGCGCTTCTCTTTTTCTATTATTATGATTTTTCTTTTCTTTAACTTTCAGTTCGCTTAATTTAAAAAATTCAAATTTTGTAAGCTAGCAAGAGCGTATAGATATGATTTTTCTAATCAAAGATCGAGGTATTTTCCATAACTTGTCTTCTCTAGAAACTTCCTTCCTTCACTATCTAAAATTTTACGTGATTCTCTTTTTTTATCATGATGTTATCAAATAAGCTCTTAATGAATTAAAAAAAATACAAAAATTAAAAAAGAGATATAAAATAAGAAGGGTGTTTTAGTAAAATTATAAAATGGAAGGGCGCGCCAGGGGAGGTTACAAAGTAGAACCGTAACGGAAGCCAGAAATTAATGGAGTGGACCCACCGTCGGTGTTGTCTTATCCGATATGGGCCCACTTGTCTGTCTCCCATTATTTATCATACAATTTGCTGTATCTATTTTATATATATATGTATGTATCCGTATCTCCATAATAATTCTCTAATTTTAACAATAAAATAATAAATACGTTTCCCGCCATAACTGAGTAACATGAGCCGTTGGATGATTTCTGCGGAAATTCGTTGGTTGGATTGGATTCATGAGAAGTAGTAGGAGTTGTTCAATGATCACAAAGCTGAAAGGGTAGCAAGTCTTTGCCAATAAGTAAAGCAATTTTGAGCTTGACTGAAAGCATGTTTGGTACAGTTTAAAATCTAATTAAAATTAAAAATGTGGTCGTTATTGGGTCTTACCTATTTAATAAAAGTCAACAATAACGACTATATTTTCAATTTTAATTTGATTTTAATCTCTACCACACACCCTCTGAGTTGAACAAATGTCGTGCAGCACGAAATTCCATAGCATTACCTTTCGCATTATTTTAATTTCGTTCATTTTAATATATATTTTATCGTTTAATTTTGCATTCAAACTCTCCTTACTTCTTAATCTTATGTTCTTCAAAATTTATTTTTTGCAAAATATATATTCTAAAAAATAGGGGTTATAGTTGGTGTAATAAGTTGTTTGAATCATCAACCTTCTTATTTATAAGATATGAAATTGATATGATTTATGGGTGGATAGTATTGGGATTTGATTGTAATTGATTTCAGATGTATTATAATGAAGGATGTTAGGCTCTCTTTGAGAAAAAATTTAATAAAAATATAGGCTGGTTACAAATTAATCTAATCGATAATTTTAAGTTGTTCAAATCATAGTTCTACATTGGTCAAGTTGGTTAGCGGTGATCTTTCTCCTTTTTGAAGTTTAATTTAAGGAATAATTGCAGTCATCATTCAAAATCTTTTAAATTTTTCAAGTTTTATTCAAATCTTTGATTTGCGGCAAAAGGACCTATAGATGATTTTCGTCCAAGAATTTGTTAGTTAATCAAAAGTCAACATTTGACCATAATTTAACAAATTCTTGAAAAGGGTAAAATGATATTTTTGTCTTTTACTAATTGAAAAAAAGGAGAAATTGCATCTAAAATTCCAAACCCTTGAAGAGCATGTGTCCCAAATTTTAATAAATGTGTGTTAGAATGACCTCTAACTATTTTCACCCAAAACATTTTTTGTTGATAAAAATATTCATATTCTTTGATCCGCACATCCACCCAACCCTAATGCCTAACCTTTAACCCACCTAATCCCATCCATTGGTAGGTGTCGAAGCCTATGTCATCGCCACCGTTGTTACTGTTGATTTCGAAGATATATTTTTTAAATCTATTATTTATTTTTCTATTACTTTAAAGATTCTTGTTAGAAGGAAATGAAATTAATGGAAATGAAAAATTGGGATCGACAGAGGTGGAGGACATGATGCAGTGACGGTAACAAATGCCGATGTAACCGCAGCTCAAGCGATGGTGTATTATTTGAGGCTTATCGATCAAGGCAAATGAGGTTTCTTCCATTGGTGGTTTAGGGTTAGGATTTGAGGTTGGGTGGACAAGAGAGATGAATATTTTTTATCAATCTCAATCTCGCAACAAAGTCATCCACCTTTGCTTCCTCATTTCCTCCATCCCTGGTAACCATTTTTCTCCATAAACTCAATTTCTCCTGACAAGAACATTTCAAAATTAGAAATAAACAAATAAAGATAAATAAATTATCTTCAAAATCAACCGTAGCTAGTGGTGGCTAGTGGCGAATTTAGGCATTCTTCATTGAATGATAAAAAAGAAAGTTAAGTTTCTTTTTTCGAACAACATAACATTAATTAAAACATTTGAATACATTAGTACAAACATTACCTATTAGTTTTCATACTTTGAAAATATCCTATGTTTATTTTGTTATCAATATTATAAAATGTATCGTTCTTAATATACATGATTGGACTATCATTGGATGATCAATCTCCAATTCAATCATCCAGTTGATTTTTAATAATCTTTATTGCTGAAAATACTTTTTGGCAATTAAAAGAATTAATGCTAATGTTACATGCCGTAGAGTGATGGGTACGCTTCATTTTTTTTTTTATTATAACCAACTTTTGTGCAAAATGACTAAAGACTCGTAATCCTTCAAATTTTGTTAGTGCACATAACCATAATTTGTTCATCAAGTGCCAAAATCCCTTGTTGAAAACATCAATATCATGTTTTTTGCAAGAAAGATAATATATTTTCAAAAAAGAATCCTATCCATTCTCTTTCGTTCTCTGAAATTATTTTTTTATATTGCATCACTAAATCATGGTACGACAATGTTTTGATATTTTGTTTGTAATACTTTAGACAATGTAAAATGAGAATTATATGCTGAAAATGACAAGCGTGGGTATTGGAAGAAAAATGAATTTGGAGCTTAGAAATTGGGATGCAGAAAGTAGAGAGAAAAATTCGTGCAAATGGGAAAAGATGAAGCAAAAAAAAATACCAAAAATAAGAATTTTGTAAGGTCAGGTGACCCCTTGTTTGGTAGTGATTTTGATCAAAGTTGATAAAATGTGTGGTTAAAAAATTGTGAGATCCATGAAAAAATGAGATTAAAATTGATTGTTAATTTTAGGGTTGGACAAAAGTTCCTCAACCGAACCGAATCGAGCGGTTCTTCATAAATTAAATATTTGAACAAGTATCTGAATCGAGAACCGATGAATTTGATCCGGTTCACAGTTCTAGGCCAAGAACCGAAGAACCAAATCTAAATAATTTTTAAAAATTTTTATTTTAAATTAATTAAATTTTTTTAATTTTTTTCTAAACAAATTAGCAAATTAATCAGGTAAATTTAATTTTTTGTTTGAATTTTCTGGCCCAATTAATATTTAGTATTAATATCTACTTTTTGATATTTGTATATATTGAATTAATTTAATTGGACAGTTTGTTATTTATATATTTTTAAATTGGGCTACGTTAATTTGTAATAGTTACGAATGAATATGTTATTAGTTATATTTATGTAGTGTTGTTGTAAATGTTAAAAAATTTAATTATGGTACGGAACCGAATAGAACGGAACGGAATCGAACTTGAATGGTTCCATAATTATATTTGGACCCGACAATTCCATTTATTAAATATCCAAAAGTTTTGGGTCGTACCGAACCGAACCAGACCATGTCAAGTCCTAGTTAATTTTGAAATAAATTAAAAACTAAATTTTAATCGAAACGGGGGCAAAGTCTCTAATCCACCGAAAAGGGGTATCAAGTAAGTGGGTTGGGTTTTTTTATGAGACCCCTAGTGCACCAAATAAGTGGGCTGTTTTTTCTTATGATGATCCTAAAGTGTTGAGGCCCAACACCTATTCCTAGTTAGCCTTGGGCCAGGGGTCGTCATTCATTTTCCCTGCTTTCTTCACTTAAATTCAGTGTGCTTTGGTTTAGTTCTGGATGAGTCCTCTTTATCTACAATATATGGTTTAAACACACTGACGTAGATAACATTGTGAGTTTTGCACCATGACCTAGTTCTACTTTTTATGCAATTTTTCAATTCACTTCATAATGAGTAATGACTCGATACATTTTGGCATCCATCTAGGATCTTTTCCTCTAGAGGATTTTGTGATCTTCGGTCCAAGAGTTTAACTCTCAATCTTCCATATTGAGTTATAGAAAATGACGGTTCGAGTGAGAAAACTTATTGTAATTCAAATATTTTTTGATTAAGAAAACTTATTGAGTAGTACTACTTAGTATTATTAGTGCTAAGCATCAATATAAATAACATGAAAGTGTAATTAATTGATATACTGTTTTAAAAAATAAGAAAATGAGTTATATTTAAAATGACGTATCACTTGCATTCCATTTAAACTGGTGTCATAACATCAGTGATATTACCTAACATTATTCTTTTTCTTATTAAAGTTTTTAGAGCACTCAAGTCATAGTCGCTATTGACATAATCAAGACAGTAAGCAAAAATAGTTACATTTTATAATTGTTAGTTTGCCGCCGTCAATGAAATAGGCCCCGTCTGATCTTGCTTAAAATTCAATTAAAATTGAAAATATAGCCGTTATTGTGTCCCACTCGTCTAATAAAAGTCAACAAAACGGCTAATTTTTCAATTTTAATCTCTACCGAACACGCCCATAGTTTTAAAAATGTAATCACACACTTTTCAAAAAAATTCCCTACTTTTTAGTCATATTTTTCATTAAAAGAAAGGGGACTCAGACAGAGCCTAAATGGATTAAATTATTCTAAAACGGTGTATAGCAAATGTACAACAAACCCACAAATAATCATAATGATACGAACTAAATAAAGAAAAATTGAATATAAATGAGACAAATAACATACACGTGACATTTAGTGCCTGTTTGACAATCATTATTTCAAAACCTTTTTTTTATTTTTTTTTACATAATCATTTTCAACTACACATTCACACAATAAAATATTCTGCACGTAAATCCAAAATTTTCTCAACTTTTTAATCACACATTTTTTTTTAAAAACTCTATTTTACCCCAAATAATGATTGTCAAATAGGGGCATAATTGTTCATCCATTTTAAAGCGAATTTGCACTGCCAAGAATAAATTTTTAACCCCAAGTCATATATATACTCACAAATAACTAAGACGAGACTTGAATCTAACATTGATAGTTCTTGAATCTTGAAAATGGTGTACAAGTGCTACCTATTAATTAACGTTATATATTATTTATAATTTGAACTTTCCACAACAAGTCGTTGTAGTATAGTGGTGAGTATTCCCGCCTGTCACGCGGGTGACCCGGGTTCGATCCCCGGCAACGGCGTTTAAATAATTTTTTTGTGGGGTTTCATTTTCCTGCAAAATTGCATCAAGTCATCAACCGTGGCTTCAAAAATCATGGGTCACCCACGTCAAATCTGCAAAAGCCCAATTAATTATTTTGGATCCTGTAGTTAGCTGATTCAACAAGACTCGTTCCATCAATTGGAATGCAATGTAGCTCAACTAAAATCCAAGAACCATTATAAAATAAACCTGATTCTCACTAAACGCGAATTGTTATAACAAACAAGGACAGTATAAATTTCGAAACCCCATTTAAAGAATTGTAGAAGTAACTTGTTACCTCAAGCAAAATTTGAAAAACGAAAACTTTGAAACCCCAGTAGAGAATTGCAGATGAAAGCAAAAATTGCACAAAATCTACAGATAAAATGCAGTGTTGTTGCTCATTGCCACAAAAATTGCAATGCTATTCCTCTTTATATAAAAGTATAGCACCTAAAATCCAAGAATTTATACAACTAATCCTTATTCCCAGTAAACTCGGATTTAGGCTATTGCTACAACAAACAAACACGAAAGTAAAATATTGTAAGAATCCGCAGCATCATTCTAGTTCTGCCTATGAGCAATGTAATCAGCCAAAGCAATCAATGGAGCTGCCTTATCCGAATCAAACTCAGCCAATTGTTCTATAGCCTCCTCATTCAATTTCTCAGCAAATTCCCTAGCCTGATCTAATCCCAACAATTTGGGATAAGTTGCCTTATCAGCCATCAAATCTTTCCCTGCAGTTTTTCCCAGTTCTTCTGAGGATTTGGTCACGTCCAATATATCATCCACCACTTGAAACAACAAACCGATTTTCCTGGCAAATGTTCGTAATTTTTCAACTTGTTCATCAGATCCACCCCCAAGAATTGCACCCAAAACAACTGATGCTTCTAATAAAGCAGCAGTTTTGTGAATGTGAATGAATTCTAATTGGGGTAAACCAACATTTGTATTGTTCCCAGTACAGCTTAAATCCACTACTTGGCCTGCCACCAGTCCTTCTGTACCAATGGCCTTGGCCAATTCTCCGACTGCCTCCAGAACCCGATTTGGTGGTACCATATTGGCAGCCGTGACGATAAATTCGAAGGCGAAGGCCAATAAGGAATCGCCGGCAAGAACCGCAACATCCTCGCCGAATACTTTATGATTAGTGGGCTTTCCACGGCGAAGATCATCGTTATCCATACAGGGCAAATCATCGTGAATAAGTGACATAGTGTGGATCATTTCCACCGCACAGGCGGCAGGCATGGCGGCGGACTGGTGGCCTCCCACCAGCTCACAAGCGGCGATACATAACATTGGGCGCACCCTCTTGCCACCTGCCAACAAAGAATACCGCATTGCTTCGTGGATCTTTGGTGGGTTCTTCACCGAAACAGCTTCATCCATTGCCTTGTTCACATAATTGGCCTTTTCAATCATATATTCCTTGAAATTGAAGGTGGTTCGCTCCTTCTGGGTCTCCATTGTTTCTTCTTCTTTGGTGATAATGGCTGATATAGAGAGAGACGAGATGTGCCTCTTGTGTCTCAGCGAATTTTGTTCAAATTTTTTTTTTTTGATTACAGGATTATTAATAAAGCCAATGAAACTGAAGGATTTATACGGGGACGGACGGTTGAAAATTGAGCAAGTTTGAACCCATGAATCCATAGATCTCATCTTCTTGATTTCTAGGCTTCAAAAAGAAGAAAAGAAGACAGATCCGAAGCTGGGTAGAAAAATTAGTTCAGTAAATTTCAGAGGTTCAAAACTGGAAAAGAAAGTAACATAGACAAATCAGACGAGTAGATAGGGTTTTGGATGAGAAGCACTCGATAAATTGCACTCTTACAAGAGAGGTGGATTCTTGTTGGGGTTGGGTGGCGGCGGTGGTGGGTTCCACCCATTTTGCAGGATGGGCTAATCTTCCAATTACAGGTGTCGTGAAATAATTCGGCTAACTTCATTGGACGATTATTCTCAAAATTATCGAACATGAAATCGACTTTCATATATATATATATATAATTTTTTTTTTTTTTGATATTATTTGTGATTGGAGCTCATCTAAAAGCATATATGTATGAAAATGAATGAGTAAGAGCGTTTTCAATTGTGGTACAACATTGAGTGTAAATTAATATATTTAAAATCACTTTTACGTTTTCATTTATATTCTGATGTATCTAAATTTAAATTATGTTACGGTTGAAAGATCTAAATCTAATTTTTGTCTCTTGCTGTCAGAAAATGCAATTTGCATCACATTTGTATCTCTACATTGGAGAAGTTTTTGATCATTTTAAAGATCTAAATCTTTATTTTATATTATCATTAGAGATGTTTCAAGTGCAAATATGGTGGATACAAATGAAAGAGGATACATGGCGTTCCACTAAAGTTAGTGATTTCTATACAAATAACACTAATAGAATAGGAATTTTTTATGAACTTGTGCTTCGGATGATGTTTGATTTTTATTTTTCTCTCTTTTGTTTTTAATTACACCTTCTTTATTAAATTAATATTATGTGCAAATAATTTTTTTTTTTTTAATTATACAGTCTTCATCAATTTAGTGTTTCAAAATATATTTTTAAGAAAGAACGAGACGCAAATACCCCTCAACAAGTATTCAAGAGTTTTAGAGTTGATGGGACACTGAAAATGAGTGAAAAGATTGTGCATCGTATAATTTATATCACCTAATTGTCACCATCAACCAGCGATGAGACCACAACATTTTGCATCGTAGAAGCAAAGAAATAACGTGTATGGGACTAATGCCACAAGTGATGGGTAGAGTAGGCTAGTGACTAAACAAATGAAGAAAGCCAAAGATGCAAAACAAACAAAAGTTGAGCCAACCCCATTTTTCAAAGAAAAAAAAAATTGCTTTAAAAATGTATTTTGATTGTTGTGTTACATCCGTCTTGCAACTCAACGAACGGGCTACTTGGTCATTTATGGGGTGGTAAAGAATTTGGCAAAATTTCCAATGTGAACAATGATTTAATAATTGATTTGAGTTATTTAACATTTATTTTTATTTCAAAAACTTGTAAATCCTAATTAAATCGAAATCTTATTTATTAAACTTAGTTTGTCATTATTATATTTTTTTTATTTACTGAAAGAATAGATTGATATTGGAGCGGAGCGCACCGATCGAAACAGAGAGGAGCGACGACATCGGTCTTTCGAAGTTTAATTTATTGTCTATTTGTCAGGAACGCTGAATACACACACACACACACACACGCTGATGATTTAACCCTACTATTCATACTGAATAAAATATATCTGCTTTGCTCATTGTTGACGTAAACACATTACAAAACCAGTTAAATCCTTGTCTTGATTTCTCTCTTTCACTTCTCTATTATTGCGTATAAAATCCAACAATTGTTAACTTTAACATAAATTTTAATCATATTTTTTAATGTATCGTAATGAGATTTGATTTGTTCATTCTCAAACTTTATTAAGCCTCTATTTGTCTCTTTTAAAACAAAACTCTTAAATTCTCATAATTTTCAATCATACATTCACACAATAAAATATTTTGTACATAAATACAAAAAAATTCCTACTTTTTAAAAGCACATTCTCCAAAAAAAATTCATATTCAAAAAATCATTCTTTCTCAATATTGACCATGAAACAGGAGCTTAACTACAAACATAATGAAAAATACTCAATTCTAAGAATCAAAATAAGGAAAATATTAATCATACATTTCATTCTTTGATAAAATTTTCGGCTAATAAGTAGTATTCGATGCCTTTCATGTTACAGAAGTTCAACTTCCGTATGTTGAATTTGGAAATAATAGACAAATCAAGAGCATTTTCAATTGTGGTACAACATTGAGTGTAAATTAATATATTTAAAATCACTTTTACCTTCTCATTTATATTCCGATGTATCTAAATTTAAATTATGTTACGGTTGAAAGATCTAAATTTAATTTTTGTCTCTTGCTGTCAGAAAATGCAATTTGCATCACATTTGTATCTCTACATTGGAGAAGTTTTCGATCATTTTAAAGATCTAAATCTTTATTTTATATTATCATTAGAGATGTTCCAAGTGTAAATATGGTGGATACAAATGAAAGAGGATACGTGGCGTTCCACTAAAGTTAGTGATTTCTATACAAATAACACTAAATAGAATAGGAATTTTTTTATGAACTTGTGCTTTGGATGATGTTTGATTTTTATTTTTCTCTCTTTTGTTTTTAATTACACATTCTTTATTAAATTAATAGTACATGCAAATAAATTTTTTTTTTTTCTAATTATACATTCTTCATCAATTTAGTGTTTCAAAATATATTTTTAAAAAAGAACGAGACTCAAATACCCCTCAACAAGAATTCAAGAGTTTTAGAGTTGATGGGACACTGAAAATGAGTGAAAAGATTGTGCATCGTATAATTTATATCACCTAATTGTCACAATCAATCAGAGATAAGACCACAACATTTTGCATCATAGAAACAAAGAAATAATGTGTAGGGGACTAATGCCACAAGTGATGGGTAGAGTGGGCTAGTGACTAAACAAATGAAGAAAGCCAAAGATGCAAAACAAACAAAAGTTGAGCCAACTAGGGATGACAAAAAAGCTCGTCGATTCGGGCTCGGTCAGGAAAAAGCCCGAGCCTGCCACCAATTAAAATTTTTTTTCTTTTTTTTGAAAAAGAGCTGCCTGCAAAGGCAACTTGCCTTTGCTCAGCAACCTTTGTATAAAGTAAAAAAAATTAAAATATAACAAACAAAACCCGAGCCGGCTCGAGTCGAGCCTCATTTTTTGATCGGACTTTGCTCGTCTCGGTCCAAAAAAAGCTCAAGCCGAGCCCGAGCTTTTTTTTTTGCTCAGGCTCGATTCTGCTCAGCTTGTTAACATAGCTAGAGCCAACCCCAAAAAAAAAAAAAAAAAAAAAAAAATTTGCTTTAAAAATGTATTTTGAATAACAAAAATTTCAATAAAATAATTTAACATGTAAATTTAAATTTTTTTTCTACTTTTACATTCTTCAAAAAAAAATAATTTTACAAAATTTATTTTCACCAAAAATAAGGCTCAAACAAGGGATGAGAATGCAGTATCAAGATTTGTGTAGGTGGGAGATTGTTGTGTTACATCCGTCTTGCAACTCAACGAACGGGCTACTTGGCCATTTATGGGGTAGTAAAGAATTTGGCGAAATTTCCAATGTGAACAATGATTTAATAATTGATTGAGTTATTTAACATTTATTTTTATTTCAAAAACTTGTAAATCCTAATTAAATTGAAATCTTATTTATTAAACTTAGTTTGTCATTATTATATTTTTTTATTTACTGAAACAGAGAGGAACGACGACATCGGTCTTTTGAAGTTTAATTTATTGTCTATTTGTCAGGGAAGTTGAATATTATTATTATTATTATTATTATTATTATTATTATTATTATTATTATTTTGTACTGATCCAAAGTTTTGTATGGGCCAAGGTCAGGTTTAGCATATATATACTGATTATGTAATCCTACTATTCATACTGAATAAAATATATATGCTTTGCTCATTGTTGACGTAAACACATTACAAAACCGGTTAAATCCTTGTCTTGATTTCTCTCTTTTGCTTATTTATTATTGCGTATAAAATCCAACAATTGTTAACTTTAACATAAATTTTAATCATATTTTTTAATGTACCGTAATGAGATTTGATTTGTTCATTCTCAAACTTTATTAAGCCTCTATTAAAACAAAACTCTTAAATTCTCATAATTTTCAATCATACATTCACACAATAAAATATTTTGTACATAAATACAAAAAAATTCCTACTTTTTAAAAGCACATTCTCCAAAAAAAATTCATATTCAAAAAATCATTCTTTCTCAATATTGACCATGAAACAGGAGCTTAACTACAAACATAATGAAAAATACTCAATTCTAAGAATCAAAATAAGGAAAATATTAATCATACATTTCATTCTTTGATAAAATTTTCGGCTAATAAGTAGTATTCGATGCCTTTCATGTTACAGAAGTTCAACTTCCGTATGTTGAATTTGGAAATAATAGACAAATCAACAGAAATAATTCACATACACGTCTTCTTTAGTTCTATCGTGTCCAATCCAACGCTAAATGTGCCAAAAATGTAATACCTAGTTTTAAAAGAAACTAGTAATCTTGCAGTAACAAGCAGTTATAATGGATTAGCTTTGAGCAAGGTAATTTTTGTCAATAAATCTATGTGGCAAACTGAATCCTCCTTTAGGCAAAGTCTAAAAGCGCGAAGGCAACAACTACGAAGAAGGTTCTCAAAAGAGATCGACAAACAATCCCCTTTTGTGGCAGCAAAAATCGTCATTCGAACACAGATGGTCCAATATGAAAAAAGTGACTTTCAAACTAACGAATAAATACATAACATAATCAGTTATCAATCCGCTATTTAAAAGTCGTCATATGTCATTTTCAAAATAACCCAAAAATTTCCAAGAAAATCTATAAATACTCCCGCTTAGGAGAAGAAATGCATGCAAATTCGAATATATACTTCCCAATAGCCATTTCCCTTCTTGCTCCAATTTAAGCATTAAAATCAGTGAGTTTAGGGAGAAAAAACTCTGATTAGATGAGCGAGATTTGTTGATTATAATTCTCCTGTCAAAAAATTGGGGTCACATGTGAGAAACTGAGTAAAGAAAACCACGGATCTGTCAATTGAAGGTATGAAATCGTTGAAATCCACAAAAATGAGTTAGGCTAAAGTAATTTCAAAGAAGATAGAAGTGTTGAAGGTTGAGAATAATGAGATAAGTCATGATCTATTCAATACAAGTACAAGCATAAAGAAGCGATGGGTAAACATAATGGCAAGTTCGTGCAATCCAACTATTTACAAATCTTTCAATGACTTTCAACTAAGGAGCACTGATCCTTTTACAATGTTGAGCTTTCCAGGACCTCAACACGACCTACAATTCAAAATGAATTTACAAGAGAAATCTTTTTTTCTTATCGAACAATAGACTCAAAGTTGAGAACAAGAAAAGATGAGGCAAACACTTCAATAGATGGCAATGAGTATAGCTCAAAGTGTTGAATTGAAAAACCTTTTGAAGAAATACGGATTTTCACAAAATTAATCACTCAAAAGTTTTTTGAGAATTCAATTCTTTTGATCTTTTAAGGATAGAGAATAAGGTGGTTGTGATCAATAAAAGTCTCACTTAAATGCGCAAGAAAAGTTGTTGCAAATAAGGAATGAGTGAGATATTTATGGCACTCAAATGGTCAAAAACTTTGCCATACCGGATGTTTGGTATATACTGAACGATCAATTAGCCGTTGTTTTATCAGAAAAATCAGAACGATTAAATTTTTTACCGTTGGAGCCAAATTGGCTATACCAGATGTCTGGTATGTGTACTGGACGTCCTGTACACCATTTTTGGCTCGAAACGTTCTCGTTTTTTGAATTTTATCAAATGTGGGTATTCGAGGGACGTTTAAATTTTTTTTCAAAGTATTTGTCATATTTTAAAAATACGTGTTTCGATTTTTACCTTTGAAAACATATTTTTCGAGTAAAATATTTTTGTTGTGATTTTTCGATCGTAAAATCAAAACTTTGAGCTCGTTACGATTCATTACCAAGTATTGAAATATTTTACCTTTACATATGATTGTGAAAAGTCTAAGTACTTTGTTTTGAATATCGTGACGCACATTGCTTGACCATACTTCGAATTTTATCTCGATTCGCATTGAGACATCTTTTTGCGGGGTTTTCAATATCATTCTTCATAGCCTCGATTAATCGATTTTGTTTCCACGTCGATCGTTGTACAAAAATTATTTGACTTCGAATTTCGTATCATCAATTTTATTCTTGTACAATAATCACTATAGACACTCGAAATCAATTTGTTAGAAATAAACACAATTTGTTTGTGATAATAATAATGAGACATCAACCATATGTCAACAATTTCCCCATTTTTTATTATGACGAACACGATGATTTGCAATGTAAGAATTAAACAAATTGATAAAGGATAAAATTTGCACACATATATTTCCCCTATCTATTTCACTCGAATTCTCCCTATTTAAACATAATCGTGCAAATCTTATCTACATCTCTTCCCCATTTTGACATAAGCAAAAAGTACGCAATCAAGTAAAAAGAAGCAATCATAGAGATTTAGAGAGCAACAATGATTAATAAACATTACATGATCATTACAGTATTTAAGCATCGTTAAATACATAATCAAAAGAGTTAACCATTTAAGGCAAAAATGAGAACTACGGTGCCGGATGAGGAGGTGGATGCAGAAATTGAGCAAGCATGTCGGCAACGAAGGTGGTCATCTGATCTTGCATTGCAGCCTGTCATACAAGGATTGTGTCCTGCTGTGCTCGTATGTGATGAAGTTCATCTCTTATCCCGTCGACAGTCGAAGTAAGAGAGTCCATCCACCCATGCAACAGTGAAAGTTGATCATCCTCAAGTTCTCTTGACCTTGGGAAACCTACAGTTGGAGGCACGCCATCGTCGTCGTCATCGTCGTTTTCCTCTTCTTCGAATGGTGGCATGGAAGGCCCCGAAGTTGGGTCGAATCCCTTTGTTTCAGCCACCATTATCCGTCTTTCTTAATTATTTTCATGCGTTTAAGTGTGGTGGAATTAATGGTGTCGGTGGGACGAGGTTTAATGAATGCTTCGTTATGAAGAGAAATATCAAAGTGTTTAAATATTTTAGTTAAAAGCATGCCACATGGAAGTGCTTTAGCTATTCGTGATGAATGTATGAGTTGCATAAGACCTAATGCAATGGTCGGGAAATCAACTCGCCGACTGATAAGAAAAGAATTGAGAAGAAAAAGATCGAAACAATTTGCCTCATCCCGATGTCATTTCCTAGGTAAAATGACGTTAGCGACGATGTTTTGTAGACTTTACACGGGAGAGTAAGTTGATTTGTAGAGATTTTCATAATATTTTCAAAATTCTTACATGTTACACGATGGTAAGCATCGGTTGGGTTATAACCATCCATCGAAGGGCGGTTTTTATGCACAAAAGTCTGGATATTACAAGGTTAAAGTTCAAGGAGAGTGTAAATAAGAGGTTTTAAAACCTTGATTCGAACGTTTTTAATAAAGCATGAAATGTCTCCTTGACGAGAAGAAAAAGTCATATTTTGATAAAATTCTTGTATTAACCATGGATAAGCATTTTCTTTTATCGTTAAACCGATACTCATCCCATGTTCATGATGTATTCGTCTATCCTAAATGCAGGGGCGTCGAAGGTAAAAAAGGGAAGATCGACAGTTTTACCTAGCAAGGCGGGTGACTTCGCAAAGGGATTCGTTGACGTCTTGGGTTCGAGGTCCATGTCTTCTTCGGATGATGGAGATGGAGGACGTCATCGAACGGTCTGCTTGAGTCTCTTGCCTCTGCCTCGAAAAGTTGATATTTCACAGAAAATTGGGGATATTCGAAATTAGGGTTCAAACAAAAATTTGTGCCTTGAAATCCAAGTATGAGAGTGGGAGTTATGGGGTTCAATACTTGCAAAATGGTGGATTTTGCAACTTGAGTATGGATTTTGAATGAGATTCAACCTAAAAATGGAGAAGAATGTTTAATGTTCGAATTTTTGAGAAAATGCGCATTTTTGGTAAAAAGAGGTGAAATCAGAGAGTTAATTTCTGTGAAAATGGAGTTATAGGGTGTTAAAGACTTAGAAGATAGTAGAATCTTTAATTGGTGTATGGATTTGGAGCAGATTCAAAAGAAATCTTGAAGAACAAATTCTAGGGTTCGATTTTGTGAAGAATCCGTATGGGTTTGTCGAAAAAAAAAGGTTTGAGAGCAATCTTGGGTTAGAAATTGATTGGAGGTAGTGTAGATTAAATGAAATGGAAGAGATTTGGGATTGATTTTTTGTGAAAGAGGTAAGGTGATGTGAGGTAGAGAGGGAATGGAGGAAAAAGATGGGGAGTTCACGAGTTTAAAATTTGTGAAAAGGCATACCAGACATCCGCCATTCGTATCGGACGTCCGCTATAAATAGGCAAAATGAAAAAAAAAAGTTATGTCTTACCGGACGTCCGGTGTATCTATATATATTTTAAATAATAATAGAAATGTAATAAGATAGAATAAAGGAAATTTAGAGGATGTTTAATTTTGAATATCTTTAACTGACCCAAACTCCATCTAATGGACGAGAAGCGATCGAGCGGAAGGGTTTGGTGAAAATAACGGCCAATTGATTTTCGATGTCAACAAATTCAAGTGAGATATCGTCGTTTTGAATAGGAGTGGGCAAAACCCAAACCAACCTGACTCCACTGAAATCGACCGGTTTAGGTCGGGTTTTTGCCTTTTTTGGGCGGGTTTTGTAGCGGAGGTCGGGTTGTGGGTTAACACCCTAAACTCGAAATAACCCGAACCAACCCAACTCGAATATAGTAAAAAATGACGTTAAAATGAAAAACAAAACCTAATTCACTCCAGTCACCTCGCCTCTAAATTCCTAATTCCTCTCCAAACTTAAGACCAACCAAATTTCATCTCTAAATCTTCTTCAACACCAGCAGGCAGCAGCAGATCTACACCAGAAGAAGAGGATCCTTCGAATTTTTGAGATTTTTTTTTATTAGTTTTCTTTTGTGGGTTTGATGAATTTTAACTTAAGTATGTGAAAGATTCTTGATTTTGTGTTTGGGGTGATTCGATACTGTGATTCATGTAGTATAAGTCAGAAATTTATTTAGATACCTCTCTCCTATAATCCTCCCTGTCGTGCCCTGCCTTGTTTATTCTATTTGTCTTTATTGTGATTATTAGTTTCGTTGTTTGACTTGACTTTATCAATGTATTGCTAACTTCTTTCCGTATGTCTAACAATGCTTTAGATCGTGTTCTTGCTGATTACTTTCGTTGTGTGTTTCACTTCTCTCTTTCTTTATCCTTGTCTCATTTTAGTTTATGTTGTACACGACGCTTGATGAGGATCCTGTAAAATCAGATGAAGTTACGTTATATCATCGCTATATTTTTTGCCAAATGATGTTTTGATTTGGGCAGCTTTGTACATGACCTCTTGATCATGGAAATTTACACGAGTTTGTTTTCCTTCGTGCCTTGCATCGTTCGTCATGTATATAATGTCCCCTGTTCATCTCCTGCTCATCAACTATCTCATTTCAACTTTCTAAATCTATTTTATAATGCATTTATTGATAATTTTGTCTTGCATTTGAAGATTTACGTAGAAGCATTTGAGTGCCTTTTAGTAGTGTATTGTTATTTTAGCAATTCTAGACCTTGATTTATTATATTACCAACTTTTGGAGTTTTTGAGTTCTTTGCTCATACAACATTACCGTGTCATGGACTTTTGTTATATGAAATTGTAGATGGTTTTTGAGGATTTAGTATTGAAAGTCAATTAGTTTAAATTTAATGATCAATTTGGCTTATAATTTGTTTTTAGTAACTCTTTGGTAGTTACTCTTCATTTCAACAGCTACTACAATGGACCATGATCAAACGGCTGATCAAACATCTCAAATCCCTCTCTCGAAGACTCACAAAGAGTTAAATCACAAAGATCTAATTACAAAATCAAAAGTTTTGGACTATACACATAGAATCAGAGAATGGAATGAAAAAGGGACGAAAATCACAAAGACCCAGAAGCTTCGAATTGGAAAAACAATGCAGAATGAATTCATCCCTCAAAAAAGACGGTCCAAGCTCTTTTAATACACAAAGCTATCACCGTTGATCCAGCCGTAGATCAATGGTCCAGAGTAGCGCACTTGTCAATTAAAATGGGATTGGTATTGGGTCACTTTCTTGTGTTATTGGGCAATGATCAATTATTTCAACAAATGGCCAAGCCCGTTTTATCACTGCCCCATGGTTGAACTGCAAATGTTAATAATAGCATCACAAACCAATAAATCTCTCCCTTGATGCCAATGTTATAAACAACCAAACACATTAGTGTTTATCAACACCAACACCAAGAAAGCCAACACCTGCAGAAAACACAAATTCACCCAGTATCAATTCTTAGAATTTGTAAACAAGATTTAAATTTAGTAAAAGGAAGTACCTTTGTTCCAGTATCCGCGAGATTAAATTGTGTAGGGTTTTTCAAACAATATGGACTCTTTATGAACTATATCTCTAATGAAATGCATCTTAACATCTATATGTTTAGTCTTATCATGAAAAACATGGTTTTTACACAAATGAATAGCGTTTTGACTATCACAATAAACCACAACAGGGATCATGCAATTCATTTAGTTCACTTAACAAGCCTTTAAGCCACAAAGATTCTTTTATAGCTTCAGTAGCAACTATATATTCAACTTCTGTAGTAGATAAGGCAACAATAGACTACAATTGAGACATCCAACTAATGCAAATTCCACACAAAGTAAACACATATGCAGTTGTTGATTTTCTATTATCCTTATTACTAGCATAATCAGAATCCACATATCCTTTCAACACAACCCCCTCTTTACAAAATTTAAAATGTAAACCTAAATCTGCAGAACATTTTAAGTATCTTAAAAGCCATTTTAAAGCCGTCCAATGTTTCGAACTCGGGTTTGCCATAAACCTACTCAAAATGCTAATAGCATGTTCAATATCAGGCATAGTACACACCATAGTATACATAATAGATCCAACCACATTAGCATAAGGCACCTTTTGCATGTATTTGATATCAGATTAATCATGTGGACATTTTTCTTTACTCAACTTAAAATGACAAGCAAGAGGCAAAGTAACAAGCTTAAAATCATGCATAGCAAATTTGGATAACACATTTTTCACATAATCAGATTGTGTTAAAAGAAGAGATTGTTGTGATCTATTTCTTTTAATGTACATTCCTAAAATCCTCCTAGCATGTCCTAAGTCTTTCATTTCAAATTCAGCACTTAAAACCCTTTTAATATCATTTATATCCCTCATTCTATGTCCAATCAACAACATATCATCAACATACAAAAGAAGATAAACAATCACATCATTTCTATCATTTCTTTTAAAATAAAAACAATGATCAAATGCACTTCTCATAAAATCAGTAGATGACACATAATTGTCAAATCTTATATACCATTGCCTAGGTGATTGTTTCAAACTATACAAATATCTATTTAAAAGACAAACATGATTAGGTCTTTTAGAATCAATGAAACCTTGAGGTTGAACTATATAAATTGTTTCATCCAAGTCACTATGCAATAAGGCAGTTTTAACATCCATTTGTTCAAGTTCTGAATCATATTGAGCAACCAAAGCAAGCATGACTCTGATAGTAGTGTATTTAACAACCGAAGAGAGGATTTCATTATAATCTATACCAGGTTTTTGTGTAAACCCCTTTGGAACAAGTCTATCTTTAAACCTAAGAGGCTCTCTAGAAGAACTACCCTCCTTAATACTATAAACCTACTTACGGTCTACTAAAGACTTATCTTTAGGTTTAAGAACTAATTTCCAAATATTATTCTTCATTAGGGACTTCATTTCTTATTCCATAGCACATAGTCACTCATTAGATTGTTGACAACTTAAAGCTTCCTCATAAGATTTAGGCTCCCTAAAAGTTAAGTCTTGATATAACAAAACAACAAAGGATTGGTAATCACTCATCCTAACAGGTTCCTAATCTCCCTCCTAGTTCTATCACGAGCAAGTTGATATTCAATTAGAGGATCAAATACCTTACCTACTAAGTCATGTTCACTACCTTCAATAGATTCATCAGAACTAATAACACCATCAACCTCCTCACCATCTTCATTCTCAACAAGTCCAGGAAAGTAACCTAATTTCACTTGAATTCTAGTCTCATCATCCTATCGTTCTCAGGAACATCACTCGAGACTTTCTTATTCAAGCACGACATATTAGCTTCATTAGAAGTTACATGCCTACTAGTTATCATTTTAAAATCTTTCTTATCTCTCGCCAAAAATCTGTATCATTTTACTCCTTCCGGATACCCCATGAAAACACATTTCTGAGATCTAGACTCCAACTTGCCTAGACTTTGGTGAGAATATGAAACATACCTAAAAGTCCTCAAAATAGTATAATCAAACAATTTCTCCGACCATACCTCTTCAAGTGTTTTACCATCTAAAACACTAAAAGGAGTCATATTTACAAATACCGCTATCATAACAGCCTCACCCCAAAGAACTTTAGGAACTCCTGAACTAATCATCATGCATCTAAACTTATCCAATATAGTCATATTCATTCTTTCAGCAACTCCATTTTGTTGAGAAGTATAAGGAACAATTTTGTGCCTGAGAATCACATCATCTTTACAAAGTTGATCAAATTCATAATTACAAAATTCCAGACCATTGTTTGTCCTTAAAACTTTGGTCTTTTTATCCATTTGATTTTCAATTAAAGTCTTCCAATTTTTAAACTTTTCAAAAGTATCTGATTTTTGTTTTAAAAGATAAATCCAAAATTTCTTGAAAAAATCATTAATCAGTGATAAAAAATATCTGTTACCACTTTGAGTGGTAGTAGATGATGGGCCCTACAGGTCAGAATGAATATACTCAATGATAGATGCAGTCCTATGTTGACCAATATTAAAATGAAGCCTATGTTGTTTTCCTAGGGTACAATAATCACATAAAGGAACCTTAGGAAACAAGTCCTTACCAAATGCCCATATTTTATTCAAAATATGCAAGCCCTTTTCACTCACATGAGCCAGCCTATTATGCCATATTAGGGTAGCATCAATCTCAACACTAGATGACTCAGCAGTATGACTCTGAACTATACTGGCTCTAGTTACATATATACCATTCATCTTGTTTCCTTTGAAAATAACTATGGAACCATTTACTACTTTCAAAGAACCATCATCAATCTGGCATTGCCGACTTATGTGTTGAGATTGATGCTACCCTATTATGACATATTAGGGTAGCATCAATCTCAACACCAGATGACTCAGCAGTATGACTCTGAACTATACTGGCTCTAGTGACATATATACCATTCCTCTTGTTTCCTTTGAAAATAACTAAGGAACCATTAACTACTTTCAAAGAACCATCACCAATCTGGCCTTGCCGGCTTATGTTATCTGGATTACCCATAGAAATCAAGTTTCTATTCAAATTAGGAACATACCTTACTTTTTCTAAATTAAAGGTATAACCATTGTTAAATTTCAAAGTCGCACTACCAATTCCTATAATACTACAAGCTACATTGTTACCCATAACCACCTCTCTACCATCAAGATCCTTAAAATTCTCTAACCAATATCCTCTAGAGGTCATATGGAAAGTACACCCTGAATCCAGAATGCATTCACTATTCTGATCAATGTTATCTACATAATTGCCAGAATTCAAATCAAAAGTGGGCTCTAATACCAAATCTTGAATATAGGGCTCCAATCCAACCAATTTTCAGGCTCATTTTAAACCAATCGACAACCAAATCCCAAACCAACACCTGAAACGGTTACTCCAATAAATCTGCCCATAAAGGACTTGAAGGTGAAAGAGATTGTAACTTAAATAAATCAGCCACAAAGGCTAAAAGGAAGATAGAAAACGGATCGCCAAGAGAGCACAAAGCCAAGCAAAAGGAAATCTGTTTTCTCTCACAAAAAATAGGCAGCACATACTATTCACACTTAATTTGCAACAGTAATGGGTACACATATATAAGGGTTGAATATAGGCTTTTAGAGTTAGGCCCAATATGTAATAAGTGGGTTGTCAACAGATAAAAGAAGTCATCCATGTTTTAGGTTGGGCCATGAGCAGCACTAATTTAATTAGACCGCTTCAAATGGCCCAAGTGGATTATGTGATTGGGTTATACAATTGTAGTATCAATATACAACTTCAATCATTGATCGAGACCTATGAAGTATAATCCAAACTAAAAACGGTTTAACATCATCGCCTGAATTAATTGGGTATCAACTACCAAACATTTTTACAAAGTCACTATCTTTCTCAACATTCTCTTCATTGAGTACAATATTGATGTCTCCAATGGAAACACCATCTTACAAGGTGAGCAAAGGATAACTATTGTATGACCAAGTAGATGACTTTTACCTTTGTACATGGGCGGAGCCAGGAATATTATCTAGTGCAAATGGAAATTAGTCAAGGTTTGAGTTTCGACCATAGATTTTATGCAATGGCAAGGATATCGAGTTGCAAAGGTCAGCAAAAGAGAGGTTAAAAAGTTGACTCTGGTACAAAATGACACTATAAATGTAAAAGAGACCCACGAATAATATAAAAGTTTTGATGTTTTAGCCTTAAAAACAGTTGCTTTGCTTAGCCAAATGCTACAATATGAGAAAAAAATTAAAGACAATGTGATAATGTTTTTAAGAGACAATGGTGGAAAGACTTTGCCATTTGTACATTGATTTTGTAAACCCTCGTTAACACTTTCATGATTGTCAAAAATTGATTGGATTGAGAAATAGTTTTTTTTAACTGGAAAATCACTATTTGCCATGTGGATGAATGTAAGCAATGGTGTACACCAAAGAGGAATTTTTTTATTTACGTGTAATATTATTTTATAGGAGAATTTGTGAGTGGAAATGAATTTTGAAAAAAATAGAGCCAAACATAGACTAAGTTTTTCACTATGTAGAGGGCACCCTTTTGGTTTGTGCACATAGGAGCTTTGACAAAATCTTGTATAAATCTTCTTCCACCACCTTGGGCAATAGTCTTTGTAATGGCGCTATCATAATAGCATATTTATGCCACTGTCATAATCACACACTACCATGCCATTGCTTCCTTTTTCGCTTACTGTTTCTTGAGGATATCATATTTTTGCCTGCATTATTAAACGTACACTTGTTACTATACATACAATAACACGATCAAAACTTCATAAAGACAACTAAAATCAGAAAAAGTTACTGGGCTGCGAAGAACAGCAATCATAGCGGGAGTAACAATATCATTCTCATACCAATTACCAACGACATACAAATCCGATCTTTATCAGAGTAGCTATACCTAAAAACCCCGGCTTGTCTTGCGTATTCAAAGCATTGTGTAAATGGAAGATCATAATTGCAATCCCAACTACCAAATGCTCGAACATGTACGTTTCCTCCTAAAGTAACTTCCTACACATCATCAAGAAAAATAAACAAATTCAAAATCTAAGTCATATATTTTACTAAATTGCTTTGGAAAGAGAGCTTACACTTACATCCGTTCTTTTGAAATATGAGATTGACTTCTGAAAGAGAGGTTTAGAGAATTTATAATGAACTTTTGTTCTTGTTGCTTTCTAGCATGTGGGCATGGAGAATTTAAAGGGAATCGGCTCAAAGTTCAGTGTAGGCATCTACCTGGACTGTTCATGGCTCCGCCCGTGCCTCTATTTTATCTTAAGTTCTATCATGTTTATCTTCATAATTGTATAACAAAGATAGGTTATGAAGCTTTATCCATCTATTTATAACTTTATCAGCATCTCTTTGTAAATATATAGTGTTATATATTAGAGTGAAATACGAGATAAATTCATTCTGCATACTTCGTATTTTCTAGATAATCAAGTTATATTATTGGTTACTCAATATTTGTTTGTGAAAATCATGAAGTTTAACATTTTGGAATATATGATCACGTAGTTATTATTTAAATGGAACAATATTAACATTTTGATGCCATATTTTTAACAATCGTGCTACATTCACAGATGTAGAGCTTCACAGAAGCTCTACAGATACACACATGGGAGGGGTGCGAAAGATTTCGAATAATTTTTTAAACATGTGGGTCCAGCTCGAGGCCCACCTTATGTGAGGGTCGATAACACTTCTGTGAAACCGACCCTCGATACATCTGCATTAATCCTATTTTTAATAACTTATCCAATTACGATGTAATAATCTCTAATTCACCTTTCTTTTATCAAATCTTGTGAAATGGTTTAATCATGATGTTGGATACTCGATTTTTATGAATTTCGTCGATAGGCGCTACTTTTATTCATCATTTTCATATATTTATCCACTTTTTTTAAACAAAAAAAAAATCTTATACATTTTAACCTTATATAAATTTGTGGTGGTAAACTCACCTTCTTATGGGTCAAAGTTTTCAACTTGAAGATAAGAGGATACGATTTTTTCACCATTAAGTATTTGAATTGGTAAAAGAAGGTGGAGAATTTCTACTTGAATTCTCCACTCCACCACCTTATTTTCACCTCCATTCTCCTCTATAAATACATGGTTTTCTTCCTCTAATTATCCATCCTAATCTTGGAGGCAAAATCTCATTTTGAAGTGCACAAAAGAGAGAGAGTTTTAGAGAGAGAGAAAAAAGTAAGGTTTCTCCTAAATATTGTATTTCCTTTTATCAGAAAGAGTGTATTTCTCTCCTAGTATAAGAGATGGTATTGTCAATTGTGCTCTCCTTATTTTAGAGATAAATTTACTATAGTGAAATCCTTCTACAATTTGCCCGTGGTTTGTCCATGTAACAATTTGGTGTTCATAATTTTTCATTTATACTTCAGTCGTAATTGTGTGTCACGTACCACAACATCCTAACAGTGGAAAGGAGACATCTTCAATAATGGTAATGAAGTACAAAATAGAGAAGTTCAATGAGAGTAATTTCTCATTGTAAAAAATGAGAATAAAAGCAGTTTTGAGGAAAGATAACTGCTCGGTGGCAATTGGAGATATGCCCGATGAGATCACTGACGACGGAAAATGGAATGAGATGGATGGCAATGCTATTCCTAATCTGCACCTAACACTAGCCGATGGAGTATTGTCAAGTGTGGCAGAGAAAAGGACAGCAAAAGAGATATAGGATACTCTGACAAAATTGTATGAGGCCAAATCAATGCACAATAAAATTTTCTTAATAAGAAAACTTTATACCCTTCAAATGATGGAGTCAACTATGGTGACTGACCACATCAACGCCCTCAACAATTTATTTTCACAACTCACATCAATGGGGCACAACATAGAGACGGGTGAACGTGCTGAAGTTCTATTTCAAAGTCCATCCGATTCATATGATCAACTCATCATCAACTTAACCAACAACATTGAAGTTCTAGTATTCGATGATATTGCAACTACGGTTCTTGAAGAAGAAAATCGGTGCAAAAGCAAAGAAGATAGACCGAGAGGCTCACAGCAAGCTGTAACTTTGATGATGTCAAGTGGGAGATCAACGGAACGTGGCTCCAGTGGGAGTCAAAATCAGGTAGATCAAAATCCAGGAGTAAGAAGAATGCCAAGTGTTATTACTATGGCAAGAAATGACACTTAAAAAAGGATTGCTAAAGACTTAAGAAGAATGAAGAAGCCAAAAGAAAAGGTCATGAGACATCAAAAGCTCAGAGTTGTATAGCAAGCACCTCAAATGATGGTGAAGTTTTATACAGTGAGGCAACAACAGTTGTTGAAGGCAGAAAACAATTTTTTGATGTCTAGCTCATGGACTTAGGAGCTACATGGCACATGATACCAAGGGGGGAATGGTTCCATCTTTATGAATCAATCTCAAGAGGATATGTGTTTATGGGTAATGATCATGACTTGGAAATTGTTGGTATTGGTACTATCAAATTGAAAATGTACAATGGTACAGTTCACACTATCAAAGAGGTACGACATGTGAAAGGCTTGAAGAAAAATCTATTATCTTTGGGACAATTAGATAATAGTGGGAGTAAAACCCATATTCAAGATGGGGTTATGAAAATAGTTAAAGGCGCACTTATAATGATGAAAACGGAAAAGATAGCTACAAGTTTGTACATGCTTAAAGGAGAACACAACGAAAAGGAAAAACATCTACTGCATTGGCAAGTTCGGCAGAAGAACTAACATTGATGTGGCACTGTAAACTTGGCCACATGTCAGAATAAGGTTTGAAGATTCTTGCTGAACAAAAACTTCTTCCAGTTCTCTACAAGGTTTCATCACCCTTTTGTGAGCAGTGTGTTACTAGTAAGCAGCACAAATTGAAATTCAATAGTTCATCTACTAGAAACAAAGCTATCTTAGAACTAATTCATTATGATGTTTGGAAAGCATCAGTCTTGTCCCTAGGAGGAGCAAAATACTTTGTGTCTTTTATTGACGATTACTCCAGGAGATTTTGGGTGTATCCAATAAAAAATAAGGCAGATGTATTTTCAATTTTCAAAATATTCAAAGCGCATGTTGAGCTTGAATCTAAAAAGAAGATCAAGTGGTTAAGTACAGACAATGGAGGAGAATATATTGGTGTTAAATTTGATAGCTTTTGTCAACAAGAAGGTATCAAAAGGCAGCTCACGGTGGCATACATTTCACAACAAAATGGAGTAGCGGAGCGGATGAACAGAACCTTGTTAGAACGGACAAGAGCAATGTTGAGAACTGCGGGGATGGCTAAGTCATTTTGGGCAGAAGCAGTCAAGACCGCCTATTATGTGATCAATCAATCACCATCAACCGTAATTGATCTAAAAACGCCAATGGAGATGTGGACTGGTAAGCTAGCTGATTATTCTCACTTACATACATTCGAAAGTCATGTTTATGTTATATACAACACCAAAGAAACGTCAAAGCTAGATCCAAAATTCAGGAAATGTATTTTCTTAGGGTATGCTAATGGAGTTAAGGGGTATCACCTGGGGGATCCTATTGCCCACGAGGTGCTAATCAGTAGGGATGTTGTATTTATAGAAGATAAGGTACAAGAAAAAGAATATGATAGCACTTCAAAAGAGAAACCAGAGACTACTACAGTTCAAGTTGAAGAAAGATAAGAATAAGAAGTTCCAGATTCTTCTGAACCATATCAGAGCACGAAGAACAAGAACAAATTGAGTTTGCAACTCCACAAGTTAGATGGTCAACTCGGGAAAGAAAAGAACCAGCTTAGCACTCAGAGTACATCATGGAGGAAAATGTCGCATACAGTCTACTAACAGAGGATGAAGAGCCATAAACTTTCCACGAGACTACAAAAAGCCAAGAGGTTTCTCTATGGATGGTAGCAATGCAAGAAGAAATTGAGACTCTCCATAAAAACAAAACATGGGATCTTGTTCCACTACCACAAGAAAGGAAGGCCATCAGAAACAAATATGTTTACATGATCAAACGAGATGGAAATGACCAAGTGGAGCGGTATCGTGCTAGATTGGTGGTGAAAGGATTCACTCAAAAAGAAGGCATAGACTTCAACGAAATATTCTCTCATCTTATTCGACTCACAAGGTTCGAGTAGTCTTGGCGATGTGTGCTACATTTGACTTGTATTTAGAGCAGTTGGACGTGAAAACTGCATTTCTTCGTGGAGAACTTGAAGAAGAGATTTACATGCTCCAACTAGAAGGTTTTGAAGAAAAATGAAAAGAGAACTTGGTTTGTAGGTTGAACAAATCTCTATACGGTCTCAAACAGGTGCCGAGATGTTGGTATAAGATATTTGATTCCTTAATCATGCCCTGGATACAACCGACATAATTCAGATCCTTGTGTTTACTACAAAAGATTTGGTAATAAAAATTTCATTATTTTGTTATTGTATGCCGACGACATGTTGGTAGCAGACCCTAGTAAAGATCGTATTACAGACTTAAAGGCACAGTTGGCTGAGTCTGAAATGAAGGACTTGGGGCCAGCAAACAAGATTCTAGGGATGCAAATTTAACGAGATAGAAATAATATGAAGATTTGGCTTTCTCAGAAGAACTACTTGAAGAAAATCTTGCGACGCTTCAACATGTAAGATTGTAAGTCAATCCTTACCCCTTTTCCTATTAATTTCAAGTTATCCTCAAGTATGATTCCTAGCAATGAAGCAGAGATGATGGAAATGTCTCAAGTACTGTACGCATTAGCAGTGAGTAGCTTAATGTTCGCTATGGTTTGCACAAGACCAGACATCGCACAAGCAGTGGGAGTGGTTAGTCAATACATGGCGAATCCTGGTAAAGAGCATTGGAGTACTGTAAAGAGAATCCTGAGATATGTCAAGGGTACCTCAAATGTTGCATTATGTTATGAAAGATCAGACTTTACCGTCAGAGGCTATGTTGATTCAAATTATGCAAGTGATCTTAACAAAAGCAAGTCCACCTCAAGTTATGTGTTTACTCTTGCTAGAGGAGCTGTAAGCTGGGTTTCAAAATTGAAGTCTACCTACAACGGAGGCAGAATATGTCGTAGCTACACAAGCTAGCAAAGAGGCAATATGGTTGCAAATGTTACTGGAGGAGCTCGGACACAAACAAGATAAGACTGCTCTATTTTGTGATAGTCAGAGCGATTTGCATCTGGCAAAGAATCCAACATTTCATTCAAAGACAAAGCACATACGAGCTCAGTATCACTTTGTTCGTGAGAATGTGGAAGAAGAAAGTGTGAATATACAAAAAATCCATACTAAAGACAACTTAGCTGATATGTTAACAAAGTCAATCAACAACGACAAATTTATTTGGTGTCGATTCTCTATTTGCCTAGCAGAAATGTAAGCAGCATGAAGATGGAAAGTGTAGAAATGATAGAAAGATTACAAAAGTGACTTTAAGTGGGAGATATGTGGTAGTAAAGTCACCTTCTTGTGGGTCAAAGTTTTCAACTTGAAAATAAGATAATAAGATTTCTTCACCATTAAGTATTTGAATTGGTAAAAGAAGGTGGGGAATTTCTACTCGAAATCTCCACTTCACCTCCTTATTTTCACATCCATTCTCCTCTATAGATACATGGTTTCCTCTTTCTAATTATCCATCGCAATCTTGGAGGCAAAATCTCATTTTTGAGTGCAAAAAAGAGAGAGTTTTAGAGAGAAAAAAATAAGGTTTCTCCTAAATATTGTCTTTCATTTTATTAGAGAGTATGTATTTTTCTTCTAGTATAAGAGAGGGTATACTGTCAATTGTGTTCTCCTTATCTTAGAGAGAAATTCTTGTAATCTTTTGTTGTAGTGAAATCCTTCTACAATTTGCTCGTGGTTTGTCTACGTAAAAAATTGGTATTCATAATTTTTCATTTGTACTTTAGATGTAATTGTGTGTCACGTACCACAACATCCTAACAAAATTTACTTAAATAGACAAGAATTAAATCAAATAAATTCAATCCTACTAAATTCATCCAATAATATTTATCATCATTAAAGCATTAACCGCTTAGCTCAAGTGTTCTCATTCCCTAGTGAGAGTTCCAAAAATCTCTATACATTTTTCCAAGATTATACACCATAGAAGACACAATTTACTTTCTTTAGCCTCATTAACCCACTGAGATTATAACCCCAATTTACGTGACATTAACTTATTATTTAATGTCACATTAACGTCATATAAATTGAGCTTATAATTCCAGTGAAGTTAAATAACATTATTCTTAATAGAAAAAACACATTTGAGAACCACCTTTCATTTTCCTGCTTTTCAATTGAGAAATAAATGAGGGTGAGATGAATAATTTGGGTGGGGGGTTTGGGAGGTGTACGGTCCAATGCAACATAAATTGATCTTCAACGATCAGATGAAAATAAAAACATGAAATTTCAATGAATCGTTAGCAATTGCAGAAACATGGACAATTGAAATATATATATATATATATATCTTCACCTCGTTTCATCCCAATTTTACCAGAAATGGAGAATCAAGACAACCTCAAATCCACAACAAGATAGGCTTTCAATTTACTGGATTTGTTTGAATGACTCTGAAATTCAATGGGTTTAATCTAATTCAAGAGAATCATTAAGAAAAAAAATACAAGAAAGATGGATTGGGGGTTAGTAGAAGATACAGTTTATAGCGGGATAGATTTATAAAAATGATATGGATATATAGTATTTAAATGAATAAATTTATTGAGGATAATGTTGAGATTTAATGTGGATGAATATAGTATTTTTATTTTTTAAAATTTTAATAGAGATAGATTTAAAGGGCGATACATATATAAAAACAGTGAATAAATTAGCAAATCCGTCTTTCTTTCTTTTTTAATTAGGGTCGACCCAAAAGCCATAATATTTCAAGAGGAGGTCATGTCTTTGAAATTAAATGTATTCATCCCCACTGGGGTTACAAACACAGTTTGGATGACATTAATGTGACATTAAATGATATGTGAAATTAAATAAGTCATTTAATTTCACATTTTATTTAACCTATCATTTAGAGTCACATAGACTGTGTTTGTAATCCCACCGGGAATGAATAACATTACTCTTTGCATATATAATGCAAGAACCATATAACATTCGTTGGTGAATTTGAAAAAAGTGACGTGTTACTCTAAATTTAATTCTCAAGAACATATCATACTACTAAAAAAATGATCAGTTAGGACTTGAAATTGTGATTTTACCTATAAAATTGACCAAATGGAATAATTGAGGAAATTGGAAAACCACTATGCATTTTGAGTCTATATAACCATCAATATATGTGACAATGAGTTACTATCATATTATTCAATATGATCTGAATGCATTTTTGGACATTGAAAAATGTGGTGGTTATTCTGATATCACATAAATCTATGAAAATCTAGAGTCTAAATAAATGTCATTATTACTCATAAAATTGTGTATTTTGTTCCCCATTTGTTGGCCTATGATGATGTAGATTTATGGTAGCATAATAAAAGATGAAATTACTTTAATGTTTATTGAGAAGGGAAAATGAAAAGCCAAATTAAAGTCTATTTGATGGATTGTGTGAAACATTACCATGTACGTTTAGCGTTTGTTTGGATTTCATTTACTGATTTTGAAAATGAGTAATGGATAAATGTGTAGTGTTTGTGGATAATATAAAATGTATTTAAAATTAATGTTAGACATTAAAAAGAAAAAAAATTAACAAAAAGAAAATAAAAAATAAAGGCTTAAAAATACTCATTATAAAGTAGGAATAATGCTACTTGTATATAAGAAATTAACATACAAATGAAGTGTCAAAAAGAGAGTGAGAATTATTTTTTTATTTGGTTGAAAAAATTCTAATCCAATTATATTTCATCACATGTGTAAATCATTATTTAAATTATTTTGTACACGTAACACAATTACTTTGAATTTTTGTATGAATAGTGTATAGGAAGAATTTAGATAATTTGACCCATTAGAGCCCCGTTAGATAACCACAAGATCGAAGCTTGTCTATCTAATCTTGTCAACCTACATGTCTACCCTAGTCATGTGCATCGTCGCCTATTTAGTATATATATTTTATTTAAGAGATGCATAGCATTACACATAAAGGTCCCTAACAGGGGGTCGTCATTTGGCAATTATGTCAAATGCTATATGTACTTTTATGTACACACAGCATATTTTTTTTATCTATAGTGTGTTTTGGTGTAGATTAAAATTAAATTTTTTAGTAGATTGCGATAAAAGTTTTGAAATGTATGGTTGAAAAGTTGTTGACTCATGAAAGATGTGGTTAATATTGAGATTTTAATCCAGACCAAACATTGGCTTAATCTTGTCAACCTACATGTCTAACCTAGTCATGTGTGTCATCACCTATTTAGATATATTTCATTGATTGGCAAGTTCAACGAGTTAGATCGCAATGACACATACGTCTTAGATTGTGCCTTAGGTTATCATTACCTTTTTTTTCTTGTTTGGTTGTAATGAATGAATGTTGTCGTCGTAGAGGACACTGTTCTAAGCACATCTAGGGACAGCTTATAGCTGGATCCAAAAAAAATCTGAGTTAATCCGACTCGATTCGCGACTCTGTAGAATCGAGTCGAGGTTTGGACAAGCCCCATTTTGTAATATTGGTCCGAGCTCGAGCCAGCCCTGGCTCGAGCGACTTGGCCGGCTTGTGTCACAAGTCATTTTCGGCCCGTGACGAGTCGAGCCTTAAAAAATAAAATCAAGCAACTATGTATACACGTTGCCTATTGCTGTCGTTCACATTCCTAGTCGCATCATGATATGTTCTCAAATGATATCTCATATAGTCCGGCCTTCTTAAGGTATCGTAGGTCAACCTTCTATGCTGACCTGTTTCTATTTTCCTCACAAATACTCGATTGATTATTTCAAAATAGACCCACAAGTGATCCAACATGAATTTATACCAACATTTTTTCATAACTCAATTGCAAGCTCAAACCTTAATTCAATCGAAGACAATGTTGGACGTAGAAAAAGGGAAATTAGGTTCCACTAATGCCCGCCGGCCGACAATCATAAATGCATACGATCCAAACACTGCCCTACTTACCCATTTAGTACAGTTTTAATTGATAATCGATTATTAGATATTGATAATTAAATAAAAAATAATCACTTTTTGAAAGCAGACTCGCTTTCAGTGTCGTTTCTCAGATTCTGTCTTTCTCTCCCTTCAATTGGATAACAGAGAGCTCTCCTCTTACCTTCTTTGAGGTTTTACATCAATCAGGTACCTGTTCGCATGCTAATTTATTGTTTATTTAATAGAATAAGTATTTTCTGATGTATGTATATGCTGTATGGATGTGTTGATTTCGTTCTGCGTATATATATGTTGTTGGTTATTCATTAGATCGTTCCATTTTTAGCTGGTTTTCTAATATGCTGTTGTAAAAACCTATTGCGAATTCGATTTGTTTCGCTTCTTCATCTAAGTATCTGCTTGATATTGGTTTCTGTAAAAATAAAAAATAAAAAATTAATTTGTATGATTTTTTGCAACCGATGGTTGATTATCACCTTTCTTATTATGAATTTCACTAAGACGGAACCTAAATTTGATTTTTAAAAGAATTAAGGTTTGCATTTTTGTAGCATAGGATAGGACTGAAGCCTCATAATTGGAGTCAGAAGTGATTGCATTCATATTTTGGATATAGTAATCTTGAATTCATGTTCATGTGTACCACTCTTATTCTGCTAAAGATTATATCTTATGCTTAGTCATATCAATTTTAGTATAAACCACACAAGCTTACAGAAATGATCCAAGGAAATTTAGAATGAAACTATGTATAAGGACAATGCAATTGAAAATTGACCAAAAATTAGTGAAAAAAAAAATAGATTTGCTATAACTTAAATAAAACAGAGATAATCTTTCTATCTTCTTTCAGAACCTTCTCATTTCTCTCCTTCTCCCTCTCTCTCATCATTTCAAATAAGAAATGTAATCCCTGAATATATGAAACTCACATAGCCATTTTTTGAAGAGAATGTTTCCTTGATAAACGATAGTTTTTGTGTGTTCCAGATAGGTTAATTAGTTACTGCCCGTTATTCCAATGTTTTTTCTGTGTAAAATCCTTGTATGTCTGTAAATTTTCTTGTTCATGTTTGTTAAGCTACCTGATAGTAAATAGTAATAAATGATCATCTGAATGGTTTAGGTCATACTGGTATATACTCACTGGTTTTGAAAGCTATTAGGATGAATAGCTTTCTTTAACCTTAATTCTAGCTGCAAAAAGGTTAATTTAAGGGGAAGATATATTAGCTGTTTAGAGGAGGATCATGGTGAATTACAATGGAAGATCATGCTTGAATGGATTATTATTATATTAGGTACTTAAGGCTCTATTATTGACAAGAAGAAATACTCAATGGGAACGTAAGCATAGGATCAAAGCAACTTGGATGGCACAATAGTACTCTGGGGATTCTGAGTAATTGTAAAAGACAAAATGCCTACAAGATGAACATAACATAAATTAGAATATACAAGAAATGAAGATATAGTGGACCACTGAAGGTGACACTAGTGGAGGATATGGCAAGGCAAAGACAACCTAGATATTGGGGCATGTTTTGTATGGACATAAAAATGTTCCCATTCAAATCAATTATGCATTCTCAATAGAAAATGTTATTGGAGGGAGAGGTGGAACACACTTGACATGGTTTAATATTGCTGCAAAAGATTTAGCAAATAAAGTGTAATAAGGCTTGGATTGCTGAACTGTAATACTTTTTATCATATGTACAGGGGCAATGATTAAGCTGTTTAAAGTAAAGGAAAAGCAGAGAGAACTTGCTGCAAATGCCAGTGGGAAACCTCCTGTCAAGAAGCAAAGTGCTGGAGAATTACGTCTTCATAAAGGTATTATAATCAGCATTTATGAATGTTTAGACTTTTCCTTTTTGTTTCTTGTTACAGATACATCTATCATTTTTTTCCTGTTTTTGTTTCTGACTTTTTTATCCATAGAGCTTTGCCATTTAGTGATTGAATAATTATATAACAGAAGTTTTAATTCTTGCGCACCTAAGAGAGAAATAAAATACGTAGAGAGATAGAATCAGTTGCTGATATCCTTATGATGGATCTCAAATAGTTGAAAATTAATATAATGTGCACTAGTTACCCAAATCATAATCAATTTAGCTTCTGTTTATGGTATAAATATCGTGGTTTCATTCCTACGAACGAATGAACAGGAAAAGAAAAATGGACCTTAATGACTTGAAATGGAGGTAATAAACAAGAATGTCCTCCTTTTGTAATTTATCAAGGTAAGGTTATAAGTCCCTCCCTTCTGTATCTGGATTTATTTAATGTATAGGTAGGATTTTATGCTCATGCACCCACCCCAAGGCACTGACGAAGTTTGAAAAAGACTTGAAGGGAATTGGAAGCGTGGAGATGTCAAAGAAATGCTATGAATCTACAATGGACTCTGGGATTGGACACTTCTCAGCACAATGCAACATTTGTCAAGCTTTCCTTTCTAATCGTGTTTTTGACAGATATATTTAATTCTTGCAACAAACAAATATCGAACATCCCTGTCTAATCGCACCATTACATATATTATTATACTTGCTGAATGCTGTTCAGCACGTGCATATTCTACACTCAATGCAATTTATTAATGGAATTCGAAACTTTGAAACTACTTTCTCATTATGTGGTAGAGAAAAAGTTTATCACTTTAGTCTTCCTATGAGGTTGCTTTCATATAAGACTTGTCTGAATATCTTACTGGCAAAGAATAATAGGATGGTCGCTTTATGTATGTAGGTGTAATTATCACTCATCAATATAAAGAAGCATAGTTACAGGTTACACGAATTGTACTTGAGAATTCAAAATGGCCCTGTGATACACACTGTCAGATAATATTTGCAAATTACTTAGTTGCAGTGGTTACGCGTAAACCATCAGTTTATTCTTTGTTTTTTCAATCCTAATTTTTATCTGAGTGCCATGCTCTAGAGGATGTGAAATAGTTTAGTTTTCAATCTACAGTAGCTTCTTTTTTTGGTGTGTGTTCGTTTTCATAGTGGGTCTCTAGTTCGGGTAAAGAAAGCAAGCATAAAATTTTGTAAACTCTTGTGACATGAATCCTATGCACATTTCAGTGAGGTCTCTCCTACTAACAATGCAGTGTAGCAATGAACCCAATGGAGTGAGAAAAAGGATTCAGGTAGTTGAGCCCAAACTAGTTTGGGGCAAGACTTAATTTATTGTTCTAATTGTGTTGTATTTCTGTTCGTGATTAAAGTTCCTGCTAACAAATGCTCAAGGAAACATTACGGATAACTGCTACCCTCTATGACCAAAAGTTAAAATGTTTTGTCTGTCATGCACAAGGTAAGATAGAGGTTCATAGGTGAATATTACACTGTAGGACTATTACCTATCAAAAAAAAAAAAATATTACACTGTTGGACTGCTGCCTCATTGAACAGATTTTCACTTGGACGAGGGCAATGTAAGTTAGAAGAAAGCAACAGTAGTATATATAGGAAATACTATCTATGTAACACCTATTACTTGTGGATGCATATAAGAATCTTTTCTCTGTGTTTTTGTTTTTTGCTAATACTATATAAAATTTATACTTTGGAAGGAATTTTGGTGATTGCAAATTTTTTTGAAGCGAGTTTATGTTACTCTACCTTTCCATAAAAAATTACTTCCCAGAGAGAACATTTTCTTACTCTTTAGGCAATTCAGAGCTTTATTAGTAAATGGGACTAATCAGAGATTACAGCAGACTTGGCAGGCAAATTCTCCTTTAAAACAAGTCTATGAAGCATACCTAAAAAACAGCTGAAAAAAATCTACAATTTGTTATTTTCTTTTCTCTAAGTGGCACTTAAGCTTCTTTGAATTTTTCGTTTTTGCTTTGGTGTGGGGTTGGTGAGGGGATTTTTTCGTGCACCTTCATTTATATTGCTCGGAGTTAAGTAATAATATCATTTATTTTCAACTTTCTGGTGTTGTAGATGTAAGTGAACTAAATCTGCCAAAAACATGTAGCATATCATTCCCTGATGGAAAGGATGACCTCATGACCTTCGAAGTTACCATTCGGCCTGATGAAGGATACTATTTGTAAGTATTTATTTCCGGGGTAAAGTTTGTTATATTTTGGGAACTCTTACTTCAGAAATAGAGTTCTAATACCAACCATTTTGGTCATGATATATTTGCTTATTCATTATGTTCTATTATCTCATTCAGTTGTCTTGTTTCAGGGGTGGTGCATTTGTTTTCTCTTTCCAAATTTCTCCCATCTATCCTCATGAAGCGCCAAAGATCAAATGCAAAACAAAGGTCCATGGCACTCAGGATTCTGATCTATAATGATCATTTTATTAGCTAGTTGTGAATCTCTGTTAATGTTTGGTAAACATTGTTGGTATTTATAGCAAGTTTGAAAATAACTCCTACCTTATCTTGAAAATAGATAACTTACCTTCTTTCCAACTTTAATCAGCAGTAAATATTATTTATTTTAAAACTTACTTACTTACATGTAAACATGCTCTTAATCTTTCTCATTGCAGGTCTACCATCCTAACATTGACTTGGAAGGAAATGTCTGCCTAAACATTCTTCGAGAAGACTGGAAACCTGTGCTAAATATAAACACCGTTATTTATGGCCTGTATCACCTTTTTACGGTATGTCTACGTCCTCTAGTGTACAATATTTATAATCAGTGGCTTTTAAAGGTAAAACACGGTCACTTAACTCAGGCAAGATTATTTTTGTCACCAACTTTTTTATGTTCCAACTTGGTTACTCAACTTTTCTCTCTCTGAGTTACATCGGCAAGTAAGCTTCTACTGGCAATCCAACGTGGTAGACCGTATATACGAGGTGGAAACCCACCACAGGACAATTCATTAGTGTTAACTGATGGAAGTTGATTTGGTGATGTAATTGAAACAATAAATGAAGTTGAGGGACTAATACTTCGTTGAAAATTGAGTGAGCAAGTGTTTTCAAATCTTCTAATGGTGGAGCTTTTGTTTATGTAGGAACCCAATCATGAGGATCCTCTCAATCCCGATGCAGCTTCCGTGTTGAGAGATAACCCAAAATTGTTTGAATCCAACGTGAGAAGGGCAATGGTTGGTGGCTATGTGGGACAAACTTTCTTCCCCCGTTGCATATAGAGTGTAAATGCTGCACCAATACGGGTAAGCTAACCCCACCCTTGAAGAGTGAGTCTTTATCTTCATCCATTTGGTTTGCATTGAAGATGCTATAAGTTCTTGATTCTGTAAATTTGGATGCACGTCTATGTTTGGTCTTCAGAACATGACGAAGTTTCTCTCAGGAATTCATCTGTAATTGTGTGCTTTATTTCTGTTATTTATGATCATGTAACATATTGAAATCAAACCTCATTTATGAGAAAATATGATGCTGGGTGTTGTTGCTCTATTATTGCCAATGTTTTGAATTCGTCGCGTGCATCTACTAGAAGCAGTTTTTTTAGTTCGTCCTTGTATCTATATAACGACTATTGTATAGATACATTGTCTCTATTTAAAATCTCTAAATTTCATCTTTCTCTAGCCTTTCCTCCCCAGTAGTCCCCCCTCGACCCAATGCAGCTTCCTTCCACACTTACGGAGAATCATGAAGCAAAGCAACATGTCTAATACCCAGAGATTCGAGAAATATGGAGTAAAATTGCAGCAACCTTGGAATTTGATTTTATTTTTTGTTGGGACTGTTGAGTAGATATTTTGATTTGGAGCCATACAGAAAGAGGTGGTGGGTCCATTGCAGCACATGGGGACCAAGTTGCTGACATAATAAAAAATTCGATTCAAAACACCAGGAGACAAACCTACTCCAATTCTGCCAGAAATAACTTCTTTTGTCACAGCATATGACATCTGATTTTCTAGCAGCCTTATATTTCTTTTCTTTTTATTAGTTAAGTATAATTTAACGGGGTTGTTCAATTTGTCAGACCTTGAGTTTGCTCCTCAATGATCACCAGTTCGAGTCCCCTCAGAGCCACTGAGGTGAGTATTCGACCGTACACTTCAGGACCCCGTAGGATTAGTCGAGGTGCGCGTAAGCTGACCAGGACTTCCACGGTTATCAAAAAAAATTAGTTAAAGTATAATTCGAGTTGTGCCAAGCTATGAAAATGATTTTTTTGAACTCGATGAGAAAAGAAAAGCAAAGATCGCTACACATCTTGATAATAGTCTACTCTTGATGAGTAATGAGTATCTCTAGAATGTAAGTTTATTTTAAAATGTAGGGAGATAATAGAGGTAATGTTTTAATCGAACTCTTCATTTATGAGAGGAGAAAGAAGCAAATGGAACTAAGTATTGATAAAGGGAAAAATTAATTTAAAAAAACATCCTGCATTTTTTTTTCCTTGTCGTGTTAGGCCACCCTTGTCTGAGTACAGGAATTGTATCTTTAATAACTTCTAAATTTGGTCACTTAACGTGTCGTATCATGTCAAAGTTGGGTGAATTTTTAATATTTCAATTTATTTTTACACTTGTAATTACGACGCTGTGGCAAATGATAAACACACGGTTAATCTTGACCATCTTCTCTTCCAAATTCTCTTAAAGATCAATTCGTCGAGTGGGTCCAGTCTACTCCATCGCCACTCACATAATAAGTTTCAGTACATTGCTTTACACCTTATACTTCCTCTTCAAATAACTTTATTTGTCGAAAGACATGCACGCTAATGCAGTAGAGACAGATTCTTCCACACTGCTGTTGAAAGCGTATTCCTCGTGACCCCCAACCCCACCCCACCCCATATGACATACACACAACACATGGAACTACCCATATATGTATCTGCTTATAGAGAGAGGGAGGAAAAGTTGGCATATTTTTGTGCTTTAGGACAAAAGAACCAAGAAAATGAGCTGGGAAGGTGGAGGAGGATCAACAGCATCATCCTCCGCAGCTGACGGTGGCGGAGGTGGTGGGAGGAGGAAGCCATCTTGGAGAGAGAGAGAAAACAACAGGAGGAGAGAGAGGAGAAGAAGAGCAATAGCATCAAAAATATACAGAGGGTTAAGAGCACAGGGGAATTACAATCTGCCAAAACACACTGACAATAATCAAGTATTGAAAGCACTATGTAATGAGGCTGGTTGGATTGTTGAGCCTGATGGCACCACCTATCGCAATGTAAAATCTTTTTACCTTTTTTTTTTTTTTTTTTTGCTTTAAATCTTCTTTATTTTATTTTTACATATTGGTCTATCTTGTTCAGGTAATTGTGTTTTTATTTTATTTTTCGTTTTTCTTGCATTTGTTTAGATTCATAGATTTAGATGTGGTTTTTTTTTTTTTTTGGTTTTTTTTTTTTCCTTTTTTGAATCAAGATTACTCGTTTATGTATTTTATCTAGAGGAACTTTTTTAAGAGAAGAAAAAAATAAACTGGGAGTTCATATCGGTTTTGAATATTTAGAGTTCAATAATTGAATGTGCGTTGATGAATATTTAGCGGTTGAATCTGTAGACGAAAAATGATTTGCATAGTCGAACTCAAATTTATTAGTCTAATAATTGACATTTCATGGATGATAATCTAATATGAGTTGATTTTGATGTAGGGATTCAAACCACCTCCAATGGAAATGGGAGGCACTTCAACAAACATTACACCAATCTCTTCAAGAAATCCAAGTCCGCCATCTTCAAATTTCGTGAGTCCGATTCCTTCGTACCAACCGAGCCCATCGTCATCTTCGTTTCCGAGCCCATCCTGGCTCAGTGCTAACATGTCGTTACCCTCGTTTGCATTCCTACATAATTCCATCCCCTCATCTCTCCCACCTCTCCGAATATCAAATAGTGCTCCCGTAACCCCACCTCTGCCATCCCCGACTAGACTCCCTAGCCAATCTTTCAATTTCAAGTCTCTTCCCAAAGAATCCATGTCTGCCTTGAACATTCCATTCTTCGCCTCATCAGCCCCGGTAAGCCCTACTCGCTGGCAGCGTTTGCATCCAGCCACTATAACTGAATGTGACAAGTCCAACCCATCTACTACTGCTTCACACCAATGGATGAACTTCAGAGCCTATGGAAATGCATCGGACATGGTTCCACCGTCTCCAACATTCAATCTTGTGAGACCAGTGGCTCAACAAGTTCCTTCAAAGGACGCAATGTTGGAGAAGGAGACAGGTATGCAATTTGACTTCAAGAATGTGGCAGCGAAGCCATGGGAAGGGGAGACGATTCATGAGGTAGGATTAGATGATCTTGAGCTCACGCTGGGAAGTGGAAACACACATATTTAAGTGATTTATCATATTATAATCAAGAATCATCATCTTCTTTGTAGAATGGGAATACTTTGTACACACATATTAACGACGTTATAGACATTTTACAAAGTTCCCTTGATGCATACGCATGTTAATTACAAGTCTTCTGATACATTCATGGTTTGCTCTTGTTTCTAGTACAAATAATTTTTTGTTGCTAATAGGCAGAAGCACGGGACAAATATTGAAATCAAATAACAAATGTAATTTCTCTAATAGATGACAAATGTAGAATCATATCACAGTTACACCAATATTAGTCATAGTGCAGACATATACACCAAGCCCATTCCTAAAAAAAAATTTACAATGTTGAACAAAGAAAACATAAATCAGTAACACTGCAAAACATTCAGTTACCATACCAGCACACAAGAAACACTAAATGTGGATCCTAGAACGACAAAGACGACGGTGTTTTCAGCAGTTAGCTTAAAATAGCATACAGAAGTTGGCTGTAAGTTATACCTAGACTCGATTTCTCCTCTGTACTGAGCTTCAAGTGGTGAGGACTGGTGAGTTATAGCATGTTTGGGAGGTGGTACTTGACGAGACTGGACAGTAGTACGAAGAAGACTAATTTTTTTTCTTGTTTAATATTGTCGTGCTGTCGAATCCACCTTACCAAACAGATCATTATGACATTTTGGTAGGAAGGAATGGATAGTACTAGACAATATGAAGAAAATGCTAAAATTTTGTTCATTATACTGTTAAGGGTCAAGTCAAATACTCCATACCAAACTTGCACTTACAGTTCACGAAGTTTTGACTCATTGAATGTGCACATCGTTGTCTCTGCTTCCCTTGTAACTTCTGTCTTTTCTAGTGGGGGTGTTGAGTTCTTTTTGACATCGATGCTACATTCATCATATCTGAAGCATGTCATGAGATGATCGTTAACTAACCCAGCTACTTGCATGAACGAATACACAATAGTAGGGCCGACGCAGCAGAAGCCCCTTCGCATCAGATCCTTGCTTATGAGCTCTGATTTTGGTGTTTTAGCTGGTACTTGACGTGAATAACGAAATCCATTTTTCAAAGGTTTGTGGTTCACAAAACGCCAACAATAATTACTAAAGGATCCGAACTCCTGCTGGATCTACAAAAACAAAAAAGTGGATATGGAAGTGAGGAAAATTCTCGTTGTTCATATTTTAATGTTTTGACAAGAAATTATAATGCTCTTCACAAGAAAGTCTCTCTACACAAGACTAGATATGCATGTTAATAATAATATAGAACATGTGCCACTTTTACTGTCCTAGGATCCAAACACGCTCTAGGCAATTGAGCTGGAATTTCGGCCACCCGATCCAATTTTAGCAAACTGGGTATCTGATTTTTGAAGAACCGGTATGTGTCAGACAAATTTTGGTCAGTTTGATTGTATTGGTCAATTAGAGCCACCCAAAACATTTTGATATTTTACCCTATGGTTTTTAAGTAAACCTATCGGTTCGGTTCAGGTTAACAATCCCACATGCAAGTTTAAGAGGATCAAAAGAACACAGTTTTATTACCTTGAGCAGCTGTTTCGCATTTTCCACGATTGCACGAAGTTTAGGTTCAGATAGCAGTGTGTTACCATTCATTTTCATCGATAGCAATTTCTTCTCATCGAATTTTGCAACTGATGACGGATCAAATTCATCAAAAAGCTTTCTACAAAAGCAATTCATTTATGATATCAAACACACACAAAAAAGTACACAAAGGAGTAAAAGCCAAAGTTAAATGAGAAATTAAACCTAAATGTTTCTCTCTTGCTAAGGATTGCCAGCCAGTTGAGTTCTGCCAATGCTTGTGATAAAACAAGTAGCTCAAAAAGCTTCATATCATCATGAACAGGGACTCCCCATTCCTCATCATGGAAAGAAGTATAAAGTGGTTCTGCAAGGTAAAATATCAAAATGAGAAGGTAGTTCTTAGAGGTATTTAAGCAACAAGCAATTTTAATTGTGTTACATTTCTTTTTCTTTGCACTATTCATTCTTTAGATGTAAGAATTTAATTCTATATTTTCACAGCGTTTCTATACGTGTTTTGCAGTTGGAAATTGCATTAGAATAAAGATACCAATATGTTATATTTATTAGACTTTCAAACTGAGAGATTAAAAAATAAGGAAAGACATTCGTGTCAATTCTAACAGGCAATGAGGGCTCCCATAAGATGAAATGAAAATATGCTCTAAATTTCAAAATCCTATTTTGATTCTGTCAAAACTGAATCATGAAATACTTGTAATGCTTCACATACTTGGATGTGTGTATTTGTAATCATAGAAAAATGCGAACTTAAAGAGAACTTTCCCTGAACAAGGGATATTGCATATCATCATAGTTTTTAATTGTAGATATGGATGTAAACCTTGCTACCAAAACATAAATTTATAAGGTCACTTTGAAAATGCAATTTCTTAACAATGGTTAAATTACATGTGCAAATTGATTGATGTATAAAAAATCAAGATTAACCAAAATCTTACATCCGCTTGTGTCTCAATATCTCATTCATTTTTTAGGCTTTTCCATACATTTTAATTTCAAAGTTTGATAGCCATCAACATGGTACAATAGTAACCAGATCACTGCTATGTTGCCCAGATCTTATTTATGTTAGCAAATTGCAACCGTTGCAATGAACAGACAAGTAGAGTCGTCCACTAATTATCCCCATATATATTTCACACTCGGTCACTCGCTTTTCTAGAAGAAAAACAAAATAAAATAGAGTTCACATTCATTCTTCTTGTGTTCTTCTATTCTAGTTTTACCAGCATTCATGTAAAATCATCATACAATTAATTCTCTGTCCTTCTTCTCTGATTTATTTCTTTTTCCCACACGTTCTATCATATTGTGTTCTGACATCAGACCCACCCCCAAGTTTCTTCCATTATTTATTTCATACTCCAATCCTCCAAAATATTACCCTGGAGATATACATTTCTTCTATGTTAGCACATTATTTGCTTAGAAGTGAAACTGAGGCAACATTAGTTCGACTTGTTAATTAATTCAAGTTTAAATGCAGTTTTCTTGTTTTCCAACTCCAAGCTGGTGCATTTCATCAAAACAAACATGATATAAATTGTGTTGACTAGCATGGAATTGAGGTCTTAGAATTAAATTTAAACTTGAAATGATCTTTCACAAATTCCAATTCTGCGCAAGCAAACATAGAACGAAAACAGTGTTATGAATCTCACACTTAACCTAAGAACTTTAGCGCATTCAATTAATTCGATATCTAAACGAGATATTATACTTGTTAGTGATTAAGAAAACAAAAAAGGATTTCTATGGTGAAAGCGTGCCAATCAATCTGTGTCTCAACTCTCACGTAGGAATTAAGCTCCACACAGTCCAGCATTTTTCATGGGTTAATCAAATTTCTTCATCTCCACTAGAAAAGTTTACAAACAAAAATCTTCCAAAAATGTAAAATCTTATAAAAAAAAACTTAAATTACAGTAAAAATTGAAAAATTACCGGAATTCGGAGTGATCCAATCGCAGCGTTTAACAGGAACCGGAACCATTGGAGAGAGAGCCAAAGCTTCAACTCCATTAGGCACAATTTTGGCAGGTTTAACAATATCATTACTATTTCTCACATTCCTTCTTTTTGAGCACGTACTTTTTGTACTTTTTGCAGTTGAGCCACTGCAAGAAGAAGAAGAATCCGAAGAACTATCAGCTGAAACATTCTTCAGTACAACTGCAACAGCAGCACCGCCGCTGAGTTTCGGTAGCGTCTGTGAGGTTACTCTTTTAGGCTTCTCCACAGAGTTCTTTGTTTGTATTTCCCTTTTCATCCTTCGTTCTTCCACGACCTGAACCCGGTTACCGGTCGGTGCAAGTATAGGCCGGGTTTCGGATCCAGGGTTTTCAATAGCCGCAGACATTGCTAGATTGCTCTGAAATTCAGAGTAAACTGTTTGTATTCACAGTGGTGCAAGCGAAACGGTAAATTAGACGAGAAGTGGAGGGTAGAATTGGAAGAAAAAGTTTGCAGGGAAGTAACGAAAATGTGAAGGGGGACGCTTTGGAGGGTTATAAATAACGGGAACTGTTCAGATATGGTGACCGGTAATAGCCAGTGGTGATGCTGACGTGTCAGGTGGTTAGTTGCCGTTTTGGGAATCGGAAAGGGACATTAGGCTGAGAACTTTTTGTGTTGTCTCGATTTTGCCATTGTCGAAGTTCAAAATTCAAATTCCTTTCTTTTATTTTTTTCATTTATTTCTTCGTTTTAAGAATTTTCTTTTAATTTTTAAACAATGATACATCATTATAGAGACATCGAGGCAGGGCGGAATGGCCTCTCGTGTTTCCTATCCCACCGGAGATTTTCAGGAGACGGGATGGATAGGATATGATTAAAATATCTAATTTTTCGCCTTATTTACTTTTATTAAAAAATATATTTTAAATACAGTTTAATTTATAGCCTGTTTGGTAGAGATTAAAATCAGATTAAAATTGAAAAATTAGTCATTATCATTAACTTTTATTATACGAGTGGGACCCAATAAAGACTATATTTTCAATTTTAATCTGATTTTAATTGCTACCAAACAGGCTCTTAATATAGAATTAAGTAAAAAATAAAAGTTGGTACATGACTACTCAATATATTTTGTTATACACTAATATCGCTAACAACCTCGGATAAAAATTTGATATTTTACATTTTTTCTCTATTTTATTTTTTAAAAAATCTTTATCAATTCAAAAATATCATTATTTTAGGATATACAAATGATAAAGATTACAATTTAGTATATTTGAGTAGTATAAATTAAATTTCTAAATAAAAGAATTTATTTTTAAATCTGTTATAAACTAAAGCTCACATGTACGTCTTACACACTTAAATTAACTAATGTAATATTCAAACGAGAAAAAAAAAACAAAGTAATACAACTACAAATCGAGACATGTAATTGAGAGATGGTTTCATCATTGATCATTCTCGAACAAGAAGACAAAATAAATCTACACTACTAGTAGAAAAATTCATATTTTTTTTCAGAAGAACATTCAGTGGCGGAAGTAGGGGTGGGCTACAGTCCATGCCCCCACCTTCTTTAAAAAAAAAATAAAAAAATTTGTTATACTCATTGTTTTCCCACCGTTCAAGCTCAGTAGTCCATTGTTGAAAATTTTTGTCCCCGTACCATTAAATCCTAGCTCCGTCCCCGAGAGCATTACAGGTATATCAACTTCATTTCAGATGATACATGACACAAAAATGTTAAGGGTGTATATGATACTCAAAATTAAATATGGTGTGGTGTCTCTAATATTGTCTCTTATTTTTCTAGACGGAAGTCACAAACGTAGTCGGATAAGATTTCTACCCATAACAATACTTGGCAGTTAAAAACTTAAAAGAATACAATATCAAGGGGGGGTATATTTGGAATTGGAGTGAAAACGGAGGGTGAGTGGCAGTTGAAGGGTTTAGGCTAAAAGTCGCATTCCAGTCGGTTAGAAGGTAAAATGGGAAGTCGTTAAAGAGCCTTTGTTTGGTAGTACGTTTCTTCCCGTTGAGATAAAGAATCCAAAGCCAAAAAGTGCACCAGCAACGGCTAAATGACCCGGTCTACCCATGTCGATTTGTTGGATTAGGATACGGTCCATATTGAAGTCGACTAAAGCCAGGGAACCGTTGGGTCAGTTCTAAGCCGATTACATAAATCAAATAAAAATGGTATTTAAGGGGGGAAAAAAGTAATTATATTTACACAATAATTTTTTATGTCCCTATTTGACAATTATTATTTTGAAAAAAACAAAGTTTTGAATAATTGTTTTTATGAGAATGTGTGGTTAAAAATTATGGAAGATTTTGGGTTCGTATAAAATATTTTATTGTGGGAATATCTAATTGAAAATGAATATGTTAAAAAAAAATTCAAATTATTGTTGTCAAATAAGGGTTATATTTAGGGGTGGGTAAAACTTAAACCAATCCGGCTAAACCGACTAGACCCGACCCAAATGACCGATTTGGGTAGGTTTTTTGAATTTTTTGGACGGGTTTCGGGTCGGGTCATGGGTTAACCAATAGGACCCGACCCGACCCTACCCAAAAATAAAATAAAAAAAACAAAACAAAACTTCAACAAAACCCTAAAGCCTAACACAGCCACAGCCCATAGACAGACAATGCTCTTCTCCTCTCTCCATCTCTCGCTCAAGCCATGATCTGCTCTCTCTCTCAAATCCCAACCCTCGTCCACCCACCAACCAACGAACCACCGATTCGAGACCACTGATTGAGGCTTGGAGAAGTAACTAAAAGTTGTTATTGGTGGGAAAGTTAATCTGAGACCACCAATTTAGTTTCTATTCTGCTTTATGTTAATTCATGTCGGCAAGTTTATGTTGTGTTTACGGAACTTTTAACTTCAATTTTTTATACTGTTCCTAGACTTAAACTTTGTACATTGCTGTAATAATTTGTTCATAGCCTGTAATAACATTTCGTCTCTCTTTGTGCGTGTGCTCAATGAATGGTCAAACTCTGTGTTGGCAGATTCTAACAATTGTTGACTAATGAATGAGGTAGGTGTAAAAAATGGCCACCGAGTCGATTTCATAATATTATAAAATGCTGATTGTAAATAATTTGGTTAAGGGTAATTAGCGCAAAACGTCCTTACTTTTACATGATTTTGTGCAAAACGTCCCTACCTTTCATTTTTTGGTGCAGAACGTCCTTACCTTTCCAATTTTTGGCGCAAAACGTCCTTTTTGACCATTTTACCCTTCTATTGAAATAAAACAAACACAAAAGAAAAGAAAAATAAAGAATGATTTTCAATCTTACTCCTAAACTTCTAAAAAATGCAAATTAATCCAAAACTTATAAAAATATTAAAAAAAATAAAAAAATCTCTTTTGCCCCCTTTTAGCCGAATACACGAGCTCATTTTTCCGCGCGACTCCCGGTCGTACAAACCGTCAGATATTGGTTCCAACATGTCCTCCTCATTACACTCTACAACTACATACCAAGAAATCCCCATAACTCGTTGTAATTTGGCTGAAAATCAAATTCAAAAATCGCAGCCTGAAAATCGGTTAAACACCCACAACTCGACGTCCGACCACCCAACCGGCCGGAATCCACCACTAGTCGACTCCCCTCATAAAGTCGAAGCTACTTATGTAAACAATTTCCTCTAACAAGCAACTAACAACCACCAATTTCAAAGAAAAACAGTCCAATCGCTACGCTCGCGAGTTCGCACCAGCGAACATTTCAAACCCAAATTGAAGATGATTGGAGCCAAATTGAAGGGGACCCATGGCCGAGCTAGGTGCGCCAGGTGATGGAGCACCCGACCCAGGTGGTCCGCCACTCTAGGTCATCACGGTGGCTTCAGAATTGGAGGAAAACTAGTGCAGTGTCGTGACAGTCACGACGGGCAGCTTTCAACTTGAAATTCAGATCTTATCCTTGTTGTTTGGGCTAAATTGTTTGCATGGTCGAGGCCGTCTTGAGTAGGGGAGTTGGCTGGTGGTATGTTTCGGCCAGAAAGGTGGCCGGACAGCGTGATTCCAACGTTTGACTGCATTTCATGCGGTGAAGTTTGTAACTCGATTTCGATCAAATATGTCGGAGTAAGGGCTGGTGGTTGGGTGAGTTGTGAAGAGGACAATGAGGGTTTCAAGGTGGTATGTTGATCTGACGGCCAAGGTGATCGGAGGTTGGGGATTTTGCCTTCAAATGTGGCGGCTTAGAGGTTGATGATTTTTTCATATTTGTGACTAATTTGCACATTTTTAAAAGTTTGAACCCATAATTACAATTTATTCTTTATTTTTCATTTCTTTTGTGCTTGTTTTATTTCAATAGAAGGGTAAAATGGTCAAAAGGACGTTTCACACCAAAAATTGGAAAGGTAAGGATGTTCTGCACCAAGAAACGAAAGGTAGGGACGTTTTACACAAAACCGTTTAAAGGTAGGGACGTTTTGCGCTAATTACCCATTTGGTTAACTGTGAAAATTGTTTTGTAGCTCTTTAGCGATTTCTATATGGAATGGTATTAGTCTGTAAAAGGAAAATGTTGAAAGCAGAAAAAGACTGTTGTTTGAAATATTAAAGAATAAAGTAGATTTGAATGCAAAAACTGAAAATGAGATGACAAGTTAATGATTCAAGATTATGAAGCAAAGGGAATAAAGTTGTCTCGTTATGCAAATAACAAGTTGTTGTCTCTCAAACCGAACAACTCAATCCAACCCGACCGAAACATAATTGGGTTGAGTTGGGTTGGATTTCAACATTTACATGGGCTGGGTGGGGTTAAATTTCGAACAAACCGACAATGTTGGGTTGGGAACAAAAACCGATCCGACCCAACCCACGCCCACCCCTAGCTATATCTATACCACATTTTAATTACAAGAAAGGTTTTCAATATTTCCTCACTTTTACTTTTATGTCCTTAATTTTTTTCTCATCGTATCGTCATTGTTAACCTTCAATTAATTAAGATAATTTGTCTCTAATCACCATTTTCATTCAAATATTCTGCTAACTCACATTGAAAAGATTGGGCAAATATTTTGTTTAACTTTTACAATAGTTATTTATTTCGATTATTTAAAAATACAAGAAATAAATATCTTTTTGACCCTCATAATAAATAATTTGGACGAAATTTGTCTTTATAGATAAGATGTGAAAATTAATAGAGAATTGATGATAAAGATTTTTTTTAAAAAAATGAGAGCGCAAGTGTAAAAATAAGAAAAGTTTAGGGATATTCATTGTAATCAAAATGTGATGTAGCTAACAAGAAATTGTGGTGTGAATATATTTAAAAATAAAAAAATGAGGCAACACTCTGTACTTGTTTTTTAAATGAGGAAATTAGGTTCAATACTTAGAACAAATTAGATTAAATAGTAGGAAAGAAAATTAAAACCTCTAGAGCCATAATTAATACACTAACAAAAACCCCCCAAAATTGTCAAACCTAACCACCCACCCACCACGTGAAGTCCCTTAACCCATAAGAAGAAGAACCCGCTTCATCCACAAGAAGAAGAAGGTGATTTAGCCACCGATGAACGGTCACATCCACTGATTAGTAACTCGAGCCATGTCTGAAGAAAGTGAATTGAAGAGGATGAAGAGGATATCAAGTTTTGTTGAAGGAACTTCAAAAAAAAAAAAAAAATTGAACTCTATATTCCATTTTGATATTGTTGATATTATTTTGGTCATGCTTTGTTCAGTAATATATTTCATACCCCAGGCTGAAAATTTTGCAGCTGTAAGCAATTATTTCATGTGGTGTATTTGTTATATTTAATCATCTCTCTACCTGTTTGCTTTTAAACATTATTAATTGGTCCCAATTCTTTTTGTTACTTGATCTTTATTATTATTATTATTATTATAAATCAATCCTCACATATTAGTAAGTGCCGAGCTATTTTCAGGGGTCCCAATTGTCAACAAATTTTGTTAGTGTCAAAATTTTAACTCAATCAAAATTCATTTCCCAACTATGAGGTTGGCGTGAAAATGTCTTAATTATAATTGGTGTTCAATATTACTTGCTAATTTTTTTAGTTGTTGTCACTTTATTGAATAGCTTGTAAATCTAAGTTAATATGTTTGTTGACGTCGAAAATTATATAGACAAGATTCAAGCCAACTTAATAGATGAATTATAAGAGGTAAATTGCTGAAATGGCTTATTAGCACAAAACGTCCATACGTTTGATAGTTAGTGTGCAAAACATCCAAACGTTTCATTTTTTTGCATTTTCACCCCTATTTTCAACGTTTCAGTGTAGAAAACATTCCATATTGAAGTCGACTAAAGCCAGGGAACCGTTGGGTCAGTTCTAAGCCGATTACATCTTCTATATATAAAAAGTGTGTATTTAACGGAATTTGTTGGTTTAACGAAAAAACTAACGGAATTTCTTGATTTAACGGAAAAACTAACGGAATTTTTTTAATTTAAAAATCATTTAACTCCATAATTGGGTTTCAAAATTTACAATTCTAAAGCCCATGTAGAAGTATTGGATGTCATGCTCATTTATAGATACACTTCTCTCCAAAGGTTTCATAAACTTCCAATGTGGGATTGTGCATTTTATATATGCTCTTAACTCCAATAGTTTTATAAATTTCCAATGTGGGATGTGACAAAAAAAAATGTTAAAATGCTCATCAAAATCATTTTAAAATGTACGTCTAATTGACTAATTTGATTTTGAATTACAACTAATTAAATTGTAATATTCACTTTCATTCTTTTATTTATTTAATTTTCAAATTTAATTTAAATTCGCACTTGATTATTAAAGATTATTAATTTAGTATATTAATTTTCTATAAGTTTAGAATATTTTAATTTAACAAAGTAAACTATTTTAACATATTTATTTTTAATTTTTAGTGTTGGGACTAATTGTAGGATATATAATGAATCTAATTAGTAAAGATAGATTTACTTTAAATTATTTTTTATGTATTTATTGCATTCGGTTCGACCCCAGTTGAATTCCCACAAACTTCAAGTCGGAATCATTCTCGATTGTGAATCAAAATCCTTCATCTCCATTTTCAGATATCGGAATTATCAAATCCGCAAACTTTTCGTATAAATCTATGATTAATGCTCATGTTTAGTTCCTTAATTAATAAAAAAAATTAAAAATCTCCTAACACTATTTGGCAATATTATAGTATTATATTAAATGTTTAGTAAGTATTATTTTTAAATATTAGATGATTTTATGATATAGTAAAAAATCTTTTTTTTTTTATAATATAGAAAAAAATATTTTTTAAAATAAAAATATATTTAATGTCTTAAAAATAATTAAAATGATATTAAAAATACGAAACGTATTATGACGCTTATCCTTCGTATTGACACGCCTAAACTTGTGATTCTTGATTCTCAACATCGACATCTCGCAACGCATTACGTCTTTTAGAACATTATTAATAAATGAATGGAAAATGCAAAAAATTTTGTACTACTACATTTTAGTCATTAGGAAAAAATGAAACTAAAAAAAATGGATGTGGATATTATCAATTTAAAAATGCTAATAGTTTATTTGGTAAGGTACATTGAACTCAATGAAGAAAAAATATTTATTTATTTAGTTTTGTATTATAATGTTATCTATTATTTTATTATGTATAAAAGTTCATGATTAAATACAAAATTTAATATAATATAATAGTACGAAACACAAACTTATACATTTTAATTTAGAATTTAACACTATTCAAGTTAAAATTAATATATCACAATGTGTAATTATTTATCAATTACATAAACATTACATCACTAATTATTTAATGAACCAAAAAAATTATATATAACTAAGCAAACGTGCATTGCACGTTGCTTAAACCTAGTAAATCAAATAAAAATGGTATTTAAGGGGGGAGAAAAGTAATTATATTTACACAATAATTTTTTATGTCCCTATTTGACAATTATTATTTTGAAAAAACAAAGTTTTGAATAGTGGTTTTTATGAGAACGTGTGATTAAAAATTATGGAAGATTTTGGGTTCGTATAAAATATTTTATTGTGGGAATATCTAATTGAAAATGAATATGTTAAAAAAAAATTCAAATTATTGTTGTCAAATAAGGGTTATATTTAGGGGTGGGTAAAACTTAAACCAATCCGGCTAAACCGACCCGACCCGACCCAAATGACCGATTTCTTGGACGGGTTTCGAGTCGGGTCATGGGTTAGCCAATAGGACCCGACCCGACCCGACCCTACCCGACCCTACCCACAAATAAAATAGAAAAAACAAAACAAAACTTCAACAAAACCCTAAAGCCTAACACAGCCACAGCCCATAGACAGACAATGCTCTTCTCCTCTCTCCATCTCTCGCTCAAGCCATGATCTGCTCTCTCTCTCTCTCAAATCCCAACCCTCGTCCACCCACCAACCAACGAACCACCGATTCGAGACCACTGATTGAGGCTTGGAGAAGTAACTAAAAGTTGTTATTGGTGGGAAAGTTAATCTGAGACCACCAATTTAGTTTCTATTCTGCTTTATGTTAATTCATGTCGGCAAGTTTATGTTGTGTTTAGGGAACTTTTAACTTCAATTTTTTATACTGTTCCTAGACTTAAACTTTGTACATTGCTGTAATAATTTTTTCATAGCCGTAATAACATTTCGTCTCTCTTTGTGCGTGCGCTCAATGAATGGTCAAACTCTGTGTTGGCAGATTCTAACAATTGTTGACTAATGAATGAGGTAGGCGTAAAAAATGGCCACCGAGTCGATTTCATAATATTATAAAATGCTGATTGTAAATAATTTGGTTAAGGGTAATTAGCGCAAAACGTCCTTACTTTTACATGGTTTTGTGCAAAACGTCCCTACCTTTCATTTTTTGGTGCAGAACGTCCTTACCTTTCTAATTTTTCACGTAAAACATCATTTTTGACCATTTTACCCTTCTATTGAAATAAAACAAACACGAAAGAAAAGAAAAATAAAGAATGATTTTCAATCTTACTCCTAAACTTCTAAAAAATGCAAATTAATCCAAAACTTATAAAAATATTTAAAAAAATAAAAAAAATCTATTTTGCCCCCTTTTAGCCGAATACACGAGCTCATTTTTCTGCGCGACTCCCGGCCGTCCAAACCGTCAGATATTGGTTCCAACATGTCCTCCTCATTACACTCTACAACTACATACCAAGAAATCCCCATAACTCGTTGTAATTTGGCCGAAAATCAAATTCAAAAATCGCAACCTGAAAATCGGTTAAACACCCACAACTCGACGTCCGACCACCCAACCGGCCGGAATCCACCACTAGTCGACTCCCCTCATAAAGTCGAAGCTACTTATGTAAACAATTTCCTCCAACAAGCAACCAACAACCACCAATTTCAAAGAAAAACAGTCCAATCGCTACGCTCGCGAGTTCGCACCAGCGAACATTTCAAACCCAAATTGAAGATGATTGGAGCCAAATTGAAGGGGACCCATGGCCGAGCTAGGTGCGCCAGGTGATGGAGCACCCGACCCATGTGGTCCGCCACTCTAGGTCATCACGGTGGCTTCAGAATTGGAGGAAAACTAGTGCAGTGTCGTGATAGTCACGACGGGCAGCTTTCAACTTGAAATTCAGATCTTCCTTGTTGTTTGGGCTAAATTGTTTGCATGGTCGAGGCCGTCTTGAGTAGGGGAGTTGGCTGGTGGTATGTTTCGGCCAGAAAGGTGGCCGGATAGCGTGATTCCAACGTTTGACTGCATTTCATGCGGTGAAGTTTGTAACTCGATTTCGATCAAATATGTCGGAGTAAGGGCTGGTGGTTGGGTGAGTTGTGAAGAGGACAATGAGGGTTTCAAGGTGGTATGTTGATCTGACGGCCAAGGTGATCGGAGGTTGGGGATTTTGCCTTCAAATGTGGCGGCTTAGAGGTTGATGATTTTTTCATATTTGTGACTAATTTGCACATTTTTAAAAAGTTTGAACCCATAATTGCAATTTATTCTTTATTTTTCATTTCTTTTGTGTTTGTTTTATTTCAATAGAAGGGTAAAATGGTCAAAAGGACGTTTCACACCAAAAATTGGAAAGGTAAGGACGTTCTGCACCAAGAAACGAAAGGTAGGGACGTTTTGCACAAAACCGTTTAAAGATAAGGACATTTTGCGCTAATTACCCATTTGGTTAACTATGAAAATTGTTCTGTAGCTCTTTAGCTATTTCTATATGGAATGGTATTAGTCTGTAAAAGGAAAATGTTGAAGGCAGAAAAAGACTGTTGTTTGAAATATTAAAGAATAAAGTAGATTTGAATGCAAAAACTGAAAATGAGATGACAAGTTAATGATTCAAGATTATGAAGTAAAGGGAATAAAGTTGTCTCGCTATGCAAATAACAAGTTGTTGTCTCTCAAACCGACCAACTCAATCCAACCCGACCGACACATAATTGGGTTGAGTTGGGTTGGATTTCAACATTTACATGAGCTAGGTTGGGTTAAATTTCGAACAAACCGGCAATGTTGGGTTGGGAACAAAAATCGATCCGACCCAACCCACGCCCACCCCTAGCTATATGCCTATATCTATACCACATTTTAATTACAAGAAAGGTTTTCAATATTTCCTCACTTTTACTTTTATGTCCTTAATTTTTTTCTCATCGTATCGTCACCTTCAATTAATTAAGATAATTTGTCTCTAATCACCATTTTCATTCAAATATTCTGCTAACTCACATTGAAAAGATTGGGCAAATATTTTGTTTAACTTTTATAATAGTTATTTATTTCGATTATTTAAAAATACAAGAAATAAATATCTTTTTGACCCTCATAATAAATAATTTGGACGAAAATTGTCTTTATAGATAAGATGTGAAAATTAATAGAGAATTGATGATAAAGATTTTTTTTAAAAAAAATGAGAGCGCAAGTGTAAAAATAAGAAAAGTTTAGGGATATTCATTGTAATCAAAATGTGATGTAGCTAACAAGAAATTGTGGTGTGAATATATTTAAAAATAAAAAAATGAGGCAACACTCTGTACTTGTTTTTTAAATGAGGAAATTAGGTTCAATACTTAGAACAAATTAGATTAAATAGTAGGAAAGAAAATTAAAACCTCTAGGAGACATAATTAATACACTAACAAAAACCCCCCAAAATTGTCAAACCTAACCACCCACCCACCACGTGAAGTCCCTTAACCCATAAGAAGAAGAACCCGCTTCATCCACAAGAAGAAGAAGGTGATTTAGCCACCGATGAACGGTCACATCCACTGATTAGTAACTCGAGCCATGTCTGAAGAAAGTGAATTGAAGAGGATGAAGAGGATATCAAGTTTTGTTGAAGGAACTTCAAAAAAAAAAAAAAAAAAAAAAAAAAAAAATTGAACTCTATATTCCATTTTGATATTGTTGATATTATTTTGGTCATGCTTTGTTCAGTAATATATTTCATACCCCAGGCTGAAAATTTTGCAGCTGTAAGCAATTATTTCATGTGGTGTATTTGTTATATTTAATCATCTCCCTACCTGTTTGCTTTTAAACATTATTAATTGGTCCCAATTCTTTTTGTTACTTGATCTTTTTTATTATTATTATTATTATTATTATTATTATTATTATAAATCAATCCTAACATATTAGTAAGTGCCGAGCTATTTTCAGGGGTCCCAATTGTCAACAAATTTTGTTAGTGTCAAAATTTTAACTCAATCAAAATTCATTTCCCAACTATGAGGTTGGCGTCAAAATGTCTTAATTATAATTGGTGTTCAATATTACTTGCTAATTTTTTGAGTTGTTGTCACTTTATTGAATAGCTTTTAAATCTAAGTTAATATGTTTGTTGACGTCGAAAATTGTATAGACAAGATTCAAGCCAACTTAATAGATGAATTGTAAGAGGTAAATTGCTGAAATGGCTTATTAGCACAAAACGTCCATAAGTTTGATAGTTAGTGTGCAAAACATCCCAATGTTTCATTTTTTTGCATTTTCACCCCTATTTTCAACGTTTCAGTGTAGAAAACATTATTTTCACTATTTTTCCGTGTAAAATGACCAATATACCCTCAAATTTAAATAAAACAGAGAAAATGAAATGAAAAATAAAAAAATAAATTGTAATTATACTCCCAAACTTTTTAAAAAGTACAAGTGAGTCCAAAAGTCTTATTAAAAAGTTTAAGCACAAAACGTACCCACGTTTGACACTTAATGCGGAAAACGTCCATACGTTTCAAACATATTTGTATTTGCTCAATAGCACAAAATGTCCCTACGTTTGACACTTATTACGTAAAACGTCCTTACGTTTCATTTCTTTTTACATTTTCGTCCTTATTTCAACGTTTCATTGCTGAAAAATGTCATTTTCACTATTTTTCAATGTAAAATGATCAATATACCCTCATATTTAAATAAAAATAAAAATAAATTACAATTATGCTCCCAAACTTTTTAAAAAGTGCAAATGAGTTTAAAATTTTTATTAAAACATTCAAACAATCAGTCTTTTCCTCTTTCAACTTTATCCTCCCTTCATCACCTAAACCACCAGACCCCAACATTCAAACCGTTAATGTTGGCCACAACTATCAGCCCCAGGATTGTAGAGGGAGGTGGGATAATTTGAATGGTGGTAGGGTCTGGTGGTTTAGGTGGTGGAGGGAGGATAAAGCTAAGGGGGAGGAGAAGACTGATGATTTGAATGTTTTAATAAGATTTTTGAACTCATTTGCACTTTTTAAAAAGTTTGAGAGCACAATTGTAATTTATTTTTATTTTTATTTTCCATTTTTTGTTTTATTTAAATATGAGGGTATATTGGTCATTTTACATTGAAAAATAGTGAAAATGACGTTTTTCCGCAATGAAACGTTGAAATAAGGACGAAAATGTAAAAAGAAATGAAACGTAAGGACGTTTTACGCAATAAATGTTAAACGTATGGACATTTTGTGCTATTGAGCTTTACAAACATGTTTGAAACGTATGGACATTTTCCGCATTAAGTGTCAAACGTAGGGACGTTTTGTGCTTAAACCTTTTAATAAGACTTTTGGACTCACTTGCACTTTTTAAAAAGTTTGGGAGTATAATTACAATTTATTTTTTTATTTTTCATTTCATTTTCTTTGTTTTATTTAAATTTGAGGGTATATTGGTCATTTTACATTGAAAAATAGTGAAAATGATGTTTTCCACACTGAAACGTTGAAATAGGGGCGAAAATGCAAAAAAATAAAACGTTGGGATGTTTTGCACACTAACTGTCAAACGTATGAACGTTTTGCGCTAATAAGCCTTGCTGAAATAGTAGAAAATGAGAGAAATCTATATTAAAACGAAAAACTTGTAAAATATATATTATATGTCCTTCCCACTTCCCATTAGGGAACCATTTATTCATAATTATAGGTTCCCAAAGCAGCCAATTGGCCTCCAAAAATAGGTTATTTACAATGCTCTATGTTGACTCTTCATCGGTTCTTTGAAGTTGATAAAAACAACTCATAATGAGGTTGAGCTGAGATAATTTTGGCTTATTGGATGATGGGAGAATGATAATGCTTGTATTGATTTAAGCAAAAATCTCTGGATCCATTTTCTCATCCATTAGCCTCTATTTATAAGCTCTAATCAAGCAACTTGACCCTCCCACGTCACATCAACTACAATACCGAGTTGGGAAGGTACGTCAATGGCACCTTTTGATTGGTTGCCGAGCTCGGCTTGTCAGGTCATTATGACTTTATCCTGATAGGTGGTCCCGAATAATTAATGCATTACTTAAGGGATGAAGCTAAGGTGTTTGATTGGAGAATTATGTGGGCGCTGACGTAAGACCTTTTCATGTGCACTTTGCTGATTGGTGGGTCATATATTCCGTCAGTGATCTTTAATCATTATGTTTTCTTTTACCTCGAAAAACTAAACAAGCTTCTTACGCACGCCATATCGCAATCCGAGCTGATCTTACATATCCGAGCTCACATTAGCTCAAGCTTAATGTATATCACAAACTGTATTAAATGACCTCGGAGGTTGGGTGTCAACAGTTACCCCCCAAGTCAGTGCTTGCCTTGGTGACAGACTGACCTTAAGCTTACTTGACACCTTTTTCCATTTTCACAGTTATTACAATAATAAATGTCTTGAGCATGTGCTTACGTTTTAACTTTGCAAATGACTTGTCACGCATCTTGTAATTTATTGAATTATTTAAGTGTTGCAGTAGATGCAACCTTAGTTCGGCTTGCAACCTTATCACGACATGCATCCTTATCTCGGTTTAGATAGTCCCTCATAGGAATTCCACAAAGTGTTGCAACAATTGCAACATTAGCTCGGCCTGCTCATGAGCAGGGCTTAGATATTCCTTGTAGGAATTGCACTAAGTGTTGCAGCACTTACAACCTTAGTTCGACCTGCTCATGAGCAGGGCTTATATATTCCTTGTAGGAATTTTCACTAAGTATTGCATCACTTACAACCTTTGTTCGGCCTGCTCACGAGCAGGGCTTATACATTCCTTGTAGGAATTTTTACTATGTGTTACAGCACTTACAACCTTAGCTCGGCCTGCTCACGAGCAGGGCTTATATATTCCTTGTAGGAATTTCCACTAAGTGTTGCAGCACTTACAACCTTAGCTTGGCCTGCTCATGAGCAGGGCTTATATATTCCTTGTAGGAATTTTCACTAAGTGTTGCAGCACTTACAACCTTAGCTCGGCCTGCTCATGAGCAAGGCTTATATATTCCTTGTAGGAATTTTCATTAAGTGTTGCAGCACTTACAACCTTAGCTCGGTCTGCTCATAAACAAGACTTATATATTCCTTGTAGGAATTTCCAATAAGTGTTGCAACACTTACAACTTAGCTCGGCCTGCTCACGAGCAGGGCTTATATATTCCTTGTAGGAATTTTCACTAAGTGTTGCAGTACTTAAAACCTTAACTCGGTCTGCTCATGAGCAGGGCTTATATATTCCTTGTAGGAATTTCCACTAAGTGTTGCAGCACTTACAACCTTAGACCGGCCTGCTCATGAGCAGGGCTTATATATTCCTTGTAGGAATTTCCACTAAGTGTTACAGCACTTACAACTCTAGCTCGGCCTGCTCATGAGCAGGGCTTATATATTCCTTGTAGGAATTTCCACTAAGTGTTGTAGCACTTACAATCTTAGTCCGGCCTGCTCATGAGCAGGGCTTATATATTCCTCGTAGGAATTACACTAAGTGTTGCAGCACTTACAAACTTAGCTCGGTCTGCTCATGAGCAGGACTTATATATTCATTGTAGGAATTGCACTAAGTGTTGCAGCACTTACAACCTTAGCTCGGCCTACTCATGAGCAGGGCTTATATATTCCTTGTAGAAATTTCCACTAAATGTTGCAGCACTTACAACCTTAGCTCGTATTGCTGAAAAGCAATGTTTTGTGCCGTTGAAGAGCGGGCTTTTATCTCATGAGTTAGCCTCATCGTTGCGAGGTCTTACTTACTCACCTCAATAAGATAAGGTCTTATGAGTTACCCTCATCGCTGCGAGGTCTTACGGACTCGCCTTAACAAGATGAGGTCTTACGAGTTATCCTCGTCGTTATAAGGTGAGGTCTTAAGAGTGAGCCTCGTCGTTGCGAGGTCTTACGGACTCACCTCAACAAGGTGAGGTCTTACAAGTGAACTTCGTCGTTGTGAGGTCTTACGGACTCGCATCAACAAGATGAGGTCTTCCGAGTTAGCCTCGTCGTTACGAGGTCTTACTTATCTCAATAAGGTGAGGTCTTACGAGTTAGCCTCGTCGTTGCGAGGTCTTATGGACTCGCCTCAACAAGATGAGGTCTTCCGAGTTAGCTTCATCGTTGCGAGGTCTTACGCACTCGCCTCACTTGGTAGATCTAACATGTCATGGTGCAGATCATAGGTCAAACTGAATTGTCCTTAGTAAAGCTGACCTCGAACCTAGTGGTCCAATGTCAGAATCTACCATGTAGACCTCGTTTACAAATGTAGAGGAGATGGCGCCAGCTTTGGATATGTCTAAGTCTACTATGTAGACCTCGTCTACATTGCCCAATTAGGACGTCCACTTGCTAGGAACTTTATCTGAGTATTGCAGTACATGCAACCTTAGCTCGACTTGCTGATGAGCAAGGTTGGCTTGCTGATGAGCAAGGCCATAATAAGCTATGCTTACTGATGAGCAAGGCTTGAATGAGCTCGGCTTGAATGAGCTCGACTTGCTGATGAGCAAGGCTTGAATGAGCTCGGCTTGTTTGTGAGCAAGGCTGGAATGAGCTCTACTTGCTTGTGAGCAAGGCTTGAATGAGCTCGGCTTGTGAGCAAGGTCGGAATGAGCTCTGATGAGCAAGGCTTGAATGAGCTCAGCTTGCTGATGAGCAAGGTCGGAATGAGCTCTACTTGCTGATGAGCAAGACTTGAATGATTTCCTTGATAAGAAATTTATCTGGCAAATGTTCAGCAATAATGTTTTTAATGAAGGAGGAATGGCGTAGTGAGATATTCCTCTGTGCTTCCTTTGTTTTTTTGCTTCCAGATCGGTAATGGGCTTTTTAAATGCACTCATTTCAGTTTCTGCCAACTTTGTTGTTGCCAGAGAACTCCTGATCTCTTTATTTTGGCTTCTGGAGTATTTCTTTCCTGGAAAATGGAGAGCTCTTCTGCTGGGAGGTCGTTTGGTTTCCTCCCTATATGGAGACTCTACCTCAATTTTGAGTGGAAGAATATAAGTTTGGTTTTATTCCAATATGCTATTACATTTGTCAATTTTTCAATGGCTTCCCCCACCATGGTCATTTGAGGATCAGCAGCTTCGTTTTGACCTCGTCATCTTCTAATATTTTTCTGGATTGTTGGTTTGTTCAGGACGAGTGCGGGATTCATTTTTGAATGCCGAAAGATCATCCATGATATTTTTTGGGTTTTATGGAGAGTTAGGACTACTTTTACAAGGTAGGGCCCTCCTTCTAGCGCCAAATTGTTGACATCGAAAATTGTATGGACAAGATTCAAGACAACTTAATAGATGATTTGTAAGAGGTAAATTGATGAAATAGTAGAAAAGGAGAGAAATCTGTATTAAAAGGAAAAACTTGTAAAATATATATTATATGTCATTCCCACCTCCCATTAGGGAACCGTTTATTCATAATTATAGGTTCCCAAAGCGGCCAATTGGCCTCCAAAAATAGGTTATTTACAATGCTCTATGTTGACTCTTCATCGGTTCTTTGAAGTTGATAAAAACAACTCATAATGAGGTTGAGCTGAGATAATTTTGGCTTATTGGATGGTGGGAGAATGATAATGCTTGTATTGATTTAAGCAAAAATCTCTAGATCCCTTTTCTCCTCGATTAGCCTCTATTTATAGGCTCTAATCAAGCAACTTGGTCATCTCACGTCACATCAACTACAATACCGAGCTGGGAAGGTACGTCAATGGCACATTTTGCCTGGTTGCCGAGCTCGGCTTATCAGGTCATTATGACTTTATCCTGACAGGTGGTCCCCAATAATTAATGCATTACTTAGGAGAGGAAGCTAAGGTGTTTGAATGGAGAATTATGTGGGCGCTGAAGTAAGACATTTTCATGTGCACTTTGTTGATTGGTAGGTCATATATTCCGTCAGTGATCTTTAATCATTATGTTTTCTTTTACCTCGAAGAACTAAACAAACTTCTTACGCATGTCATATCGCAATCCGAGCTCACATTAGCTCAAGCTTAATGTATATCACAAACTGTATTTAATGACCTCGGAGGTCGGGTGTCAACAATGTTAATTAATAGAAGTGAAATATAATCACAAAGAGACAACATGAAAAAGTAAATCAATAATCCCCTAGATCTATTCTAATGTTTTGATTGGTGTTGAATATTATTTATCACTTTTTTATTTTAGTATTTGTCACTTATTTTTTGAGTTGTTATCACTTTTTTATTTTTTGTCACTTTATTGAATAGCTTTAAAATCTAAATTAATAGGAGTGAACCATAATTACAAAGAGACAACATGCAAAAAATAAAAATACAAAAAAGGGAAAATTACAGTTGCGGTCCCAAACCTTTCCTTTTGTTTTGCAAAATTTTCCTCAACCTTCACTTTGCGTCACCCACAGTTCTAAACCTTTCAAATATATTCATCGTAAGGACAAAATAATAGAACCCGTTAGTCATTCCGGTAGTTGACCAAAGGTCAATGGTCTGACCCGCTTTTGTAGATTTCTCATATTAAAGAATTGAAATATATTAAATAAAAAAATCAGAAAGAAAATAATTTCTTCCACTTCTCACAGAAACCAAAACCACCTTCATATAGTGATAATCAAAGTGCAATTCATATTAGTAAAAATCATGCGTATCATCATAGAACTAGGCATGTTAATATAAAATTTCATTTTGTAAGAGACATAAAGGTATGATTACATTGGTAAAGATTTCTATTGAATTTAATCCTTGTAACCAAAGTTATTCTCTTAAATAAATTTAGAAATTGTTTGAAAATTCTAAATATTACCTAAAGAGTGTAATCGAGCTAGAAACATATTACTATGTTTGGCAAAAAGTAGTTGAAAAAATTGATAAAAGTTATAAATCTCTTTATAAGTAATTTAAATTAATGGTTGACTTTGAATTCAAGTTTTTAATTTTTTTCTAAACAAGCAATTAATGTTTTTTTCTAAATGAACGAGGTCTTTAATCTGAAATTGAATGACTTCTGATTTGGTTTAAGTTTTCTATTACTCAATTAAGTTTTTCAATCACTTCTGAAATCGAAACTAGAACTTTAATAGAATTGGGTTTCGTATTCAAGTAGACTGCGTAAGAAAGTGAAGAGTTGTTTCGATTCAACAACCGAAGTATTTCTACTGTTTTCAAGATTCGAGGGTTGAAAAACTCTCAACTTAAATGCTTTTGGAATCAAATAGTTTTTTTAAAAAAAATATTGCTATAATTAATTCTATCAATAAAAGAATTTTTTGTTGATTCTATTTTTATTTCTTTTCTTTTTGGCAGAAATATTGAATTTAGTTCATGTTTAACAATCATTATTTTAAAACTTTTTAATTCTCATATTTACTTTTAACCACACATTTATATAATAAAATATTTTACAGGTAAAATCAATTTTTTTTTCAAAGGCTTGACCCCCTCACAAAAGGAGGGGCCCACAATTTTATATTGGTCGTGGTCTACCCTTCTTGTAAGGCGGTCTGTGCATCAGGACGCCAACCTCAATGTAAAATTTTTTTCTCAAAACACCAAAAATTATTCATGTAGAAGCCTCCAGGTATATATTTTATTCTCCTCCATATATTTTGGCATCCACTTTCAAAACTTATTTATTTATTATATAACTTAAAGAGTTAAAGCCAACAGTCCATTGTCGTCCAGCGGTTAGGATATCTGGCTTTCACCCAGGAGACCCGGGTTCGATTCCCGGCAATGGAACCTTTTTATTTTCCGTATATTAAATGGGATCTTTAGGTGGGTAAAAGGTATGAAAATTCAGTTCATAAGTCAGTGCATTTCGCGTATTTCCAATCAAACTGTTTTATCAAGAAAGTCATGGATAAACACATATTTCATATTAGGAGTAATAAGCATAGTCAACAATGGGTTCAACAAAATGACTGAACTACATCGGCACAACCCCTTCTCCAAAATGCTACCCCTTCTTTAGTCAGTAGCTAGATTCTAGCATAATAGATATATTTTCAAAAACTGCAAATGAAATTACATAGATCAAACGCCAGTGGATCCAAACCCGCCAGAGCCTCTCACAGTTGAATCAAGATCAGCAACTTCAGTTACTTCAGGGGTTTCAATTTTTTGTATGATCAGTTGAGCAATTCTATCTCCAGTTTTCACTTCAAAATCGACATCAGAATGGTTGAACAATATCACCCCAACTGGTCCTCTGTAGTCTGCATCAATCACCCCTGCCCCCACATCAATCGAGTGCTTCCACGCCAAACCCGATCGCGGCGCTACAAAAACGAAATTTAAATAACAACCCATGAAACGAATTGAGCACGAAATCAAACTCAGATGGAAAAAAAGGAATATCATGGGAAAAATTTACCAATACGAGCATAAGTTCCTTCAGGTATGGCAATGCTAAGATCAGTAGGTACCAGGGCTTTGCCTCTCGCCGGAACCTTTGTCTCTGCGGCACTGAAAGATTAAAACAAAAGGAGCATAATTCCTTGGATTCTTGTAATGCAAAAATGATCTAAAGAAAAGCAAAAATACCTGGAAAGATCGTAGCCTGCAGAGAGAGGGGAGGCTCTTGAAGGCAAAGAAGCCTTGTCGGAGAGTTTCTTGACTTTTAAAAAGGAAGCGATTTCATGGGAAACGCCATTGTTGTGAAGTTTTTGAACTTTTGGTGCGGGCTCTTTGATTTCAGGGATTCCCTTTTGGTTTTCCACTGCTTGAGCCATTCTAAAGGCAAGAGAGAAGATTTTTCGAGATGGGTATGTAGAAAATTTGCAAATGTAGAAGGATTTCAATTTTAATGGATTGAAGGTGCCATACGGTGAGGCTAAATAGAGAAAACTTCGCAGGGAAATGGCGCCAAGAAATCCCGCCATTTTTATAGGAGTGTTAAACCCTAATTTATTCAATCTATTAATTGGGATAATTTGCAAGTTTGAAGTACACTTACTCGTAGGTATAGTTTGATTTGAATTTGAGACGTCCTACTTTGTCCTCTACGAATTGTGCATTATTGAGAAGTTAGATACTTAGGGCATGTTTGGACCGAATTAAAATTAAATTTTAATGTAAGTCAAAATCAAACAATCAATATCAACCACATTTTTCACGGATCCCACATCTTTTCAACCACCAATCACAAAATTTTCTATTACAACCCACTTAAAATTTGATTTTAATCTACACCAAACACCTTCTTACAAAAGTAGAAAAAAGTATGTTGGGCTAAATTCACTCATCTGATACTCAAGGTCAAATAGGACAATATATTTAGCCACTGTTTGGTGTACATTATTCTCAAAAGAATGCATTTTTTTTTGTTGATATGATGAAAAATATTATTTTATTAAAGAATGTGCGGTTGAAAATGAGTAAAAGAATCAGAATGAAAAAAATAATGTGGATCAAACAGGAGCTTAATCTCTATTAAGAAAAAAGTAGCATAAGGAATGAGGAGTTTTGATTGCACTATAAAGCAAAAATAGAATTATATAATAATTTATGAACTTCTAAAATTTCAAAAGCTTTTGAAAAGTATGAGTTAGCTAAACAGAAAGTCTAACACGATTCGAGAGTCATGGGTGGAGACCGAAGTGGCGAAGTAGCACAAATACGAGGAAAAAAGTATCAAAAATACAAAACGGACTTCATAGTCTATAAGCATAACAATTGTTCTTGAAATTGAGCAACACTCCATTATACTTCTTTTAACATTGAATGCACATCATTACTTCGCAATGATAATGCAAATAACTTTTTATACTTCACACTTCATCTATTATTGAGCATAGGACAAACTAAACTTGATCCGTGCATGCAAATATGTAACATAATAAAATCCGATACTGCAATAGAACATCATGTGCCTTCACGTCAACTGTTTTTATTACTGCCTTCATGTCTTCCTCAACAATCTTCTTGGTGTAACTTCATTCTTTGATGTACTGTAAAATAGAAGGTGAATATTTGTTAGAAGAAATTTATTGTGCAAAGTTAAGTTGATGGTGTAAATTTAAATGCCAGACGCGAAGGGTGACAAGTACAAAATTACAATTACAATTAACCTATTCAAGAATTGTCCGAAAACAGATAATAATACAATAACTTGTAAATCCATCTCCTTGCAAGCAAACGCATAGACCTTTGACTTCACAAACTTAAAACCATTGTTTTTAGGAAATAAATACAGATATACACACACAAACACATCCACCAGAACAAAGATGATCAAACATGGCAGAATTTGGAAAAATGTAGCGCTGCCAAATTTTTGATCATTTTTGTTCTTAAAATTTCATTTATGAAATGAAAGTGCATAGAATATGAGACTGCAGATAGCATTTGTGAGTTTGAAATTCAGACAGAATTGGAATTGTTGAAAACATTCAAATCTGAATGTAATTTTTCCCTATGCTCCATATTTACAACATGCACAACATCAACAGTATTCGACTATTTGGAAAACTTCCTTCTAAATATCGACTGTGCTTCTAATTCTGAAACATATTGAAGACAATTTCACTCAAACCGCTTAAGTTATTAAATGAGGTCAACAGTATTATGTTGAAGTCCTGCATCCTTCTCATCTATGAAAAGTGTTCACGTGGCAGACGTTTAATGTCAAAATGTATCCTGGCCTAAACTTTGGGGGGCGTGTTGAAGCTCAAACCACTTAAATTTATGGATGAGAGGATGCTGTACCTGTGCCTAATGGTTGATCAAACAGGAGGTGATTCATATATATCCCTGGACAGGAAGGACATCCTGGCAATCTCCGAAATGGCGGCATCCTGGATGCTGGCAACCTCACTGATCAAGTCCTGATAAGCTGCCTCAAAAGCTTCCCTCCAAAAACTTTGCAGCCTAATGTTAGTGCTGTGACTGTAAACATCCCACATGTGTCTAACCATCTTTTCCCTTTCATCGAGATCCTACAATCAACAATCACAAAGTTCAAATTTTACCAGAACATAAAGAGAAAATTACCCATGACACAGTATACACTATACATAACCGATTTCTGCATCCAATGGGGTAATTCTAAGCCGGATAGAGGTTAAGCTGTGAATTGAATGAAGTCCTTTTTAGATGTTAACCGCTTATCTTACTTGTACCAACTTTCTTTTTTTACAAGAAGAAACTGTTATAAATCTACAATTAGGATTGGAGTTTTGAATCTGCAATCTAAGTTATCCTAAAACAAGGATTGGAGTTTTGCCTATAAAAAGATCCCTTTCACACATTTTCTCAAACAACTGAGCTTCAATAGAGACAAACTTAGCTTCACTTGAGAGAATTCTCCACTTTGTGTTCTTTGAGAGAATTGCTATTGTTTTCTTTATTGCAAATTCTTTTACACCGAGATTTTTACCCCAAATTAAATTGGCATTTTCCCACCTTTTGTTTCGAATATCTCTCAATTTGGGCAACCATATATTTAGGGCTCATCAATCAACAACTCCAAAACAAGATTAAAGTAACCTATAAACACGAGAAAAGTAAAATAACACTAAAATATGTACCAGAACGTCAAGATCACCATGGATGGTTAAGTCCAAGGCATCTGAAGAGTGTTTAAGATTAACAGCAGACCACTTGAGAGTAACAGAGGTAGTGAACATAGACCAAAGTGCAAGCAATACTATTGCACCCAAAACCCATATCTTGTATCTGCCTCTTCCAAACAATCCACCGCAAAAACCCTCTTTCTGGGCAGTAGCATTTGGTGCTGTAGTTTGGGTTTCTTCATCTTTCATTGCTGCTCAGTCTAGTAACAAATGCAATAAGAATAATTCAAGAATTTTCAGTTGACAGAGGAATTGCAGAAAGAATGGGAGAATTCAATTGGGTTGTTGTATTGATAAAATACTGCGGGATGTTCGACTTCCAATGAGTGGATGAGACTTTTACAGTGCATGTATTGTGTATGTATAGATTGAATAGCAGCGGTACACCGACACGGTGGGCCCTACTGAGTAGAAGGATTTCTGTAGCCTCCATTAATGCATAGCAAGTGGGTGATACCAAAATAAGCTTCATAAATTGTGGCGGGCCATTTGATAGGTGTTTGATCATTGTGCTGCCTGCACAAATATTGACTTGAGTAATGTTATTCATAGTTGTAAACACAGTTTAGATGATTTTAAATGATATGTTAAATAAAATGTGAAATTAAATAACTAATTTAATTTTACATATCATTTAATGACACATTAACATCACCTAAACTGTGTTTGTAACCCTAGTTGGGATGAATAGCATTACTCGATTGATTTGTTTGAGCAGGTAAGAGTATCTCTAAGAGACTCTCTATTTTTAAAGAGTATATTCTATCATTTGGAGAGCATCTATAAATTTAGAAAATTAAAATTTTGAAGCACTCCAACAAGCTCTTTATATTTAACACTTAATTTTACTACTCCCAAAAAATATTTATTATTTTTCTTTATCTTTTATTTTAACTAGCTTTTCTTTAGATTATTTTATTATTTTCCTACATTGAAAATTGAATTTTTTTAATGCATTTAATTATAGAGAGTGAGTTTGGCTCTCCTACTGTCTAAATTAAAATGTTAATTTAAAGAGTCTCTTGGAGTATGATTTTAAATGTTGACTCTTTAAAAGAGAGAGTATCTCTTTAAAGAGTCTCTTGAAAATACTCTAAGAGGTTGTTCTTTTTGTATTTCAATTTTGAGTTTTGAGTTTTAAATTCATTTTGTGTCTTGAGTGTCTGTTTTAAAATTGTTGAAAATGCATTTTTGTTGTCATTCTGAAAAACTGTTTCTCAAAACATCAAAATGGAAAACGCATTTACTTTGAAATTTTGAGAATGTTTTTTTTTATGATATTTTATTCAAGAAATCTAATTATTAAATAAATCTCAATAGTTCAATGTTAATATAGTATTATAACATATGAATTTTGAAGTTGATGAATCTTGAAAACACAACCTAAATTAAATTTGGCAAATCCTTGTTTGTACATAATTTGTGACGAGAATTAACTAATATCAAGTCACAACCAAACTCAATCAAGTTGCAAAAAATGGGAGCATTAATCTCATGTTGACATGATAATAAATATTTTGAAATCAATCTTATCGAGTTCATGTTAATTCTCACAATTCTTGCCAAATACAATTTTGATCGTCTAAACATGATGACTATCATCAGTGATAATAAATAATATTACAATTTTGAAATCAATTCTTGCTAAGATCGATGCCATGAAAAATGCAATCATGCTTCTGCTAAATGGTGAAACCCTCCCTCGACTCTTCATTACTATAGTTAGATACGTGTTATCCTCTGAAGACCACACTATTCAAAAATTGTTGTTGTTACATTTGGAGATCATCGACAAGACTGATGGCAAAGGTCGTGTATTGCCTGAAATGATCTTGATCTGCCGAATCTCAGGAATAATCTTCAGCACCCGAATGAATACATCTGAGGTGTCACACTGAGGTTCATTTGTCGGCCGAACGAGGTGGAGATCATTGAGCCTTCGAAACCCTCCATTATATCTAACTTGGAACATCGACACCCTTATGTTAGGAAAAATGCAATTCTTGCTGCGATGTAAATTTACAAGCTCCCATAGGGTGAGCAGCTCTTGGTTGATGCACCGGATACTATTGAGAGGCTTCTTTCGAACGAGCAGGAATGTTAAGCTCATTGTGCTTGATTGGCTGAATGAACTTAAATCCTCCCATAGAGATATTATGGTTGACATGATCATGGATGTGATGAGGGCACTATCAAGCCCAAACCTTGACATCCAAGTAGAATTGAAAAATAAGAGCTAAGAGATCTGTCTAGTAGTTATGCAATATGTCAACATTGTCAAGCCATCAAGTAGAATTGAAAAATAAGCACCTGCATTAGTGCTGCACCTGCTAAAGCAGATATCACCCCAACAATATCCATAACATGCATTTCAAAATTTTCCAGCAAACAAATAGAGATTGGTTAAAATGTAAATACAGATCCAGACTTTTGAAGTGTGAACAATCAAAATCAATATACCTTCAGCATGAGGAGTAATAAGGATGGGGCATAAAGGAGCACATTCATCTTTAGTGAGACCGATTCACTATGCTAACAAGGCAAATGACTATAACACGTTTAGTTTCAATAATGTGTTCCCAAAAAATATGCTGTTAAATATTTCCAAAATGTTACTGCATAAGATGATGTAGAAAATGGAAGAGTTGATGATGTGCAGCTTGAGTTTTATGATAGGCATATGAGGTTATGGAAATTCGATATTGCTATTGGAAGAGTAGCCAAAGTTATGCATTCACAAGAGTCTGGAATAGATTTGTGAGAGAAGGAATTAAGGGATAATGATATTATAGCTTTCTACATGTATGAGAGTCGAGACAGGAATAGAGATTGTACAGATATTCTTAATTCCCCCCAAAATGATAAGTCTCTTACAATCTGCCAGTCCTTTTAGCATCAAGAACACAACCTGCAATTCTGCCTCCACCACCAAATAGAGACCCCCAAACAGCAAGAATAACCAAGAAATGACACTCATACATAACCTGCAATTCCGCCTCCACCACCATCTACCCTTCCCCCTGCAAATTCACCGCCCCCACTATTATCCAACCCGCTTCAATTTTTACACCCAATAAATTAAAAAAAATAAAGGCAAAACCTTACCCAAAAAATATGATATAGAATAGCAAGCAAAGAACCAAAGATTATCACAAGAAAAGAATCAAAGATTATCATATGGGAAACCTTGATTGAAACAGGCCGTGGAGAAGTCTTCGATTTGGCAAGATGAGCTCAAACCTTGATTTGAAGATCCCGTAGAGAACCCTTCGATTTGGCAACACGAGCTCAATAAGAATTTTGGGTTGTGGGTTTGTGCAAGCGAAAATTGATTAACCAGATAACATCCTTCGTTACGGGAAAGGTGAGAGAGAAAGAAGTGAGAAATTTCGTTTCCCGTGTTTTGGTAAAATTCCTTGTTTTGTTGTTAGTTTTTCCAAAACGTGGCTTTAGTCATTTTTCATTTTCAGTGTTTTTTTTTCATTTTCAAAAACGCATTTTCGAAAGCAAGAAAGATGACGCGTTTTCACTGTTTTGAAAACAGAAAACAGCTTGAAAACAATAACGAGAACATGGCCATAAGTTATTTTCAAATGTGTCAATTTGGCTCGTTGATTTGGACGATTCGCAACTCGATTTGAAAAAAGTTCAAGTCGGCTCGACTCGTCGTTCGATAGAATCGACTCAAGGCTCGAACCGAACCCCCATATAAGGGCGTCACCGAGAGTCTAAGCCAGCCCGTGTGGTTGTCGAGCCCCAGGAACAGGCTCGTGTCATGGACCAAAGTATGGCCAATTAGCTAGTCGGCTCGGGGAGACCCTGGCTTGACCAGGGAAAAGTTCGATCCCAACCGACTTGCGGCTCGGTAGAATCGAGCCCCATTTTAGGGCATCATCAAGCTTGAGTCAGCTTATGTCACAGCCATTTTTGGCTCGTGACGAGCCCGCACGTTGCCTGCAAGGCTTCTACATGCAAGCAATTGAGTGTAATAAAAAAAAGCTTGAGCCAACTCGACTCGATAGGGCCAAGGCGAAAGTTCGAGTCGAGCCTAGGATTTTTGGTCGAACAAAAACTCTGCTCAGCTCGGACCAAAAAAGGTTTGAATCATATTTTGGTTCGAGCCGAGTCCACTTGGCTTGTTGCAAACTACATGTAGCAAGCAGGCAACTGTTGCAGTCAGCTAAGTGTAAAAAAATAAAATCTTGAGCCGGCTCGGCTCGATAAGGTTAGAGCCGAGAGTTTTTGACCAAGCAAAGCTCTGCTTGACTCGAGCCAAAAACGTTTGAACCATTTTTACTCTAGTCGAGCTCAAACCTCGAGTTTCGGCTCGATTTGTTGACATCCCTAATTATTTCTAAGTCAATTTTGTTTAATAAAGTTCTTCTAACGAAATAAAGTATTATTTTAACATTATTTAAATATATTCAAAATTAACTTCTTAATCATAGAAATAACTTTCGACTTTTCGACGGTACAATGCCAACTGCCCCTAGATGATTTTAATTATTTGTTCATCTTAAATGTAGATCTAAGATAACTAATAAATTAATGTTATATCACTAGGTAAGCAATACTTGTGAATATCATTAGTCATTGCACAATATTGTAAATATTGAAATCTTGTTTATAAAGACCGTTTAATGATGTTTGATAGGGTTTTTGAAAAAATCAAAGTTGTTGCTGAAATTAAAAAGTTGTTTTTAAATCTATTTGGATAATTATTTTTAAGTGTTTGTTTGAACAAAATAGTTTTTAAATGAAGCTATCTCAATGTAGCTTTGTCAAAAAACTCTTCTACCAAAAAGCCGAAGCAAAAGCCCTGACAAATAGATTTAGGGTGTGTTTGAGTCACATTATTTTGAAAGAATGTATTCTGGAATAGTAGATTGATTGAGAATGTGTGGTTGAAAAAGAAGGAAAAGTTATTAATGTGATAGAAAATATTGTTTTATTAAAGAATGTGTGGTTGAAAATGAGTAAAAGAATGAAAATGAAAATTTTAATGTGTACCAAACATGAGCTTAATAGTCTTAACTTGTATATAATTTTGAAGACTGCCTTGGCACTCTACAAACTCGTATCAGATATAATTTTGAAGACTGCCTTGGCACTCTACAAATGTAGAAGTAGGTAAGGTTGAGCCTTTTACCGATAGTACATTTTAATACATTTAACATTACAGAGTTTGTTGTAAAATAAGTGTCTTAAAATGGTATAATTTACTTTTTCAAATATAAATGAACTTTGAACAAAACTAAGGTGTGAAGTCAAAAGAAACTTAGGTAATAACCGTAAGATACAAGTTCGAGCTCTTTTTAGTAGCTCAATTTTTCTAAAGTGTGTTTATGAATTCTACGCATATTCCCAGGGAGCGAGGGGGGTGGTCCTGGGCGGACCCGGACCCCCCAATTTTTGACAAATTTTTTTATTTTAATTTTTTTTTATTTACCATTTTGTTCTCAAATGAATAAAAAACTTAAATCCTACCAATCCAAATCCAAGCATTTTCGTCCCGACTCCTGTTTCATCTTCTCTTCTTGCGGTGTGGCGATTCTTCTCCTCCCGTTTTTCTTGCGGGTTGCGACAAATAGGAGCCACCACAACTGACCCATCACTCGTAGGAAACTTTGGCCTCAATTTCGACATGATTGATGATGATGTAGTTATACAACATTATCGAAGCGAGAACTCGAAAGGAACGCTTGTAATAAAATATGATTTTGCTAAATTAAAGATTAGTACTCTCTTTTATACGTTTTTTTATTTTTTTTTTAATAATGTACATTAATTTATGTTCATTTGTTTCATTTCTTCGTCACAAAGTACCAACTTCCTTCATTTTAACAAATAATGTTTCAAAAAAAAAAAATCGGGGTAGCCTCCGTGGGCAACACCTTCAATTCTGGGACTCCTACTTCGACAGGCTGGCTCCGCCCCTGCATATTCTCATATATGTGTTTGCAGTGTTTTAAAATGTTCGTCTAAGCTTATGGCTCGAAGAAAATACCATGCCTCGTGCTTAAGCAATAAAATAAACAGTTAATTCTACGTTGATTGCCTAAGGATAGCGTTGGCGAAAAATAGTCTGCTTTTTTTGGGCAAATAGCATTTTATTCTTTTAAAATTTATGCTTAAACAAATGCTTAACCATTGTTAAAACTTAAAAATTAATTAAATCCGACAAAGGTCACCAAATCCTAAATCTAGCCTTTGAACATAGCTTTCGCTACCCACGAAAAAGACTATTGATTTATAGTATTTTTAATTTTGAAAATTATATGTTTATTGAAAACTTAGAAGAATACATGTATTTTTATAAAATTTCAAAATATGTGTTATATATTAATTTATTGGTATATAATAATTAAATTAATATTAAATTTAAGAAAACGCTTCAATAAACTTAGGCTCGTAAAATTTGAGATTTGACTTCTACGCTTTGTTATACCTTATGCCTTTTAGAATTTTGTGGATATGTATGTATCAGAATTGTTCTTCTGTCCACGTAGGAGTTATAATGCCCATTGTAGGTGTGGCACACGTTGCCACACCCATAGCGGACACTTTAATTTCTGTCTACTGTGTGCTATAGATCGAACAAGATGTATGTATACGTATAATAATTGGAGAGAGAAAGATGCTTTAGTTAATAGTTGTGGGATTTCAAGGAAGGATCCTTTTTGACACTTGATTTGTCAAGTAGTTAGTTCAATATATAGATGCCCTGGGTCGTGGGATTTCAAAAAAGGGTCCTTTTTCACACTTGGTTTGTCAAGTAGTTAGTTCAATGACGATAAAAAAGTCAAACGAGACTTAGCGTAAACATTAATCTTTGATGATACACGCCTTGTTTCTTGTAATCAAAAAGAGACCAACTCATTTGAGATGTTCTGATTTGTTTATTTCTTAATTAAATGATTATCTTTATATTTCTCTCATTTAAAAAGACTTGCTTCAATCTCATTCATCCATAAACACGGAAACAAAATAGATAAACAAATTGAAAGTAATGGGGTAGGTACTCCGCCTATCTAACTACTTTTCGACCAATTCAACTGCTAGTCGCCATGGCAAGACTTGGCCAGTTGCTTAAAGTCTCTACTCTTCCATCCTCATCAAATAATTTGAAATTACAAATCCTCTCTTCAATGGGTAAGCACTAACAAAATTTTAAACCTGTTTAATACGTCCAAACGACAGACATGATTTAAGATTTCAACATTGTTTTGAAAAAAAAAAAAACTGTTGAATCGTTTTCAGTTCATAAGAACTATTTTATCGTAATTTTGGATTGAAGAATGAAATCTCCTGTATATTTAATAGGCGTGATGATCAAAGGAAGAATGCAACAGAATCTAATAGTTGGATTCATACAATAGAAATCGTGATCGTATATCAAATCAATCATAAACCATTTGGATCATATGAGCAATTTAAACGATACACAACAATAAATTACCAGTCCAACACAATATCTCTATTGGATTAGAATTTAGAACCCGATCATGAATCTCTCCCCCCGGACACCCTCAAAGGCACCCCAAGTCAAATCCTGCAGTCCCAAGGCCTAAAGGCACTCTAGTCAAATAAAGTGAAGAAACCCCGAGTACAATGTGCCATAAGGGTTATCAGCTTCAGCAGGATAGCATTAGAGGATAAAAAGTCCAAACGGACTAGAATCATCAGGACACAACCTTGTTGTAGTTCAGCATCAGATGCCTGCAGAACTTTCTGTAGGAAAAGTTACTTTAAAGCAACACTTTTTGAAAGTATTTAAGCTTAGTTATACGTCTACATTTGTTTGGCTAACAGAAACCGGAGAAGTTATGCCATCTTCAAAAAACTTGACATGACAGAGGTTTCCACCTGCTTCATCTGCAAACACTATCTTTTTCCTCTCCCTCTTAACTACATTCTTGGAAGCAGTGATGCTATTCTGACTCAATTTCTGCAGTTAAGATTGTGATACGACAAATTTTACTTATTCACTTATAAATAAACTTGTAAGTATACTTCGCAAGATATATAGGTCCCGTTCGGAGGGATTAAAATCCAATTAAAATTGAAAATATGATCGTTATTGGATTCTACTCGTCTAATAAAAGTCAACAATAACGACTAATTTTTCAATTTTAATCTGATTTTAATCCCTACAGAACGGCCCATAAACTAGAGGACACATACCATTATTTTACAAAAACGGTTGCAGTCCCTATTCATCATGGATAACCACTTTTTTGCTGTTTCTTCAACTTTGGTTGAGTTGTCAATGGCTGCTTTAACCTTCAAGATGAAATGGCATTATGGCATAAGTATTAGCATATCTAGGGCAGAGCTGGAGCTTCCAACCAAATCTAGTACATCCATAAACTCAAACATAACCACAGGTTAATTCCAATTCCTTCAAGGAATCATAGCAAATGATGATGAAACTTTGGAATGAACATAGTGAGAATGTTCTAATATTAAAATCTTATAAAAATAAAGAAAAATGCCTCAACTGAGATAATGTAAGTCAGACTTCCAAAAAAAAAAAAAAACAATGCGAGTGAAGAGACTTTAAAAGTCCAAATTGAGATGCATAGTTATCAGTTATTTCGTGGATGTACTTCAACCAGGCGCATTTTACATTTACATATTGGCAAGTGCACAGACAAATTGCATCTGGTTACATCTTTTACTGCTAGAAGAACTATTGTGAAGTAACCTGCTTAAAACATTTTCCCATAGGTTAAGTATCAGCTACGTTTCTTGTTTCACCTCTGATTGGACTATTAAATAAAAACTATTTGGTTTAACAGTAAACTGAAATTTGATTAATGTCAATTACTAACGGATGCAAAGGATTCGGATGTGGAACAAGGTATGAAAACTGAACATGGCAGCAAAGGGTAAGTTTTATGCTTAAAACGATACAATTTGGATCTCTGAGAAAACATGTTCATTATGCATACCTCTTCAGCATCATTTTTCAAAGAAGTGTTACGATATGCTTCAAAAAGTAATTTTTCTTCCACAATGCCCTTCACGAACTTCAACTCATTCATCAGTTTCATTGCAAGAGACTCAATGTCATGCATCTGCCGCTGTGAAAATGCAATAGCACTTTCTGAACAACCTTTAGTGGAGCAACCAGTGCTAAAGTTGGGTAAGGTACGAGAAAAACGAGGGCCCTCGAGATTTCCTTTGGGTAAGGAATTTTTGAAATTTTGTGATTTCTTCAGAATCTGTCGGGGGTTTATGAAGACTCTTCTCTGGCTACGCACCACAGGTTCTCCTATACTTTCAGTTATTTTAGAATGCTCAATATCTGATCTCCCTGATGAAACATTCTCATTCTGTTTCTCTATCCAGAGCTTCCCCTTGCATTCTGGAAAATTGCAAACGAAAGGACCACCATCAAAGATAATTTGAAACAATTAAAGAAACCAACCAATAACATGATTTGTAAATTCAATGTAAAGAAATTTAAGATGGAAATTGATTTCCAAAGCCTCTCATGAAATCGTGATTATTTTTTTTCTTGTCAAGTTACACCCGCAAGATGATAGCTAAGCATGTAACTATCATGTGAAGTAAATACCCCTCAGAGGCGTGTAGGGATGAAGGATCTACTTTTAAAATAGAAATAAAAGTTTACAGTACTGTGAATATGATTTTAATGTGATCTCAAAACAAATCCCTCAAACAACACAGAGCTCATATATCAAGAATATACAGAATTTTTTAGTGCCCAGCACCAACATTAGTAGATAGATCTATCTACATTAACCTTTAGCAATCCCTTTTTCCTTCTTATGTAGGTGAAGAAATATTGTGCTTGCTTTCGTTCATAGTCCTTTAAAACAGATGCGTGCACCTCTAAGTAATGCTGAGCAACAAAACAAGATCCTTCACATAATATTTGCATGGACGGTAAATTTACATGTGGTCAAGATGACCAGTTGAGATATTAACTTACCGCATTGGTCAACTTCGTCATGTAATTCAACTGAATTCATATTCAAGCACAATTGTTCTTGAGAATATGGACAAATGGCCTGCAGAGGTTGAACATCAAATTTGAAATTGTTACAATAATAACTGTAAAACTCAACGTCGTGCAGAAAACAGTATCTGACCTTTCGAGTTGAAAGGAGCCTTTGAGGAGGTTGACAGAGCTCTAGTGTTGGAAGTGTATTAATGATATCACAACCTTGGTAGTCAAGGGAGGGTTTTCTTTCCTTATAGGTGCCTGGAGATGCTGGAGTTTGCCTCTCCTTGCTCCTTGATAACTCATCCTCCAATTGATCTCCAGAGTTCAAGCCATTCTTTGCCACGGTATCAAAAGAAAATGTCAATGACTCTTCATCAGGCATGGTATTTTTCAAGGGCGCTGAATTGTCATTGATCTCCAAGGAAATACTTGAATCCCCTGAAGAGATACAGCTCTTGTCTGGGCTAGTCAAGGAACCATTTTTTTCATAAAGCAAATCTTCCATAGTGTTATCCACAAACGGGTAAAAATTAACTTCACTGCAAAGTTCGGTGCGGCCAATGTTATTGTCAACAGCAGGGTTAGGAACTTGACCACTGGAATCTCCCCTGGTTTGCCCTGATATCTCCTCCATTTTGGAAGAACTTCTGGTGCAACGCACATATGAACCATGGATCTTAGCAGGTGAACTGCTAGAAAGTACTCGCAGATTATCCTTTTCTGTCTCAATTTTTGAAGGAGGCAAAACAAGAAATTCATGGCAATCCATTTCCTGATATTCTACCTTCACAGTCCTTCCATTACTTGGAAGAAGCATAGAGATAGGCTTATCATGCTCCAAATGGTCATAGGAAACTTCATTAGTAACACAGTTTTGGCATTCCTCTGCAAAAAACAATGCTTCTCTATTTTCACACTCCATTGAAATTCCATTTGATGCTATATCACCAAGCTTGGATTCCTCGTTGAGGTCGGTGGATGAATCATCAGCAAAACAAGTTGGTGTTTGACACCCTTGGGGCTCAGGTTCAGGAACCTCAGCTTTAACTCGGATAACTGGTGGTAATTTAGCACCAACTTGCATGGAACCTTCAGAAAGCTGATTCTGTTCAGATTTAATTGATGAGGAAGCTTCCAAAGATGTTACCACATTTTTGTTTGTGCATTTCCTCTTACCCTTTGAGTTCTTTGCAAGCTTGGATTTCCAAATAATAAGTGGTTCGTCAATATCAGATTCATCTTCAGCCCGTTTTCTGTTTGCATCAGCCTGCTCTGAATTCACGCCAGTAGAACTTCCAAGCTTCCTTTTCTTTGTTTTGGACCTTTCCATAAGCTGTTTCAATGTACTATTGTGATCCAAATCACTGTGTATGTCATCATCATTCCCACAGGGAACAAACTCATCGAATTCAAGTTTGACTTCCTTCAATGTTTTTGTTTTAGACCTTTCTCTAAGCTGTTTCAATGTAGTATTGTCATCCAAATCCCAGTCTATGTCATCATCATCACCACAGAGAACAAACTCATTAAATGCTAGTTTGACTTCCTTCAATGTTCTTTCTACAAGTGGAAAACACAGAGTTTCACTTATCACTTGATCATAGTTAAAAACTGAACCTGCACTCAATATATCATTGTCGCTTGTAGGTCTCCCTAGTCTTTTGGCATCTTCACTTTCATATACATCCTTTAAAGTCCTGAATGACAGAGGCAGCTTTCCACGGGAATCTATATTGTGGACTTTTAACACCAAACCACCCCTTATAGCTTGAAAATAATGGGTATTACCACAGTTCCTTACCTCCATTACTTAACAAAAATTAAACAAGTGTTTCCTCTGACTATCTCGTGGATTTGCACCAGTAGAAAAAATAACAGCCCAACGGTGGTAATTTGAAAGGGCGTGCCTCCAGATCTGATCATGAATCAAACCCGAAGTTAGCCTTGTTCTGACTGGATAAAACCAGAGAAACTTAAGTTTACATTCTTTGGATCACAGGAATAAGCTTAATATTAATGCCCTCAGAAGATACAAGCAAGCGCACTATTTATTATCCTTGAGGTGAAAGTTACACCGTATAGCCAAACATTTTACTAATCCTACACTTTATTGCAAAAGTTTTAGTCTCTCCCACGTTTATCCAGTCGTGAAATGTATAACATATATGCAACACTCTTTTCTTTATTAAAAAGTGAATAAAAGATTTAAATATCACCCTCAAAGACTCCAATGTGCGTGCTCCATAAAAAAAAAGCATTCTGATTAACAGAATAAGGTAGCTACAGAAAGAAACTTGCAGAAATCTAGGAAAGGTGCATCAAAGAAATTATTATCTTCGTTTCCTCCAAACCTAATTTCATCTGAAATTTTAATAAGTTTTTCGATTACCTACCTTATCCACAGATGAATCAAAACGAAAACAAATAAACAATCATCCAATTAGTCAGTATAACTAAAACCCATATGAGTAGATTTGGAATGAAATGCAGAATAAAAGCTAGAAAACAGATCTGAGAATGTAGAATACAAATCCGAAGCTCACCTTATTCAAAGATCTCGCTTTCAGAGAGAGAGAGATGAGATGAGGATTAGGGGAAACTTGAATAATGTAAAAAATCTAGCGCCAAATCATATGGCGGGAAGGGTATTGTATTTCGAATCTGTTCAATTCGCTCCCTAACTTTTAGGTTAACAGAGAATTTTTGGCACTGGTCTCCAACCAATGAATCCTATTGCAATCTTGTCCCTCACTTATTTTGTTTAGACCATGTTTGGTGGGGATAAAAATCAAGATTTTAATTTAAGTCAAAGTCAATAATTAATTTCAACCACATATTTTATGAGATTCAAACATCTCATTCACATATCTCATCATTTTTTAATACAATATACTAAAAGTTTAATTTTAATCTTTACCAAACAAGAACTTTGATGGGTTATGCTCGACCAAAAACCACTTTAGCTCTACGTGAAAAGTTAAGTCTTGACATGGACATTGTTGATAGGGTTATTAGCACAAAACGTTCTTATATTTGAAGATCATTGTGCAAAACGTCTTCATCCTTAATTTTTATTTTATTTTTCCATTTTCACATTTTATTACAAAAATCATCATTTTCATTTATTCTCTCAATAAAAATGTGTGAAATGACTAATATACCCTCTTATTTCTTTCTATATATAAAAAGTGGCTATTAAACGGAATATGTTGGTTTAACGGAAAAATTAATGGAATTTCTTGATTTAACGGAAAAACTAACGGAATTTCTTGATTTAACGGAAAATCTTTTTTCGCCACCCCTTACTTTCAAAATTATAATTAAGTAATAATAATAATAAATTAGCTTTTGATAATTCTTTCAAACTAAAATATCTTGGAGCTAACTTGTCCGAATCGACTTTTTCTCGAATCTGATTTATATATCTAATTACGATTTATCCAACGAGACCAATATTCATATATTTACGATAACTCCATCAATATCTAAACATTGGACACAAATAAAATATAATTTGATAAACGTATCATTTAGTCCTTAACTTTCAAAATATTAAAATATAATATATAAAAATTGAATTATATTTTATGAAAATTTTCGGGGTATTACATTCTCACCCCTTTAAAATATTTTCGTTCTCGAAAATTTACCCGTCACTTATCAATACTAAGTCTAACACATGATATACATATATTATCATAATACATATCATACTTTAGCGATAAAATGAATTGCATTATTACTTAAAAATGAGTAAAGACTTAAGTCATGCAAAAAGTTTAAGCCTCCGTTTGTTTCTCATTAAAAACCCATAAAAATGAAAAATATAATTGTTATCTATCAATTTTGAATTTCCATCTCTTGTATGGGGTCCAATAACGACTATATTTTTCATCATCATTCTACATTAATGAGAATCAAACGGAGCCTAAGTAAACTCATCTTCTTACCCCTTAAACATACCTTGAGTTTTCTGTTTATGATTTTGGGTTGGAGATGACATAGAGAAACACTTTATTTAATTATTTATCAATTACATAAACATTACATCATTAATTATTTAATTAACCAAAAAAATTACATCTTTATTAATAACAAATTAATTCTTAAACAAAATAAACTAAGCAAACGTGCATTGCACGTTGCTTGCACCTAGTATATAAAATAAAAAGAAAAGAAAAAATAAAGAATTAATTGCAATCATAGTCCCAAATTTCTCAAAAAATTACAAAAATATGGGACTATGGTTGTAGTTAGTTCTTCATTTTTTTTTTTCTTTTCTTTTTGTTTTATATAAATGGGAGGGTATATTTGTCATTTCACACAATTTTATTAAAAAAATGGATGGCCGCAATAAAAGATGTATTTAGGGGGTGAATATGCAAAAAAACAAAAAAAATGAAAGAGTGATTTTTTCACAATAATCTTCAAACATAAAGACATTTTGTGTTAATAACTCATTGTTCCTATGTGAAAAAAGAACGGACAATTTTGGTGAAGCATAGTATTCAAATTGTCTTTAATTGTTTGCGTTCAAATTATTGCTCTCGAACGTTTTATTTTTGTAGCATGTGAACCTCTGTCCATCAATTTATATGTCAAAATGTCATGCGATGCTTGTGCAACTAAGTTATTCTTTGTTTTTCTTTAAAATAAAATTCTTTAATTCTCATACTAATTTTTCAATAACACATTCACATAATAAAATATTTTACACATAAACCTAAAAATTTTAACTACTTTTTAACCCCAAGAAAAAAAAAAAAAAAAAAACCTATTTAAAAAATTATTTTTTTCAGTAATGACCATCAGGGGCTAAATTTGTTTTGTAATATAGTAAATTGAACAAAAAATAATAAAAAGGAAAATGGGAAGAAATAAGAATGAGACTACCAAAATAAAATCAAAATTCTCACCAATGAGCAAGAGGGGCTCCCTATTTTTCTTCTATACTTTTATTTAGAGTGTGTTTGATTGACTTTATTTTTCTTAAAGAATGTCATTTTTTCACCTAAAATTCTATTTTTAAGGTGTTTGATTGACAACATATTTCATAAAAAATAAAAAATAAAAAAAATCCAAGTTTTGGTCATGTGACTATATTTTTTTTAAAAAACAAGGGAAATATCTTCTTTAGAAAATTGTGGTTTTTATTTTCTATATAATTTTCTGTCTTTCTCTTTTCCATACATCCTCTATCTCATATATCCACCAATAAAAAATGAACAACTATAACAAATCCAATGATTTGTTAATGATAGTAAAGAATAACAAGTCAAAAAAAATAATAATTAAACAATAAACTTTTAACTCGAGACCCGTGTTATATACAATTTCCTTAAAACAGATTCGCCCCCTCACCGTACGTGCTTGAGGTATAATTGGATCGTCTGCTTCCTAGGATACAACGATAGAACAGTAGAATCTGAGCACTACAGATTTCACTCCGACAAATTGAGTCAGTGTTGGAACAATATCACTACAAAAACTGGAAACAAAAACTTAAAACGAATTTTCAGATGAAATTCATGTATTGAACAGAGGAGAAATGAGACATATATATACTGGCTCTTGAGACTGGCTTAGAACGAGCCCATCTAACGTTCTTAAAATTTTTATTCCAAGTATAACATCAGCTAAACTCATATTTTTCGTGTCAAATCTCGAATTTTACATGTTTTTAGTGGATTTAATCATCTTATCGTTGATACCAACAATAAGCATATCATCAACGTAAAGATATAAAATGACATAACCAACGTAAAGATATAAAATGACATAACCATTTTCAGTATTTTTTGACGTAGACACATTTGTCACACTCGTCGATTTTAAATCCACATTTCATCATGACATTATTAAATTTTTCATGCCATTGTTTTGGTGCTTGTTTCAAGCAATACAATGATTTCACCAATTTACAGATTTTCTTTTCTTGCCCTGGAGATAAAAACCTCTCAGGTTGGTCTATATAGATTTCTTCATCTAAATCTCCATTGAAAAAGGCAGTCTTAACATCCATTTGATATACTTCAAGATTTCGTAGAGCAGCAATTGCAAGTATCATCCTAATAGATGTTATTCTCGTTATTGGAGAATATGTATCAAAGTAACTGAGGCATTCCCGTTGTCTGTAACCTTTTATTACTAATCTAGCCTTATACTTTTCAATAGTTCCATTTGCTTTAATTTTACGTTTGAAAATTCATCTATAGCCTAGTGGTTTACTTCTTGGAGGAAGATCCAATATCTCACACGTATGATTATGCAAAATGGAATATATTTCACTTTTAATTGCCTTTTTCCATTGAGGTCATTCTGAGGAGTTCACAGCTTCTTGATAACTTTGAGGTTTACTTTCTAGCATATGGGTCAGAAAATCTGGACCATAAAATTTTTCTGTCATTTCCCTTTTACTACGTCTTGGTTGAACCTTAACCTTTTCTTCTTGGTTTCGGTCCTGACTATTTTCAATCATAGTCTCATATGTCCGTTTAGAAGAGCTTGCTTCTTCTTTGGACATGTATGGAAATTCATGTTCAAAGAACGAAGCATTTCTCGATTCCATTATCGTTTTTTGTGTATATCTGAGATTTTAGATTCATACACAAGAAACCGATAAACACTACTGTTTTGTGTTTTCGGGCCTATCTTTACCTTCTTTGGTGTTAAGACAGCCACTTTAGCAAGATACCCCCACACTCGTAAGTATTTATAGGAAGATCTTCTTCCTTTTTATAACTCGTAAAGGGTCTTTTCCACTTTCTTTCGGGGCACCTTATTTAAAAGGTAATTTACTGACAACACAACTTTCCCGTACATGTTCTGAGATAATCCAGAACTTATTAGCATTGCATTCATCATGTCTTTTAATGTGCAATTTTTCCTTTCAACAAACCAATTTGCTTGCGGTGAATAAGGTGCGATGGTTTCATGTATAATTCTGTGTTGTGCACATAATTCAGCAAATGGAGCTTTATACTCCCTACTTCTATCACTTCTCAACACCTTAATTTTCTTGTTAAGTTGATTTCGAAACTGAAAAATATTTCCGATGGGTTTTCATATAATCAATAAATTAACAAATATTCATTTAATCAACAAAATCTTTATATGTAAAAATTAGAATAAGAATGACTCTGCAAATCTCTCTACAAATTATGTAGCCAAACTCACTCATTATTGTACAATTTATATGTATTTTATCGAAAAATTTCTTTATTTTTAAACACATATTTAAATAATAATTGGAACATCTTCCAAAATGGGGCTTAAATAGGGGGATAATATGTGATATTTCAATAATAATTGGAACATCTTCCAAAAAAAAAAAAAAAAAACTTTATGCCCCTTGTTAGTGGGACGGAGGGAGAAGATAACTTTTCTTTTTATTTCTTTTTTGGTTTTTATATTGTTTTAATTATTTTATGGATTAGTAATTATAAAGTTACAAATTTGCCCTTTTAAAATTTGTTAAAATTTGTCAAAAGAGTAAAAAAAGAAAAAGAAAAAGAAAAAGAAAAAGAAAATTTGGTCAACTAACGGTCATACGGACGGAATCCGTCCATTTGTACTTGTGCTGCAACAATATGAAAGGTTTGGGACTGTTAATGACACAAAGTGAAGGTTGAGGTAAAGTCCGCTAAAAAAGAGAAGTTTGGGACCACAGCTGCAATTATCCCTTGCAACTATGACAAAATAATTGAGAAAATATAAAGTTATAGATAAAACCTTTTTTTGAAGCATGACCTTGATTTTTTCAAATATTTCTCCAAATTCTTGAATGTACTCTCTTTGTACTCTTGATTTGTATCTTCAAAATACCAAGAAATTAGAAAGGAAAGGAAAAGAAAGAAGAAAGAAGAAAAAAAGAAGAGAGAAAAGAAATATATAAGAAAAAAACCAATGAGAGATGAAGAGGAAAGACAGACGCTGGTGGGTTTAAATAACCATATTCAAAAATTGCAGCTTTGGTCCCCAAAGTTTCGGACAAATGCCAAAAAGATCCCTAGAATTTTAAAACTGGCACCTAGACGCCAAGTTTCTGTCCAAAAAAACCAAAACCATAAATTATTGGTTTAGATTTTGCAGCCAAGTCACCTAGATAATTGCATACCAAGTCTCTCAAATTTGATATTGTACAATTTGGTCCTCAAAATTTTACTTTCATATCAGTTATGCCCTTCATAAATTGCATCTAAAATCCTTCAACTTTTTGTTTTGTTCACTTTGGTCATCACATTCACACTTTTGCACACAATTTTTTGTCCATTTTTCTTCATTTCGTCTTGTTCTCTTTTCTTTGGGTGATTTTTACCTACAAAAGCCATAATTACATAATTGTGAGTAGAAATTCGCTCATTTTTATCAATAATAAGTATATTTAAATATTAAATAAGTATGCAAAAACACACTTACCAAATACCCTCAAACTTAAGTTATTGTTCGTCCTGAACAAAATTATCTACTAATACAATCAAGTAATACAAGATAAAAATTAACAATACTAGATAGTTTGCCATAATAAACGAGTGTAAAACTGTATAATCAATTCACAAATATGCTCCAAATAATGCTAGCAAAAATAACTTAGGCTTATCCAATGTTCGATCGGTGAATGTGTGCATCGACACTTTCAATCATTATCTACATTGTGAAAAAGTTGCCAAGATGGAAAATTTTTCAAATTGGCTTCAACCCGACCCTTTATGATCAAATATTTCCTTTCCCTCCCGTGAGATTAACACTCCTTAAATATATATTTACTTTCTTTTCCCAAGTGTAAATCTAAAAGTTGCTCTTAAATCACTCATTTATTTTCCCACTCTAGTTTGGTTGAGCCTAATCGGCAATGTCAAAAATCTATCCACGTGATGATTATCCACTAGATGAGTGTTTTGACATTTAAGCTTATACTAAAGAATTCAAACCACCACTTATCTAACCACAAACATCAAATACAATTGCACAATTTTATCAAAACTTTCAATAGAAGCTTGAGATTGACCTCACCCCCTTAAGATTTTTTATTGACCCTTGTATAGAGTTTTAGGTTGATAACTCCCTAGTTGTTTAGACTAAAGGGTACTGGGTTTTGAGATACCCCAACGAACTTAATAACTCGAGTAAAAAAGGCTACAAAGTGAGGCAAAAATCAACAAGTGTAATGTCCCCTTTTTCACAAAATAAATAGGGCTTAGATCCCTAGCATATGATCATTACTTACCTTATACTTAGCAAAAGATACTCCATACAATTTTTTTTTTCAACATGCATGGAATCAATGCACTTCTAGAAAATATCCTTTACCGGCTTGACCATCCCCAAATTTATCTTACAATATGGTTAAGTGAAAGAGAAGAGAATGTCAAATTGACAAAAAAAAAATAAACACATCTCACAACCTAGTTCTTGTTGACCTATGGTTGATTATAACCTTAATGTTTTGATTATAACAAACAAGCAACTATTATTTCTAACAATTGATTTTGATTTTGAGTGATTTAGTCTTTAAAGCATCCAAGCATAAATCGATCAAAAAGACCAAAATCAAAACTATCAAATCAGGCTCATGAAGAAGGTTCAAGCCAAATCATTCAAGACAAGAGTTTTGAAGATAAACGTCGAGGAGATCAAGATTAAAGAATTGAAGATCCAAACATAAAAGAAACTTCGAAGGAAGGTCAAAGATTAGACTTTCTAGATCATATGTAAATGTATAACACTTTAATCTTTAGTAATGAATGATAGTAGCTCAAAAATTATTTTATACACGAAACGTTATTTTCATCATCACTTGCATAAAATGTTTTGATCAAAAGTAAAATTGATTCTCAAAATGGTGTTTAAACTTATATCATATTTTTTTGAGTGTCAACCGAAATTCCAACGATTTGATTTCCCAACGACTGTATTTGGTCAACCGAAAACTTTCGGTCTACCGAAAGTGATCAACCGAAAGTGCGTGCAGTCTTCTATTTTGCTCTATAAATATCCATCTCTTTTGCATTCATTTTCAACAACTTATAAGAGATATTTAGAGAGCTTATTTATTGAAAATCATTGAGTTTACTTGATTATATATTCTACTTCATTTATTAAAAAGAATTTTTTGATTGATCAAACTAATTTTCATATATCTCATCAAAAATTCTTTTTGCAAAGAAACTTTCTCAATCTCATCTATTCTTCATTCTTGATAGAAAATTTCTTTGCCAACACTTTTATTAAAGTATAAAATCTCTCTTCATACTTAACTTGTATTATTTGTTAAGAGAGCTCATTGGTTGAAAACTTTGATACAAAGAATTTCTTGATCGATCAAAACTAGTTTCATCTATTTTATCAAGAATTCTATTCTACAAAAAAAAACTTCTCAATCTCATCTCTTTCAATTCTTGATAAATGTTTTCTTTGTCAACACTTTTATTAAAGTGTAAAATCTATTTTCATACTTAACTTGTATTATTTGTTAAAAGAGATCATTGGTTGAAAAACTTTGATACAAGATACAAATTATTTCATTATTCATCATTCATTAAAGTTTACAACAAAAATACTTGAGCTTTATTATTTGCTATCTATTGAAATGTTTACCTAACTCTCTAATACTTAACTTGATTATATCATTGGTTAAGAGAGTTTCTTTAATTGTAAAATTATTACTTACATTTTGATGATTTCGAGAGCCTTGTGAAAACTTGATTGTAAGGATATATGCTCCTTGTTGTAAGTCACCTAAGGATAAGTTCTCTTTGTTGTAAGTCACTTAAGGATAAGTGCTCCTTGTTGTAAGTCACTTAAGGGTGGGTGCTCCTTGTTGTAAGTCACCTAAAGATAAGTGCTCCTTATTGTAAGTCACTTAAGGATTGATACTCCTTGTTGTAAGTTACCATTATAGTGCATTTGGCCTTACTCATGACGGAGAGCTTGGTAACAAGGACGTAGAACACATTGCGTATCGAACCCCATTAATTGGTTTGTTATCTTTACATTATTGCACTTTACTTCACATTGTCAATTATATTGTGCTATATTCATAATTGAATTAAGTTATTGAGTTTGTATATTTACTTCTCATATTACACTTTGCATTTGTTTCTTAAGTTTGAATAGTTTTGAGATTAATTGTCGAAAAAGTTTCAAAAACCAATTCAACCTCCTCTTGGTTAGTTATTCTTGGGCTAAAAATTCTTACAAATCCAAAAATCTATCCATCAATCAAAAAATTTCACATCTAGATAACAATAAATTGTGACTATTGCTCAAAGTAACTTAGGATCTCACATAGAGAGGCAATGTTTTGAAAAATTTAGGCACAAGTAGCATATTTGGTCATAACTAATTAATCAACAACAATTTTAAATATCAAAACATCCAAAGCCAACAAGGCCATTGTTCGTGCAAAACCCGCAAGCGTATGAGATCGTTGACAAGTAATATAATTGACGAGTTGAGAGTATCGTCCCACAGAAAATAAATTCAATTCAAATTTACTAGTTATATACGAAATTCGAATTGTGTAAACAAAAGAAAGTTTGATTAAATTTTATATTAAATTAATCTAAGAAAGCAGTAAAAATGTGAGTTTTATCAATTTATGGATAATTGTATTGAATCTCGAATCCGCCTATTGCTATCTATTTCAATTCTTGATTTGCAATCTAGTTCTGCTCATGAGTTCTTGACAATCGATAATTTTATTTTAATTAATTCTCTTTTTCAAGACAAATTAAATCTATCATAACCACGACCCAAATATATTCCTAGCCCGAATTCGAATGATTACAATTCATTAAAGTTTAGATTATCTATATGATTGCAATGTGATAAATATTATTCCTAACAGTTATTACATATGTGTTAATTTTGCCACATTCTAAATTTATTGTGAGTCTCCAACACTATAATAAGCAACTAATTATTTAATTGGTGGCCAATCAATTAAATAATGCAATGGATATGCAAAATTAATCAAAAAACACAAGAAATAAACTAAGCTACCAGTCTTGAATTAAAACAAATAACAAATAGGTTTCATCTTCATCCAATACAAAAACGGATCCAGCCTAACATGTTAAAATATAAATTACAAGAAGAAGAATAGAAAAATATCACTCAGATAATAAAATAAATCAAAAGATGTTGATCTTCAATTCCAAAGTTGGATTCTTCAAAATCTTGTTGTAATTGACATTCAATTCCTTACTATGGCTTGATCTCATTTCTCAAAATATAGCAATTAGCCTCTTGTTCTTGATGAATCTGATGAACGTTTGTCTATGAAGAGGTAAGAGAGGGTTTTTTATGTGTGTCCCTCGTTCTCTATTTATAATAGTAAGAAAATAGGTCAAAATCGCGTCCAATTTGGTTTCCAAAAGTGTTTGTATCGCGAAAGGAAACTCAAGATTCTTTTGCAAAAAAGGCATGTGCGCGCACACCATTATAAGTGTTGCACGCGCGCCATGAATTGCTTGCGCGCGCATAGTTTTGTCTCTGAACAGTTTTCAGTATTTTAGCCATAACTTTCACTACAAGTATTCGGTTGAGCTGATTCAAGTTGATTTGGAAAGCTAATTCAAACCGATACAATTCTTCTAGAAATACAATATTTCCAATTCAAAAGATTGCTATCTGAAAAATGGGTCTCAAGTTAATGCTAAAAATCCATAACATAACTTATTCGGCTGGAAATTGATTTGTGAAAATACTTCCATTATATTTCCCTCATTTGACCTCCAAATGTATCCAATTGATCCTATATGATCTTTATTCATCATTTTGTACTCCGAATAAACTATTGATGTTTATACTTTGGTCCCCAAACTTTGGATTTCCTTCGTTTTTGCACGTTTTTCATTCATTTCTTCCAAATCTACCAATTTTCATTGAGTTCAACCTAACAAACATAATTAATACAAAATTAAGTTATAATTCATCTAAATCACTTACAAACACTCTAATTTAATGACCTAGATAAGTATACAAAATACACTTATCAGCTATCTAACACGTCAACATAAAATCATAATAAATAAAGCATGGTCACCCCAAAACGTAATTCACACATTATCCTCAATGTGTAAAAAACAAGCTAAAAGAGGAGAGGCGTTAACGAAACTTCCCCGCTTGGATATTTGGTTAATAGGTACCAATGCTCTACTTGTACATGTGATGCTTTTAATGAACTTGGACAAGTGTCATTGTACACAATTTACCCCCAAACTTGTGAGGAACCATAAATATGTGAGACTTCAAGAATTACCTACAAAAACAATGATAGCTAATCAAATAAATATAAAAAAGGCATATAATTAAATAAAAAGATTAAAAGTTATAAAATTGGGTTGCCTCCCATTAAACGTTTTTTTATAGTCTTTAACTTGACTTTGACAATTGAATCACAGGCATTTAAAGAAGGCTTTGGATTCCTTGCCCATTTTTCTTCGTTTGGCTTTGTTCCGCTCTTCATTGGATCTCCAAAACTCAAATATTTCCAATTTCCATATAATAGGATTTACCTATTCCGTCCAATTTAAATTCAACTATGGAGATTTCTACTTCTTCATCAAGTTTAATCACAAAGTCAATATCTTGGTAATCAACTAAGTCGGAAGAGTGTAAGTTGTCTCCTCATTGATTGCAACATTCTCATTTAGCTCTGTTGTGATTAAAGTTTCACTTATTTTAGGCTCCTCTTCAATAGTTGAACTCTCATCGGGTTGAATGAGTGGTCCACAATCAAACTACACCGGTAATGTCAAGCATTTCCTATTAACTCCGTCGAGTGGATTATACCCCTACTTTTGAAATCCATCTCAATATTCGTACTCTCCCAAATCAAACTCCACGGGTAATGTCAAGCATTTCATATTAACTCCGTCGAGTGGATTATACCCCTACTTTTGAAATCCATCTCAATATTCGTACTCTCCCACAAGCATGTCATCTACATCCAATTTGGCAAGTTCATGGTAATACATTGCAAGTACCCTCTCATTAAAAATGGAGGACCATCTCCCAAAAATTTGATGTCACCGACCCAATTGTCAGGTACATAATTGTTTCGCGAGCATGTAACTATGATCAAAATTGCATAGTGCTCGTTTTCGACATTTCAAATATTGTCTAAACCAAAAAAGTTTCGATATTGAGGTATCAGTGCATGAATACAAGTATTGTCCTGTACAATACATCGCTTGACAAATTTCACAACTTGAACATCCAATCAAATTTCCATAATCAATATAGAGACTAAATATTGCAAACACTTTGTTACTTTACCAAGATTGGAATAATACAATTATAGTTGAAAAGTACAAGGAGAGAATACCAATACAAGGTAGATTAAAAATATGAGGGTTAGCCAAATATAACAAAAATAAAAATAAACAAGTAAATAAAAAATTGTTAAAACTAAAATTAATTAAAGTAGTAATCAAAGTAAAAATAATCATCGGTAACAGCGTCAAAAACTATATTTTTTGCTAAAATTATATACCGCAACTGCACGGGTCTCGTTCAAGTAATAGAGTAGATTTTTTGAGTTCGGTTGTCAATCACTCGAGGAATGTTTACTTTCGATTACATAACTTTAGTCAATTTAATTTTAACAAATACACAATAAAATTTGATTTTGAAAATTAAGGAAAATTAACAAAATAAGAAAACATAAACACTCGAAAATTTGGAGGAAAACGTGGTTGGGATTCATAATTTCGCTTAACCACCACCTAATTAATTTCTCCATAAGCCAATTAATAAATTATTTATTTAATATGTTAGACCCGATTTTTCAAATTTAGTTAATTACCTCTCTCGAGCGAAATTAACCCTAATTAATTGGTTTAACCCACTATATCTCTATGTCAATTAAAATCAAACAATCGCATTAAATCTTAGTGAAAATGACTCAATGGATCACCTAAGGTTAGAAGTATATCTCTATCCCCTATACAAATCTAGAATATTTATTATTTAGTCTAAAATGTACAATCTTCTCTCGAACTATATACAAATCACTAAATTAAATAATTTAATGACCAAATAAATGAAAGACATTCAACACAATAATACATTTTAACATTAAAAGACAAATATTAAAATTAATTAAAGTTAAATTAAGTGCATGTCTGGGAGCGATTGGGAGAATCCAAAATCAATTTTTGTTTCAAATCAAAGGGCCCAATGCTGATAAAAATCAGGACGGTTGGGCTTAATTGAAAATGTAATGACTGAAATACCCTCCTTCTTGGTTCTTTCTCTCATATCTCATTATTACCACTTTTGACCAATTCAAAAGTAGACTTTGAAAAATCAGGGACTATTGATGGCCCACCAAAGCCATATTTTGGAAAGCTATTGCACGTTAATTACGTGCATTATTTTGAAGAAAAGGCCAATATTATTTTCCCCTTGCCAATTCACAAATTAAACGACAATAATTCTTACACACGAAATAATGCATTTTAAATTTTACATGGTCACACTTATTTTAAGATCAAGTTCTTCTCATACAAAGATAACCTTACTGATTTTGAGCCAAGTAATCTCGAAAACGATCCCACTCATTGCGTTGCATTTCAGGTGCATTCATTTCACCAGTTGGTTCTTCTTGTTCGTCCGAAAGTTCTACCTCCGCCGCCTCAAGGTCCGTCTCCGCATTTTCGAAAGCCTCGTCGACAACTCCGGACCGTCGAAGGAAGTTATGAATGCCCATAGTAGCTAAGCCAACAGCAATCCGCACTTTGAAATTGGAACTTGGCATACGATCGATAATTTTCCATCGATTTTTCTACACACCAAATGCACGCTCTATTACATTCCTGCATGAGGAATGCTTGAAGTTAAACTTCTCACACGCGTTCCGAAAGGCCCGTCGCCGACCCGTCTCACCGTCGTAAAACTGTTGAAAATGATACAATATATCTGACCCCTTATATGGAGCCATGTACCCAGGTCTATGTGCAAATCCAGAGTCTACAAGGTAATATTTTCCCGGGGCAGGATGCGGAACGAAATCTCAGGACTATGTATAGCCCGTGCCAGTATGCGTGAATCGTGTGTTGTCCCTGTCCACTCTGCATGCACAAAAGTGAAACATAAGTTGAAATCACATGCTGCAAGCACATTTTGTGTTGGGATGCATCCAATAAAATTCACTTGTTCGTCCCGCGAAATTACAGCTTTGACGTGCGTTCCGTCAATAGCACCTATGCAATTTTGAAATAACAAATGCTTGTTTATATTTGGTACGTGATGTTCAACACCGTTATTGTAGTTCGAATCAGGTTTGATTAGACGTTTACTAAATTCAACGACTGCACCAAGCACATTCTTGAAATAGTGTCCAATAGTTTCCAAAGAATGGTTGAACAGTGTTTGGACCTATCTGTACCCTTTTCCATGCGCTAAAATGCACAGAAACATCCCAACTTGTTCATACACGTCTACGTGCTGGCCACTACGTAGTCCGTATTCATCGCGTGGTATATGTGTGAATTCTCGCATCGTTGCGGGATACATCCGGAATTCTACATAACACATCTTTAGACTATAGTTCATGGCATCTAACATGAACATGTGTCGTTTCTCGCAAATGGGAACCTCTTGACTCGACTGCTCTGTTCGCAATAGTACGTAGCAACGTCTATTTCAGCCTGCCTACAGTATCAGAACCATGCGACGATACCATCTTACATTTTTGCACAACGTCCAGCTCGACCTCATCATCGGAGCAAGACATAAGATTACATTGAAAGTAATAACGGGCCATTCCACTTATTAATGTTACTAACAATGGCAAACACAATCTCTGAGATGAATAAAACGTAAGAGGAAACCAAACTCACAACTCTTCTAATACTTTTTTTGTGTTTTATGTCTTGTTGAATGAGGCCTTATATAGAACGTCATCTTTATTTGGTGATTTCTCTCACAAATCATTACACAAATGGGGGCCCTGGAAAAACATGAGAAAGTTAAAAATAATAGAATCTTCACCATACTCATTTGAAAAAAGAATCTTAATGGCCGTAATGACTCCACTGTAGTTATTTGACAATAAAAACATCATACAAAGTTTTTCACGTGGCAAATCTCTGGCTACAGATATGGGTACAGAACATACGTATTACGAGTATAGAAAGTCGTCCTAGTCATGAAAAATCCCGTAACAAGACATAAGAAAAGGTAAACAACAACACATGAATGAAACATAAATAAAAAAGCAACACATTTTTATCCCCCTCAGTCCTCATTACGGTTGTCTCTTCATATCATCGTTGCAGCACCACTAAACTCAGTCCATTTTATCCTCAGCGTCGGCCTGCAGGTCAAGAATCTCCCTATTGGCCCTTTTGCTCAGGAACTTGCAAGTCCAGAAGTACAACTCCATCTTTCTTTCCAGTCTGCCTGTCGTAAACAACTCTTCCAATATTGTCTTCGCAGGAGTCACAGCAGGACCAACCAACCTGTCGAGTTTATCGGCTACTTCTCCACTGGCAGAGGCGACGCGGTCGACAGAGTATGACACCTCTCTACCTCATATTTTTGATATCTTCCCACTTATGACCTTATTGCCTGGGCGACGCTTGTCTCCACTGCGCGGCCTGGAGACGTCCATGCTTGTTCCGTCCCGACCAGTTTTGTCCCCCTCATCACTTGAACCGCTCATCTCCTCCCCATCCAGATGGATGTCGCGCAAATCTTTATAACCACTATCTTCAAACATGGCGAATCCAGTTGGGCACATTTGGGATGGTGTGACCGCATACTTATCACTGTCAAAGGCGTCCCCGAACAACACGTTGTAGCTATATACCTCTCTACAGTCTGTCTCTGTATTCTCTGTAGTCCTTGTTCTCTTGTTCGACATGCACAATATAAGAATAAAACGTTATATGCAGGGACTAATATAAGCAAATATAAGCATAGATGATGTTATAGAACATCTACAACATGTCTATATAACCAACATAAAACTACGTAAGTTGTATGCTTTACGAGTTTCACACATGAATACAAAAATAACCCCAACAGAATACCGACCGACTTGGCAAAATGGAATCTTTAAAATGCACATAGCTTCACTGAGACCTTGCCAATTCAACAATGTACAGAGCAGTAAGCTATTCAATATTTGAAACAAAGTTGAAAACGCAATCTGTAAAATGCACATAGCTTCGGTGCAATTCCGAACGACTTGGCAAAATGGAACAAAATTGAAGAAACTGAAGTTGCTGAAATTACATACGCTTCATCATTCCAAGCAACAATAAATTTGGCTTAGTTGAATAAAACTGAATTAAATATGAATATTGCAAAGCGTGTTAACAACATTCTGGCAATTTTTCTGAAAAACTGAAATGCAAACTCAACTCAAGTAAGATACATTGTTGTTAACATAAGTATAAAATAGGAACTTCATTATAAACTAAATAGGCTGGAATTACCGAGGCTTGTCCATTCCAAGAAACAATGAAGTTAGCAAAGGGGAAGCAAACTGGGGCAAAAATGAAAATGCAGAAACGTGTTAACATCCAAATCGTGAGTTCTTGGCACAATTTCTTGTTCACTGAAGCTAATGGGGAATGGGGAATCTTTACACATAACATTGCAATTTTTCATTCACTGAAATGCATAATTGAATCCAGGTTTCGTTACATGGTCGTTCCCAGAAATAAAAAACAGAAACAAACAACATTGGTACGGGCATAAAAGGCTTGGTACCTTAATCTTCCGCTCCCACCACTCGTTTGAGGTAGCAATTGTTCCCGTTGCGGAGTTATACTCGACACCACTGCAGTTCAACAGCTCCATTAGTCTTTTATGCTTTTGACGGAGAGAATCCCAATGATTCTTCAGCTGTTGCTTGGTCCAGACGTGCCCGAAGTTGGTGTTGAACAACTGGATCACTTGGTCCCACCCGTGTTTCGTGAAGCACTTTCCATTACGGTGAACATCGGCTATCACCGTCTCGCATGCGGCCACGAAAATATGGTTATCCCGTTTCGTCCAAAAGGTGTTCTTCATGGTTGGTGCCTGGGAACACGTTGGAGGAGGGTTGGAGATGGACGAAGACCAATTGTAACCCATCTGCGATGACAAGCCACAACGCAATCAGTGTGCGAATATGTTTTGGGGGACGGTGGTTAGGTAAATCGTGTTATCGTGAAAATCTAACAAATCGAAAATATCGACCCTTACCGATAAAAGTCGTGGATCCATGGTGTGAGCGTCGTATGTACTGGCCAGAAGTAAACAAATTCCAGCAAGCGGCGTAACAAATACTCTCCGTCGAGTTCTCGTACAACTTTGAGGAAAGGAAAAAAATGAAACACGCCGACAGAGAACACTTTTGTAGGAAGGGATGTGAAATGGTTGTGATCTGGGAAGGAGATGGCACGACGGACTGGTGCTGAAATTGCAGATTGGAAGAAATGAATCTATGGAAGGGAAAGGACGAGAGAAATTGCGAGAGAGGAAAGTGAGCTGGGTTGTTGAGGCGTGTAATGAGGAGGGTAATTTTGGAATTTGCATTATAATGGCTTGACTTTGACGCTGCCGTATTGTAACATTTTGTCCAATAACGATCCTCTTTTTCATTTGTAACGGTCCAATTTTTGCTAGACCGTGCGCCCAGACAATGCCTAAGTTACTACAATAAATCCCAACACAAATAACTAGCCCATTTTATATAAATGATAAAAAGGAGAATATTTATGACAATACATTACAACTATGAGAAAATGATTGAAAAAATACAAAGTTATAGATAAAATCTTTTTTTGAAGCTTGGCCTTGATTTTTCCAAATATTTTTCCAAATTTCTGAATGTATTCTCCTTGTACTCTTGATTTGTATCTCCAAAATAACAAAAAATTGAAAAGGAAAAGAAAAAAAAAAGAGAAAGAAAAGAAATATATAAGAGAGGAAAGACAGACACAAGCTGTTGGGTTTTAATAACCCTATTCACAAATTGCAACTTTGGTCCTTAAAATTCGGACAAATAGTAAGAAGATCCCCAGAATTTTAAAAGTGGAGCCTAGGCGCTGCTAGGTGCCAAGTTTCTATCCAAAAACCCAAAACCAATAATTATTGGTTTTAATTTTACAGCCAAATCCCCTAGATAATTGAATGACAAATCCATCAACTTTGATCTTGTACAATTTGGTCCTCAGATTTTTACATTCATATGAAATATGCCATTTATAAATTGCATCCCAATCCTTCGACTTTTTGCTTTGTTCACTTTGTCATCACATTCACAATTTTGTACACTTTCAGTCTATTTTTCTTTCATCTACAAACGTTATAATTGCATAATTGTGAGTAGAAATTCGCTCATTTTTATCAATAATAAGTATATTTAAGTATTAAATAAGTGTGCAAAAATACACTTATCATATTTTATAAAAAAAAAATTAATGATTGCTAGTTTTAATGTTCTATTACTGAAATTATTGAGTTGTATTTGAATATTACAGTAGTCGACACTCAAAAACATATATTAATTGAAAGATGATGGAAAAATAATAAATAATTACTAGAAAAAGTAAAATAAAGAGCAAAAAAAAAAAGAGTTTATTGGAGTGTCTAAAAGAATTTACTTTCTAAAGATAAAGATACTCTCTACTTATGTACAAGATGCTTTCAGAAATAAAGAGTATCTTGAAGAAGCTCTTAGATGATAAGATTTTGTCTTAATAGTGCTCTCATGATTTCACAAGTGTACGGATAGTGACTAATAGTAAAGTGAATATTTAAATCCGAATACCGTCCATCAAACTAATTACTTACTATCAATTTTTATCTATACCTAAATTCAATCTGAATTAATGTTTTAGTCAATTAACAAATCAATAATTTATGTTATAACTAAATTATTCTAAGATAATACAAATTAATCTAATTTGTGTAGAACTTTTAGGATTAAGCGACTAGAAATTTTGATTTCATTTAGACTATTTAATATTTATTCAATCCAACACCATTCAATCCCCTTTTCACATGTACTAATAATCGAATTAACTCATTTTGGTTAGTAATATTTCTGGAGTAAATTGACCTTATTCAAACACTCAGATTTACTAAATCTCTATTAAATTCATACCTATGTAAAATCATTCAATTGTAGTAATTCAGTCATGACGGTATAAGCTATAATCATCTCATGATCTCTTATCAAAACTTATGCAACTTATTACACAAATTAGACAACCAAATCTTCTCTAGGTCTCAATATTTTTCTTAAATCAAGCAATTGAATATCAATTAAACACACGATAAATGATAATCTAAGATACATCGTCCATCCTAACAACTAATTATTTAGCAAATCATATTATTGAAATTATAAAATAAAAATATAAAAAACATCACTCGATTTAATACATGGAATAAAGAAAATAGCCATAGCGATTGTTGTTCTTTGGCACACAAATCCTAATTTGAGATTCAAAACTTAAAAACTTAATGTATTTGAATGTGTAATCTTGCCTTTAGATTGTATCTCTAGTCTCTCCCTTTGTTTTCCATCAATAATCATATTTATAAATCTTAATTTAAGTCTTATTCCACGCACATAAGTGAAAGGGAATCGGAGTTTGATCATAATTAGGAGTTTTGGAGAATTGTAATTCGGTCCCTGGACTTTAACAATGCAATCGCACGGGTTTAGGGACTGCGACTACACAGGTTCTAAAGATTGGGGATTGTCACTGCAAATACCTATATTGTGATGCACTTTCTTTTTGTCGTTGCGATCGTGGCTCAAAAGTTTAGGTGGCGTTCTCTTTGTGTTTGAGTTTTGTGTTTTGTGTTTTGAAATCATTTTGAGTTTTGTGTTTTGAGTGTTCATTTTGAGATTATTGAAAATGCGTTCTCTTTGACATTTTGAAAAATTGTTTTCAAAAATTAGAAAATGGAAATTGTGTTCTCTTCCTTCCTCCTTCCTCGGCCTCTCTCGCGCTCTCTCGCCTCTTTATTTTTCTCCTCCTCCCCCCTTTTCTTCTTCTTCTTCCCCTCCTCCTTCACTGACATGTTGGTGGCGATTTGTGGTTGAATGCGGTGGTTGGGTCGCGACGCTGCGGTGGTGGCTGTGGTGGCAGTTGGGTCGCGACTTTTGGTTGGGGCGGTGGTTGTAATGGCAAATCAATTTTGGCTATTCTCTAGGTCGCGATTTGGCGGTGGTTAGGTCCCCATTTGCTGGGTGCGTGGTCTTTCTGGTCGATAAATTGGCAGTGGTTTCTGGTGGTGATTTTACGGTGGTTGAGTCGCCATTTTTGCTGAGTAGAGGTCGCGATCTGGTGGCGATTTGGCGGTGGTTGGGTTGCGATTTTGTGGTGGTTGGGTCGCCAGTTTGGCTTGGCGGTGGTGGTCTACCTAGTCAAGAATCTGGTAGTGGTTCGGTTGCCATTTTGGCTGGAGCGGTGGTTGTCTTTCTGTTCGAGATTTCCGGTGGTTGGGTCGCCATTTTGGCTGAGGCGATGGGGGTTTGTGGTCGTGGTGGTGCGGTGGTGGGTTTTGACGGTGTAGCGGTGGTTCCGGCGGTGCAGTGGTGGTCGGGTGCGGTGATGGTTGGCGGTGATTGAAAATGACGAAAACATGTTTTGGAAATTTTTGTCAAATTATAACTGAAAACACCCAAAACGACAATTTTGTCGTTTTCTGTTTTCTTTGTAAATTTTCAACCCGTTTTCAGAAACGCGTTTTCAAAAATAGTAAAGAGAACGCGTTTTCATTGTTTTGGAAAATCGAAAACAGAAAACAGTCCAAAACGGCCAAAGAGAACGGCCCCTTACTAGTTTGGTGATCGATTTCTTTTAATTATTCAGCCCATGTCCTCCTTTATTTGCATTGCAGGTCCTTTAACTTTAAAATTTGATATATTGGTCCCGAATTCCAGATTTCGTCCAGTTTTAATCCTTTTTAAAACATATATAGATTCTCATTCATTTTCATCCGTTCTAGTCCAATACCGAGTTTTCTTATAAAATAATCAATTAACAAGCATAATTAAGTATCAAGTTCATCATAAACACTCCCATATGTTTCTTTTAAAGGCTAGAATAAGTGTAATATTTAAACTTATCAATCATCCCTAAATTTAAATATAAACAAATATACTCAACTTAATGTTTTATTTAAATATTTCCTCAAAGTGAATATCTCAATCACAAAATTTAAATAAGTTAATGGAACACATGAATAAATAATTATTTCACAAAATTCGTATATAGTATATTTATCTTTTAAGTGTGTATATTCAATATTTTTCAATTCCATAGATGCTACTTGAAGAAAATCATGTATTTCAACTTTCAAAAACACTTCTTTTCTAAACGATAAAAATCTCGAGTATGTCAATTTGATATCTCATCATACATATTGCTCTATTGATTTTTCAATTTCTTTTTTCCACAAGGTGAACTAAACAAGTGATATTGGGCTTATTTACATCATCAACTCAATAATTCTCCAACTCTTACTCTATGACCAAGATTTAGCCAAGAATTAGTGCGTCTTCTGTTACAAACACCTACTTTTATCATGTTCACTCACTAAAATAAGAAAACACAATTATATTTTGTTTATAGTTTATTCTTTTTTTTTTCATTCTCACATGTAGGTAGTTATTTCGCTCAGCCATTGATATCAATGCCATGTCGCTTCTAACTACTGTTTCTTCTCTCCACTCTAGGGTAAGTAGCACCACTTTACATAGATGTTCGATTTATGTGATTATCGATATGAGTCGCTTCTTCCTCCACTTTTACCTCATTCTTCTTGGACTAGTGCAATGTCTTCTATTGGATTAATGAGAAAATCGAAAAATAATCAAGTAATTATAGTATTGATTTTGGATGAATTTAATCACCCTCAAACTTATTTTTAATTGAGTTTTCATATGTTTCTAAGGAAGTTAGTGTAATAATTACATAATATAATTTTAAAGGATTCTAAGGTAGTTAATTTACACAATTAATTTCAAGGTTATCCATTAGTGCAATCAAGAATGTATGTGCTCAATTTGTTCAAAATCCAAGTATAAAATAATGGAATTCAAGTAATAACTGAAAATTGATTCAAATTTTGGTCCTAGATAGAAACAATATTACCATTGAATATGAATCATATTATTAAAGTCAAGTTCGCATGCAATCATGCAAAATAAAGCTGTAAAAAAATCGATTTCTTTTTTTTTTTTAAATTAGACTTAGATTGACCATGCACAATTTATTCATGCAGATTAAATTACAAGAAAATATTGATTTCTACTCCCCCAAATTTAAACGTATTCATCAAAATAGACCACAAACAAAACTAGGACGGTATTGTACCAAACACATAATCCACTGAGCTCCAAATTTATGCTTATTGATCTTAAAAAATTATGTAGAACTGTACAAGACATATAATTAGGACATTTTTTGTCCATGCAACATAATATGAGCACCTTTACGAACTTTCAGGACTCCACATTTATCAATAAATTTGTACCACTTCAAGCCAAGAGTATTTAAGGAGATTTTTTTTTTTTTTTTCAAATTAGGAACATGCCGCACTACATCAAATGTTCTGACACTTCCATCAAATAACTTAATTACGACAATTTCAATACTAGCTATCCGACAAGGTGTATTATTATCGATCACCACAACACCTTTGAAAACATATTCATATGTTGTAAACAAATCCTGATTGGAACACATATGAAAAGTGCAAGCCGTAGGGAGAATCCAATCCTCGTCAGGTTTGGAGTCGCCGTCAGAAATAATCAAAAGCACTCAATCATTGTGCAACACTGGCTTCACCTAGAGTATCTAACTGCTTTCCCTTCTGATTAGTTGCGGTCAATTTTTCTTTATTCTACAACTTATAGCAATCTTTAATCAAGCGTTTCTTCTTCTTGCAATAATTATAAATTTTATTTGTAAACTTAGATCTTAATTTGTCCATTACACAACCACCATCAACAATAAGGCCATCTCCATAAGTTTCAGTCCTAACGAAATGTTTCATCTTCTCCTTTGAATATAGAGCATCATAGACATCTTCAATGGTGATAGTATCACGACTATATATGATTGTATTTCTAAAAAATATTTATGAAGCGGGTAACGAACCCAACAAAATCAAATCCAAATCTTCTTCAACACATTTAGCCTATATGATTTCCAAATATACGACAATGTCCCGGTGATCTTCAAGAGATGCACCTTCTGTCATACGATGAGAATAAATGTGCTGCTTCAAGTACAATTTGCTAGTTAGACTTTCCATCACGCATAATAGCTCCAGTCTCAATCATAACGCAGAAACAGACTTCACCTTTAAAGCGTCTTGAAGAATATTATTCAAAAGATGAAGATAAATTTGTGATTGGGCCTTCCTATCCCTACGTTGTTTCTTTTCCCGATTTCAAATTGTAGACATCTTATCAAATCTCAACAATACATCGTTCAAATCCATTTGAACGAGTATTGCTCGCATTTTTACCTGCCATAACGAAAATCTTGTGCTGCGATCTAAAAGTAGAATATCATACTTCATGGTTACCATCTAAAACCAAAATCTCTTATGCCGGCTTTGACAAAGTTAGGCATACTTGGCTTTCTTTAGTGGTGGGGAGACAATCGCTGACACTCTAATACTCGAATCAAACAACGAAATATTAGGGTGTAGAATGGACAATGAACAGAAGCTAGAATGTATTTGGATCCAAGTTAAAGAGATATTACCATGTTACTGTTGAAGTTGTAAAATTGCATTACCTTTGAAAGATACTAAGCCCCGGTTTTAGCCCCTATTTTTGGCCCAAATGCATTGTTAAAAAAGTGTTTTACTGGAGATTGTTTGATTAAAACATAAGAAAAAGTTTTGAATTTTCATTCAAAATTATTTTATGGAAGAATATGAGGTTGAAAATGAATTTTGAAAAAAGCAAAATAGTTTTTTGGAAAAATGTGGGCCAAACATAGGCTAAGTGTAATATCTTATAATAAAAGGGAATAGTTGGTTACTATTGGATATGTGACACATTGCCTTATCCTAACGGCTCAAGGGTGAGACCTCATAGGCATCACATTAATTGTTCTAGGTTAGAGGTGATCTTAAATGGATTGAGAATGACCATTGTATGTCCTACGCATATCACCTGAAAAGTTAACTAAGAAACTTCTACGGCGGAGTTATCAAATAAATTAGACGTATGAAAGGTCTTTAGGTCGGAGTGATGTTATTGAAGATGCCTTATGATACGAAGGCTCATTGCTTTGAAACTTTGCTCTAGCAACTCGTGGTACGTCACTTTGGACATGAGTGTTCGGCCTCTAACATGCCACTTCAACTGTGGTGTTTAATCCACTTCAACCTCTTACATTGATTGTCTCGATTAGGCACATAAGCAAAGTGATGTGAAGTGTACGCCTTGAATGACTTCTTACTTTTTTCTTAGTTGGCTGCCACGTGAGACAATGTGTAACACTCTTTATAAAACAAATTTGAAATAAATAATAAAAAAATTCCATTATTTTCAAAATTAAAACCTGAAGTCTATGTGCACCCCCACATACACAAGAACCTTAAAAGGAATAAAAATCAATAAACGAATATAAAGACCAGAACTTTACTAACCAAAATTTTCAAAACCAACCAGAATATCAATCTAAGCCCTTGTTTGGTGCCAATTATTTAAAAAAGAGTTTTGAATAGTATTTTGAGGGGAACATGATGTTAAAAATTAGAAAAAATTTAAGCTTACATGTAGAATATTTTATTATGTGAATGTGGTTGAAAATGATTTTGCAGCAAAAAGAGCTTTAAACGGAAATTAATTAAAATATTAAAACCAAAACACCAAATATAACGTGGTAAATCTCGAAGGAAAATATCCACGAGCCCTATGCAATGGGTAAAACAATCCATTAAATCAAACAATAAAAAATACAATGATCAAAATTTTGTAATTTCATAAAATTAACAAAAACAATCAAAAGAAATCTAAGAATATCTCCTTTGTTTTCTTCTTCTTTTTTTGACTTGTTGTAAAAGTGGAATCAAACATTCCAGTCTCGACTTTATCGGCACTTCACTATTGTACTCTGCCATAACCACCACCTGAATTAAGAATCATCATTTTTAACTCATGCAAAGTAGCTTGATCAATGAATATGATTATACATTGATAAGTGCGTTTTGCGCACTTAATTATGCGACAAAAACATGATTAATTGTTGATATAAATGCTTGAATACGGCTTAATCCAATATGAATTGTGTTTGTAGGATTACTTTGATGGAAATAATGAAATGTGCGCGAAAAAAAAATGAAAATGACCAAAATGGAAGGAAATGAAAGTTCGGGGACTAAATCGTAATTATTCATAAGTTGACCCGAACGACGAACCGAGCATGGAACCTCGCTAAAGATCTAATTCTCAATATTGTGGATGACTAGAAGAAGATGGAAGAGGAAGAAATTCCAAAAGTGGAATGAAAAGAAGATTGGGGACCAATTTGCACTAGAAGCAAAAATCCTTCCATGCTATAGCATGAGATTATACCTTGCTATAGCCCAGACCTCAACAGAGATTTTCAGGAAGGATTTACTTTGCCCATGCTACAACATGGAAATATACCTTGCTATAGCAAGAGGTATTCTGGGCGAGAAATTCTTAAGTTTCCTTATCCAACTACAACTCTTATGGTAATGATTCTAGGGCAATTATAAAAGCCTAAATTCGTCATAGACTAGATTTTTATGCATTCTTAGAGAGAAAAACACGATTGAAGGGCAAGGAAAAAGGCGAGAACAAGGGTTTCACTTCAAGATTCAAGATTCAAGCTTTAAACCCTAATTCTTTGGTGATGTCCTCTCTTGATTATTTTTATTATTCTTTAACTTTAGTCATGCTATGCTAGATTTTTTATGTACTAGGTGAACGATGAACCTCGTATTGTGAACTTTTAATTTCTATTTTACAATTTGATATTTAAACATGTTTGATGGATGTTGAATGATTTATGTCTCTACAATTATATGCGCAATAGTTGTATGAGTTTGAGTAATTTATTTTATGCATTCGAAAGAAGGAAAATAGATTATACAAGGTATAAATCATCGTAAGGTCCGATAGGGGATAGAAATATACCGCTATGCTTTATGTGAATCTCTAAGTGTTTACAAAACGTCATGCATTCTTGTATATTGTATTTGTCATAGAAATATAGTCAAATGGTATGCTAGAATATGTTCAATTCTACTCGAAAGAGATTATTGAATAAGTTAGAAACATTGATTTTTCAACCAATTCATCGTGTTGTCAAATTGTAAAATAGGAGTTACAAAGTGAACTTGTTTGGTGATTCGGGATCCTAGTACGCTTTTTCATACATTAATTTCTTCAACTTTTCCATTTAACCACCACTCTTGCATTTAGTCGTAATTTTAGTTTAATTTACATGTTAGTCATAGTTTAAACATAAAATCTAGAACAATCATCTTGAATTTAATAGATTCGGTTGAGGTCGAGATAATAATAATCACGTTAAACCAATCCTCGTGGGAACGATATTCGAAATTCTAGGATTTCCACTTTATTACTTGTCAACGAACCGTGCACTTGCGGTGATTTAAATTCGAAACATATTTTCGTGAACAAGTTTTTAAAGCACGTTGTTTTGTTTCTCCAAATATGTTGAAGAGAATAGCTAGCTTTGAATATATTCAATGAAGCATCACATCAGTATGAACTCTTTCACAGAACTACTCCCTACTGGTTAAGGGCGGAGCTGCATGCTGTTGGTTAACAACAGAATTGTTTGCTATAAGTTCACAGACCAAAATAAATGTTGGAAAAAAAGAAAAAAAAGAAAAAATATATATATATAGCTGACTTTGGCATGATTTTTGAGTGGGATTCGGTTGGCTATTTTGGAAGATGAAAGTTGATTTGTGTTCTCCTCCGTGAGTACATCGAATCATATACTTACTTGCCAAAAATGATGCTTGAGTGAATGAGAAATTGAAGCTCAAAGTATGCCATGTGAAATGAGTTTATATTGGTGGGAAAAATAAAAAGTATGTTTGTCCCACATAGGAGTGAATGAAAACTAAAACCACTTTATAAAGGATTACATTTTAGAATGGTGTAATCATGTGTAGCATAGAGACTCTCTCCACGTGCACGCGCAGGAGGTGCAAATCTTGGACCGAAATGAACTTCGGACCTTGAACTTGTGTGCGGACGCGACCTGCGTACTCGAATGTCGGACCGAAAGGAGCAAAAATAGCCCCTTATGAGTGTCCCCGTTTTACTACTTTTTATTTATTTTCAATACACTTTTCACTTTTGAAACTGTTGAAACTCTTGTGGTAATTGCTATGAATTGAATGACAAGTTACAAGACCCTAAGCCTATATATATCTCGTTTTTTCAGTTTTCAATATACAGAAAATTTATCAGAATATTCATCTGCATACAGTTCAATTTTTTGTCTCCGTTTTCATTTCTGTTTGAGTCGTTGTGGTGATATTGTTCGAGCATTAAGTCAGTTCGCCGGAGTATAATATGTGATACTCAGATTATACTGTCTTGCCGTTGTATCCTGGGAAGCAGACGCTAAATTTACACCTCAAGCACGTACGGTGAGGGGGAGAATCTCTTTTAAGGAAATTGTGTGTAACACAGGCCTCGAGTTAAAAGTTTTATTATTGTTTAATTACTGTTAAATTAATATTTTCTTGTTATTCCTTACTGTAAATTAACAAGTCATTGGATTTGTTATAAATATATAATTTAATCAGTTTAGGCTGTAAATCCGGTAATAAGTGTGTAAAATTGGTCAGTTCTGCATATACAGTTGTTTGTGCATATACGGTTATTAGTGCATATACGGTAAACACTGCACATACGGTAACTGTTGCATATCCGGTAAGTCTTGCATATACGGTAAACTTTGCATATACGGTATTTAAGTTGCAAATACGGTATCCAGTAAAGAAACACTTTTCTAACAATAAGTTTTTCAAAGCTCATTTGAATTTATCATTGAAAAATTGAGTCCTATGTCGTTTCTTGAAGTTGGCCGAGCCTAAGTGCAACGAAACACATATGATAAAAATAATTCTTCAAAACTTTAATTCATCTTAATTAATCACTTTACTTATAGATAAGATAATTATCAAAGATAAGAATAAAATCTTATATGACATAGTTATTTTTCAATGTGTGCCAATTAAAAATCAACAAGTATATTAAGCGCGTCGATAAATAAAATTTATAAAAATATGACACATTTTTCAACGTTGACCATTATGTTGCATCCAAAAGTTATTATGCTCCGATGAGGGTGGAGCTCGAAGGTAGGGATAATAATAGGTCGAGACAACCCAACTCGATCCGTATAAACACGAGCTCGGCTCGACCCCCTAGGGACCAGCCGATCTCGTCTCATTTGTTCTCCAAAAATGAAGTAAGTCTAAATTTACTGTATTTGTTGACTCTAAAATGCTAAGCGTGTCGTGACTAAAATATTTAGTTAATTCTAACGTTCTATATTCGATTTAACTTGGTTGAGGGAAGAAGAAATATCAGCACATATATTAACTCTACTAGAACTAACCATTGTTAATAATTCCATCTCGAAGTTTTCGGCTTCAGCTTCTTGTGATGCTACACTATCGCTGCGCATTGGTATGGGGGCCGTAAAAGTTTTCTACCGGATCTTTGGGTATACGTACACCATATATTTCACATAAAACTTCTCTCTATATTACTATATGTAATTGAAAATGTATTTGAAATTCGGGTTATAACCACTTGTGTACCATCCAGATGAAACATAGCGTTCATTACATAAGGTAATGGGAACAACCTAGGCAAATCCTCACAATATTTTCTAGACTTAATTTCCATCGCTACTACGATATCACAAAAAATGGGTAATATTTTATACTTTTTGCAATTTTTAACAATGTGATAAAAGTAAGTGAGAATCAGGGGACTAGTGGGATAATATACGCCCGATAATTCATAGGTAGCGCCTTAAAAATTTCAATTTTTTTCTCACATGAGAGGCAATTTTCCAACCATGCTCTTGTAAATTAGATTATAGGTTGTGCGCTTGTCGAGCGTTGTAATAAGATGTTTATAGCCTTCTCAAAAAGTTAGCAAAATGTAAGTCTAGTCTATCTATGTCATATATCCATGACAAATATATATTTTAGCATTTAATCCATTTTCTTTATAATATTCATCAAAAGCTTGTTATCTAGAGGATATATCATAATAGAGATTAGAGCTCTTAGTTTTGTCTAACTCACTTTCAAGGAATTTTAACTCATCTTGCACAATTAAATTAAATTGAAACTTCAAAAATATTAGAAGCAATATGAGGAAATTTAAATAATTTAAAAGCAATAATTTTTATGCATATCCACATTTTATCTAAATAGTGGTAGTTATGTAACCTTTTTTTGTTGATAACACTATGGGTTAGACATAAAAGAAAACATATGACTATATTTATTTAAATCTTCAAAATTTTTTTATAGTATAAAGCAGTGGCATTTCTAGAATTTTTTATTTACCTGGGTTGCAGATATTGCCTTACAAACTCGGTGAAGTGTTTGCTTTCCACTATTATAAGTGGATACTCACCACTAGTTACGAATCATACATTCGTGCATATGAGAAACTTAAATTGAATACTAGTACCAATTGGACAAGTTATCATATCATATGTATTGTTAGCTTTGGGAGATGACATACTCATCTTCGCCAGAAAGTCGTAAGGAGTAAGATGGACATATGCTCTCCCAAAGCGGACAGTACGTATGATATGATAACGATTGCGGCGCAAGGTTGAGTTGTTACAAGCCGAGGAGCGAGTGTTCCAACTTGGGGAAGCGACAACAACATATTGATTTTTCGATGGATTTGCTCTTTTACCTTTACCTTTTTCAAATGTTTTGCAATGCCCCGTTGGAAATGGGTCAAGTTTGACCAATAATTTGGGTGGGACCCGATATCCATTTTGTGTTGGTCAATGGTCAAACGCGTTCTACTCCGCGAGTAGATATTCGTGATATATTTAATTTCACAAAATCATTTCCGAATGACTGAGAAATTAATGCTATAAGTTGGCAACTTGAAAGTAAAAAATCCTGAAATTTGGAATCAAGTGTGGTAACTTAATCCCACATAGGAAGTTGAAAGAATTTTGAACCAATTTATATATCTCAAGTTTGGATATGGGTTTGGGCCCCAATGAGTATCAATAGTCTTTGAAAGGGGAAAGTTTTAGACAATGTCTAGACTAGTCCAAAACCTCAACGTGCCGCCGTCCGACCGGCTGGTTCGGCATGGCACAAGCTCGAGTCGGGTCATGGTTGGTTCCTATATTCTTTTGGACAAAATAAATTAAAATTATTTATTTAATTTAATCCATTTATTTCTGAATTAATTAATTGAAAATGTGTGTCTTTTCAAACATATTCGAAACTATTCGGACTAAAAGAGACACAAACTAATAGTTTTGTCTATTCAGAAATAACTTTCAAGGAGTTGTAACTCTTGGCCTGCAGGTTTTGGAAATCTATAAATAGGACCCCGATTTCCGAATTTCATCATTCCAAAATCTTTATTCTCTTCTCTTGCATTCTACATAACATAAAAATTATTTTCATCCATTGAGAGAGTACGAAACTTTTCTGGTTCGTCATTCTTGTTGTTTGGAGTGCTCCTACATCGCAAGAGAAAGATTGTTGTATCTTGGGAGGCGATTGGCGTCAACTGTAAGCACCGTAGCAGGCCAAAATCGTCTTAAAGAAATATAGTCGAACTCTAGCTTCAATCTACTGTTTCTGCAATTTCATTAAGCATTTATTCGGTTTGTCATTTCCTTCTCTTAATTTCTGATTTTGTTACATATATCGCATGCTAAATAATATTTCTAACATGCCCAAAGTGCCAGCTCCGAGTAGATACGAATCAGCATTGGCGATTTGGTACGAGAAATGGATTTCGGCAGCAGGAAATGTTAGTGGCGAGACGCGGGACAAAATGGAAATGGGATGAAATGGAAAGTTTTTCAATTATTGCGGTGCTCTTTTCCGTTTCACTTTTTCATTTGCTTAGGTTGCTTTCCTTTTCATTTTTCAACTATTTAGGGTGTGTTTGGGAGCGCTTTCTAATTTTAAGCAATTAAATGACCGTTTCCTAAAAGCATAATGGAGCCCATCTTGCAGTAAAATCTGACATTGGCAGAATGAAATACCGAAGAAGCCCATTTGTCATGTAAAATCAATTAAATCTTAAGGGCAAAAACATCATTTTGTCATTATTGCGGTCCATTATTGCGACTGCATGTCAGATTATCTTGGATATTGGTGAGAAGCAACGGTGCAATTTTGACTTGGCAACTGTTGAAATTTTAATTTTAAGTGCAACCAAACAACCCCTTATTCCCAAAATGTGCCACCTCATATTATTTCAAATTTCTGGAAAACTTCTGGTAGAAAACTTCTGTATATGTGGCTTTTTCAAAAATAAAAAAAAAGTTTGCAAATCTGTGTTGCCAGGAATCTGTAAATAAAACATACACTTTAGCTTTTTCCTTTCCGGAGGTACGTTTCAGTCACGTTATTTTGAAAGAATGTATTTTAAAGTAATAGATGGATGGAAATTGTGGGCTGAAAATGAAGAAAAAATTATTGATGTGATGAAAAATATTATTTTATTAAAGAATGTGCTATTAAAAATGAATACAGGATTAAAAATGAAAATTTAATGTTTGGTGGATATAAGACTAGGTGAGCAGTGATTCAGTGCAACAGACCCAAGTGATTGTGGTGAGCCGTCAATGCGCATTGAAAAATCCGAAACAATTGAGAGGATCAGAATTACCAAACAAAACAATCAGCAAAGGAAAACGGAAATGAAGGCGTCGTTCAAAGCTAGATATGAGCCCGACAAGGCCGCCGCCTTCGCTACCGTCACCGCCAATGCCGGAGACTTCAAACTACGTGCCTCGATGACCGACGCTACCATTGTCAGCGGCCCCTGCTTAAACGGTTTAGCCTTGGCCGTTGAAAAACCTGGTTTCTTTATCATCGATTACAACGTTCCCAAAAAAGTAATCAACAACCTAAAAATCCCTTTCCTCTTTCAATAATTTCGCATTATTTTTTGTTGTTATTGTTATATCTCTTGCTTTTAACTGCTGATAATTGGGTTGACTCGGGATTTAATACAGTAGTCAGTCGTTGATAACTAATGGTCAGTAATTTAACAGGCAAAGCTATAATATATGCAGAGGTGTGTGGTAGAGATTAAAATCAGATTAAAATTGAAAATATAGTCGTTATTGTTGACTTTTATTAGACGGGTGACACCCAATAACGGTCATATTTTCAATTTTAATTGGATTTTAAGCCGTACCAAACAGGCTCGTAATATTTTTCTAATATATACGAATCAATACACAATTTTGGTAGAGCGACTTAGAAGTGAGAAGGGTAGACCAAAATTGACTTAGTTTGTTTGCTTTAGATCTGGCAACAAATAGGACATGTAGCCAATTCCAAACTTATCAGGAGCAGTGTTTGGTTTTTGTTGCTGTTAAGGTTCTTTAATGTCTTTTTTTTTTTAGGATCTCAAGTTTCAATTTATGAACACAATAAGGGTAGCTGAGAAGCCAGTAAACTTGACTTACATTCACAGTAAGGGTGATAATAGGACAATATTGGATGGGAGTTTGGTGCTTGATCCAGCTAACAAGGTCTCAGCAAATCACGTGTTAGGGACGGGGAATACTAAGTTAAAGTATACTTATGTGCATGGAGGGTTGACAACTTTTGAGCCCAGTTATGATTTGGGAAAGAATGCATGGGATTTCATGGTTGCACATAAAGTTTATGGGGATGATCTTTTCCGGGCTACATATCAGACATCGAGTAAGAATTTAGGTTTGGAATGGTCGCGGACTTCCAAGCTGAATGGATCATTTAAGGTAAAATGCAATTGTTGTTTAATCTGATGTTTATATGTTGGTAGCATTTTGGCATGAATTTGAAAAACTTGTTAGTGCGACGAATTGGCGTGTTGCTTTTCTCTATTAGATTGCTCATATTGGTTGAAGTGGAAGAGCCACTAAATGTGAATTCATTATGCATGCAATTTTGTGTTGATTTAAATAGTGGGTGGTATTGAACTGGAGAAACACTATTAGATTGCTTTTGTAGTGACAATAGCTTGCAGTGCATTGTTAACTTCATATCAATTTAATTTCGAAGTTTTATCAGTATTTGTCTCCGGCTCGTTATGTCAAATGCAGAGTCAAATTAAAAATGTGGGTCGGCCATAGCAACAATCTTTTAAAAGGAAAGAAATGGCCTGTTGACGACCATTGAAGATACTAGATAGGTTATAACCACGGAGGACATGCTTTGGTCTTGTATGTTCATTCTGTTGAGATGTATGGCAAATATGGCAACTTGGCACGTGCTCACTAGTACGTAGTTATAGACAGTTCATGACTTGTTGAGTAGATCATGATAGATCTCGACCTTCTTAAGAAAAGTCTATAATCTACTAAACTCAGATTTTCTTCTATGCTAGCTTTCTTTCCTCGGTGAATATGATGGGGATTATTTTATTTTATTTTATTTTATTATTGGCCTATATGTGTCTTGTACAAGTGTAGATGGATTGTGGTTGCGCTCTTCCAGAATGTACACGAGGCTATGAATTTTTACCATCTTATGCAACTATTTAGTTGTGTAGTTGTCATTCTCTTAGCACTGTATGTACTGAATTTCAAATATAACATTGTCATAATGGTATTATTTTTAGGCTAATAACGCTACCTATAGCACGGCAGCTTTTAACTGCAAATAGACATATAAATAAGGTTACTTCACATGCACTCAGATAGTTGTACAATTGATGTATTACCACCTATCAGCAGTTGGAAGGTTCTTTTCACTAATGAAAAGACAAATGCCAGTTTCCTCCCAACCCCCATCCTTGCTCTCTGCCCAAGAGATCTAGCTATCCAAGCACAACACATACCTAATCGGGGAAAAATAAATGAAAATCTATCCATCTAGGCACGCTGTTATTTTCTTGAGCAGTCGAGCTGTAATTGAGAGAGATTAACTATAGCATGTCAAACTTTAGGGTGATCTGTGTACAGTCTAGAAAATTGTCAAACTTCCACAAATACAGCCATGATGAGTATTCTTTAATTATATGTTTGAAAAAGCTCCATAAAATAGTTTAGGTGGTGAATACAGCCATGATGAGTATTCTTTAATTAATTATATGAAAAAGCTCCGTAAAATAGTTTATGTGGTGAACCCTATATATCCATTTGTGTAGACTGCCCTTTTTAAATTTTCCAACTGTAGGCATTCCACCCTTTGCAATTATGGAATTGCATGTTTGTGCTTCAATTTCTTATGATTATGTATGTACTTGGTTGGAGGTGTGAATAAAGTAGAAGTTGTTCGGTAGGAAAATTGAGGCAGGTCAACGATGAAATTCTGAACATTGAAACTGACGGGGAACGCTTGTAGCTCTGATATTGTTTAATGGTTATAGCATGTTTAAAACTTTCAAACTAAAAATGATTTATCATTCTAATCAGGGGCGAACCCAGACCATTTGTCTTGTGGAGTCAAAAATATTTAGAACTACATATCATTAACGAAAATATGTCAATACGCTATTACAATTGTAGCCTACGCGTTTTCATACTCTGAAAACGTTGTATAATTATATCGTTATCAACCACACTCGAACATACGGATTTTCGTTTAAACTATTTCTCTATACCTGTTAAAAAACAAATTCAATACATAAATAAACAAATAAATACCATATTTCATTTTTCATTAAAAAAATAACATCAAGTTCAAAATAAACAACAATTACTTTCACAAACAATTCATTTTAAATCACCAAGTTAGACAAACTGACAAAATCATTACTTACTGAGATTGAGTTACTTTACTACTTCACTACTTCACTACAATATTTCCAATTTCTCAAATCCAAACTAGTGAACTGTCAACTACCAAATTCCAAATATATTTTAAAAATTAGAAGAATCAGTAACTAATAAGCTCGAATTAGCTTCAATTCAATTGAAAATCCAATACCTAAATTAATTGAAAAATGGATTGAAGACGAGAGACGAATTCACCGTGCATAGCCGCGTATGTAGCGTGTGTATGAGAAAATTAGAGATTTCAGATTTTTGAATGTGGGATATCAAAGTCACTACTTTATGAGTCATAGTATATTAGTTGAGTTTGGTCAATCAATGAATTATGGATTAATGGGCTTGTGAGTTGTGGATTAGGCTGCTCTTGGATAAGTGATAAGTGTTAGGTTAAAAAAAAAAACTCAAAAAAAAAAAATTGTGGTGTCATTTGACCCCATGTGGGTCCACCCATGATTCTAATCGATGTTAGTAACACTCATCAGTCATCATGATGTAGGAGGATGGGTCAGTTAATGCAACCATGCTATAATACCAAGTTTACCATTTTGCTATTAATGTTTATTTGTCAATTGCTGATCATAGTGATATTATGAGCATGTACGGCTTACTTGTATTTAAGTTTAGTCATACGTGCTCGATATTGTTTCCTATACGGCTTACTTGTATTTTAAATGAGTTGTGTACCTGTTATGTAATCCATTGAATCAATTATATAATAGTTTACTCAGCTCTCTTTCTTGATTATCAAGTATACACTGTTCCACGTAGATTTGTATGCATGTTTTGATTTTGTTTTCACCCCGACGCACAGATGCACTAGCCACATTCCGACCTCTTCAGAACATTTTAAGCGAAATTTCCAAGTTCGCCAATGATTTATTAATAACTTCGATTTCATAATCAAGTAGCATTTTCTTGTTATACAAATTGCTAGTGAGCATTAAAATTGTTGAGGTTGTCTCTTAATTGCATTACTTCTAACGTTCTTGATTTTCCTGTCATTTATCTTTTCAGATTTCAGCATCCCTCAATTTGGCAGAGGAGCGAAAAACGCCAAAATTATGTGCTGAGACTACCTGGGATTTTGAAATGTGATCCTTTTGCTTGCGTTTTGTCATATGTTGCATTTATTTAAATCTGGGAAACGGGTTCTTGTCCATGAATTCATATTTTTGTGCCGTTTCATGGCACTGTCACTGTTTATTTTGAAACTGACCTGGTTGCAAAATCTTTGGTTCAATTTCTAAGTATATACCGTTCTTGAAAATTGAGAATTTTGCCTATGCATTGCGCAAATCAGGTTTGATTGGGCTTAAACAAAAGTTTAAAATTTATTTTGTTCTTATTAATTGTGTTGTCCACCAGTGCACACCAAAGGTGTCTGAACTCAATGATCTCATGTGAGCGAGAGCAAACAAAATTTAAGCAGATACAAAAGGCCGCAATTTCCATCTGGATGCCCACTTTTTGAAGTCCATACCTTATAATTTGAATAAGTGTTAAATATCACATCTTATTCAAAGATTTAAGTGGAAAATTTATTTATTTTACTTACCGTTCAAAAAGTTCCCAGATGCAAAAGATTCAATTTTTTTCAGTATCCATAATTTTCATATATAAATGGCAAGATTTAAACACAAATATTCAATGGTGGACCAACTCAATGATGAACTAAAAGTGTTCAAACTGATAACCATGGGCCAAAAGATTGTGAATTAACATCGATGTTCCTTGTGCAAAATAATTGTGAAATCTTGCAATATAGACCCAATTACTTCGGGAAAGAGTTTGAATCTATTAAAGGATAACATGTATAGTAGTTGAAATGAAAGATACATTATTTGCAAAATAGGTTAGACGGGTACTGGTAAGCCCTTCGTTGCCATACTATCAAGAATGTTGTTCAGAGCTTGACACAATCCAACAATCTGCCAAAAAATAACGTTCAATATCAGCACAACTAGCTCAGGGCAACTAATGGATGAAGAAGTACGTAGTTCTTCGGTTACTCATTCCACTATTCTTTGATTAAATCACAGAGAGTGGAACATTACCAATTTGTTTTAATTCATCTTACATCATAGAACACTTTATCAGAGTTAGCAAATGGCTTCTCATATTTGCTTTGTGATATTTATAGATGTAACAAACCAATCAAATAGGATCTTGTTAATCATAGCAAGCATTACCTGCTGATCCCATTGTTGTAATTCCTCTGTGTCATCTTCAAAATGTATAACAGCTTCAACCTGACGCGTAGAATTATTACGTAACTGTTGAACTCTTATAAAAAGATGCTCACTACAATGTTTAGCATGCCGTTGAAAGGAAGAAAATGACATTTTTATCAAAAGATTGTCTTCAATAAAGAACATCAATAACTTTCAAACACTAAAACGGGGAAAGGAGTACAATGAGTAGCCTGCTAAAATATTTTAAAACTTTTTCATAATTCAAAGAGAAACAAGAAATATCAAAGAAGTTTCAATAAATTGAATAGATAAATGAAAAGAATGATATGATGAGAAGGATCAATGAAACGCCTCAGAAATTGTATACATCAATTTTAACGTAAGTTCCACCTGATCAATAGATCCCCTCATTCTGTCTTCGTAGATCATTTTTGAAGCTATTTTCTCAGCCTGCACAAAGGTTGAATAAGTTTTTAAGAGGCTTTAGCATAGACCTCTCACAGCCTTTATGTAAAAGAACAGCATCAGCATATACTATTTATGTGTGACTACACTGGTGTACAACTACATTGCAAAGAAGAGCAAGGAAAGCCAAGAATGTAGTGGGGTGCAATGAAATTTGAGGCACTGGCAAAACACTGTTACTTTCAGTTCCTAGAGAAATCACAAATTGGTACAAATCATTTCGAAATTTGGAACACTAGCAGCTTGGAAGGCTAAATAGGCAATTGCAAGCATCCTATTCTATAGCTTTTCAGTGAAACGAGAATATCTAACTCACAACATTTCATGAGCTTCCATAAGATATAGGATTTTATAAAGTTCACTTTTCAAAAGAATTCTATCTAATGAGATTTATCCCATTTAAAACCTACAACCCCTCAAAACTAGTTGAATCCTTTCAGGTTTTTTACTTGGAAAACTAGGCAAGTAACATGGACAGCCAGACAGAAATAAAGCTGAATATGACAAGCTTGAATAGGCCAATCAAACTCATGGACTCATGGTTAAGCTAGCAACTATATCAATTAATAAGATATCAGTGCTAGTTTTCCATAACAGGGGATATAGAATTCTAATGTTTGCAAATAGACAGTACACTTCTCTTCTTTGTCTGTACATGTTGCACTAGGTAATGTCATTATTTTGGTAACAAGGGACTGTCTATTTGCAAACATTAGACAGTCCTATACCTTCTGAGGAGCAATTCCCAGCAATCTGCCCAATTCATCAAAGCTGTACAGGAGTAATATAAGGGGTTAATGTCATATTATTGGCTATAACAGCAAAAACAATTTCACTTAAAAGAGAAAAATAGTCAATAACAGTAACATTTTCCACCCACCTTATATTCGTATAAAGTTTGCTAGCACTCAGAAGATTGTGCTCAATCATAGCACGATCAAGAACAGTAAAATTGTCGGGCAAAAGTGCTTGCTGCAAAATGAATCATATGTTACAATTCCCAGCAAAATGATTGCAGATCTACACTTGGAAAATAAAATATTCGAAAATCATCTGTAGAGCAAGACAGGTGGCAACCTGATGTGGTTTCAATTCTTCAGCAAAAGCATCAATTTCTGGTTTCCTCAAAATTCTCTCCAAATAAACCTGGAAATTTTCATGCAAGACATCAGCAGTAAGCAGCCTTAATTAATCCACAGCATCCGCTTGATTTTATATTAACACGTAGAAGGATAACTGCCTTTCAGAATTATGGAGATGTGCATGGATGTTTGTTGTTTTTGCAGTTGGTCCTTGTTATGAGTATAGATTTAAGAGGTTACCTTCTGCAAGATGGGATAGATCTTTAGCTTAGAGCAACGTTCATCCTGGTGGAAGAAAAGAAAGAGGTAGAATTTAATCACAATGCAAAATCGAATCTTGCACAGCTTCAAAATAAAATCATCATGGCAATCTCACTCCAGAATATGGAAGGTAAAAAATCATCCACAAGGCATTTAGAATATATATCATGAAATTAATGGTGGCAATCCTATTTAGCAACCTCAATGGCAAGAGTAAGCAAGTAAATCGTCCACCTAAAGCAAATATTTGACTAAGATATTATGGCACACTCCAAGAGGAAACATCATAAAAAATTCAGTTTTGGAGTGGGCAGGGGAGACTAACTTCTGCACTAATAATCAAATGTTTTACCAGACATGAACCAACAATCGCAATATTTGGTACTCGTAGTGTTTAATCATAATATTAGGTGATGGTCCCTTAAAGAACACAAGTCTAACATGTAGACCACATTTTTGAAAATAAAGACAGTAACTTTACCCTATATTATTCGGCCATATATATTTTTTTCATTTTGGCAACTTCCAGTGATTTTATTCCTTAAAATGCCATATGAAGGAGAAGTAACAGTAATTTGGGGTGAAGAAATTCTATAATCACGTCATATAAAATCTTAGCAACGACTTTATAAAGAACTGAAACAAATAATCCTCCAAACTAGAAAAGTCACAAAGAAACAACAACACATGGATTCAAAGAATAATAATCAAATTAGCGGAAAAAGATTCTTGATTAGAACACACGAATAGAAATTCTGGATGACATAGGAAAATTTAACTGCCATCTAGATAATGATATGAACTTGTACAGTCTACAAATCAGACAAAACAGCTAAGTTAGGTCAAAGTAGTTACTCATACCTTGTAAAGGGTGGCTAGAACACGAGAACGTTGAGGACCCGCAGCAGCCAAAATCGTGCATGTTACTGCAGCAGCTAGAGCTTGCTCTAGTGCTTCTTCATCTATCTCTCTGTGATGATTGAGTGCTCCATATGAGGACATATAATACTAAATCGTGCATATTGAGTATAAATAAGATTATATAGTACTGCTCAGATTTAATAGACATTCTCAACACCATAGACAACAACATATTCAATTTGTATTCTCTATGATTGTCAGAACTCAGAAGACAAATTCATCCGTGTATGTCTAGTATAAATATTAATCTTTTTACATTGCATCGAGTACAGTTCTCTGAAGTCAAAATACATGCGTATATGTCCATTATAAATAAGTTCATATATAATGTTTGTACACGTGACTTCAATAGCGATGCCTTCAATTTAAGAACTGAAGACCTATTTCCTTCGACTTGGATCGCAAAGTTAATAGCTAATACTTCTACATAAGCTTAATATGACCAAAAATTTCTTAAAAGTATGATTGTTTGGCATCCAAACACAAAAGCATATTCTATTATCTTTGATTGTCAAAAGACAACATGCGCATGTCTAGTATAAATGACAATGTTTTTACACCACATTTAGTACTACTGTCAGAATAGAATACAAAACGCCATATCTTTCGGGGGTATATAAGTTCATATACGACGTTTCTACACCCCATTTAGTACTTCTACACAATCTTAATACGTCAGTTAATTTGTCAAGTATATGCTTGTTTAGCATCCCTGCTTACCGTACAACTTTATTTACAAAATTTAACATCCCTTTAGTTTCAATTCAATTCCGATGCGCGAACTGTGACCAAATGCTATAAGATAACTATTCAGCTGAGATTCAATTAGGTGCATTAGAAATCTGTATAAAAATATTACAGACAAAAATAATCAACATCTTTTCAAATACACATACTCATCTCCAATCTGTCGCTGCTCAATTTGGGAAATGCCATAATAACGCAAGGCAGCTTCCAGGAATTTTCTCTTCAAATCTAGAATCCTAGCATGGCAAACCTGTTAAATGATAAATATAGGAATATGTTCAGCATAATCTAGATACTTCATATCATCGAGCCAAATTTCTTTAAATGTCAACCTTGTACTGCAAATTCAACACTTCATGCTGACTGTTGCTAACCAAAAAGGAAGCCTTGTTTATAAAAGCTTCTGCATTAACTGCGTCATCATCCTGAAAATCAAGAAACAAGCATATAAGTTTCAGCTACTTCGTCATTGATATCCTTGATATAGCTTTAAGATAATCATAATTCACAGTTCACTGATTGATATATATAGTTCATAACACCATGCAGCATTTGTTTCTAGAATATAAAGCATCTGACATTTGTATTCAATAAACAAGGATATCCAGAGTAACACTGCTCAACTGCAAAAGAGACACTGGGTGCAAAAGTACACAATTATATATGAGGAATATAGAAACATAAGTTAAAAAGCATAAATAAGGATTATATTTTCACGATTTGCACGTAAATCATAGACAAGACAAGTACTTTTGGAACTACAGATGAGAATTTGGCCATTGCTCTCAATAAGATGCACAATGAGCACATACTTCATGAGTGGAAATGTTGGCATCAGATCTTCATATGGGTGCAATCAATGGTCTCAGATTACATATATTACCCAATGACACCAAAAAAAAAAAAAAAAATCCCTTTTGATGGCCATTATAAAGAGAAATTGGGGAAATGATGTTTTGAATAGTGATTTTTTTTAGAATGTGTGCTTAAAAAGTAGGAAAAACTTTTGGATTTATGTGCAAAATATTTATGGTGTGAATGTGTGGTTGAAAATGAGTATGAGAAATAAAGAGTTATGTAATGAAGAGAGTCAAACAGAGGCTTAGTGAACTGATTGACGACATATCTAAGAAATTTCTGACTGCTGATAACATGCCTATATAAAATTCATGTAGACAGTTAGAGATTTGCACACGTGTGCATTTGTGGCATTTGAGGAGAAATTTTCCATGTCTAACATGCATGGCGTCCACATAAAAAGGTTCAGTAACATCAAATTTAAATAATAAAATTACACACCCAACTCAAGAAATACCTCAAGGTAAAGACGAGCAATTTGGACACATTTTGACAGCCTGAAGGTATCGTCAATCGCTCTGCAAAAAATGAGAGAAGGAAAGAATTATGTCCCAATAAATTCCATGAAGAATATATTAACTAAAAATAAGAGAAAAGCATCCATCTGCTGACCTCATTCCAGAGTCTAGATCAATGCCACTAAGCATCTGTGCAGCTTTTGACCACTGTTGCTCAGATTCATACAACTCAGCAAGTTTTTCTCTAATTATCAACACCTGCAATCATACGCGTTGATAAGAATTTTGAAGCCAGATAATTTATCCAGAAAACAAACTAGAGAATAAAGAAGACAGGGTATGGAAAATAGCAATTAAAGCCATAATTATTATGTTGGCAATTGAAGCATGATCCCTCAACCAAAGCAAACAGTGATATGATTTGATTGTGCAGCCTATTTGGGTTAATGCGCAGATATGTTGCTTTAGGAGTTAATAAAAAGATCACATGCCTCTTTTCTGGCTTCGTAAAAATTCATATATAATCAATATCTTCAATATGGATAATCTAAGATGATAGATATTGAGATTGCAACATCCCTACCAACCATCTGGTGCAAACTCAAAAAGAAGCTTACACTGAAACAGAAAAATATAACATTCCCAAATAAATGATTAATAATTCATGTTCACAGCTGAAATTGTATAGCCGAAGAATAGGTTATAGGAGAAATTTCAAATTACAGTGCAACAGTTTTCCAACAGTGTCAATTTCAGACGAAACTGCTCAAAATAAAGCAAGGAAACAACAATTGACATGGATTGTCCAGGTTCCAACTTCTTTGACCAAGTTTATCGACAGAAATGTATAGAATTGAAGAACGTAAAAATGAGTAAAGACTCTTCAACGCCAGATCTAGTCAAAAGATCCAAGATGCAGAAAATCATTGAAGAGATTAAGATAATTGTAGAACTTATTCAAGTCGCAGACAGTTAAACTGTAGCTCAATTTTTTATTGCTTTTCTTTTCCAAATTCTTGAGAAAGGGAGCTAGCCCATCTCCTAATGGAACCACTGTAAGTGAAAAGTGACAAGCAAATAGCATGTATCAATTCGCCATTGCAAAGAAATGTAACTTATACCCAGCTTTTATATCCATATTATGAAAGTAAAGGGGCTTAATTCCTCTTGATTCCTTCCAAGAGTTTCCTTCCCACCAATTTGGAGATCCAATATCTTGCAAAATCTAGCAATGATGTGCTTTCTCAATATATGAAATACCACTTGGATGAAATACAGCTTGAATGTGTGCAAGAGTTAAAGATTTTGCGTGAAATTCACCAATTCTAATTTCATTCTAAGAAGCATTCAAGGAAGTCCGTTACTGAGAGAAATGGTGATCTTGTCTTGCCGCCCTACTCCTAGAGAGGAGCATCCGGACCACATTTTCTAGTTAGATGGTCCCTTACAGATATGTACACGCAACTCGATCAATTAAGGTAGAGCATACGAAGATGTGACCTTTGCTTCGTCTGGTTTTTTGTCTTCGCTCAGAGAATATAGTAGGAAAGTTTGTCCCTTGATCTATTTCCTATCCACTTCTTTTGATTTTGAAGACTTAACAACTTAAGCCATGCAAAGACATTATGATTTCACTATCCCTGCTGCTTCCATTTCCCATAAAGACTCTATCTCTACAACGACCTCCTTTTTCCTTTCACTACAAACAAAGCAATCCACTTCCATGACTAACAAGGCATCAAAGAGCTTATCAATCTCCAAAGTCCATCAAAGTCCTTGCGATTTCAGCATCATTCTATATATCAAAGCCAAGGTATCACATAAGTCCAAGTACCATATTGCAAACAATTCCTCAATCAAACATCCATATCTCGATAATTAGATTACCTTCTCACATACTACCGCACGAAACACTTCATAAAAATCAGCTACCGTTAAAGATGATTCTGATAAGACACAACAAAACAAACTAAAGCAAATACATAAACCTAAATACTCAATTGCTTTAATTTAGAAGCAATGGATAATTGGCCATCACCATAGCGTAAAATATGCTGTCACATTATTGCCAACTTATTCTTGACATTATATATAGGGCAAGAATCTATCGCCTAAACATTCAGCTGCTTTAGTACCAATTTAGAAGCTCAAAATTTGCCATTAAGAGTCTGGACTAGATATTTTTTAGCTGGACGAAGCAAAATACGGACTACATTTGCAAACGCTATTGACAGAAATTAGATAAAGTACTGGGCTAGAAAGTTCACCTGCTCTTCAAAAGAAACAACCCGAGGCTGAATCTGGTTGAGGGTATAATGGGCAATCTCCTTCTGAAACTCTGGCTCCAACCTCCCGAGCTCTTGGGCGAACGTTTGTATAAGTTGCCTTGATACCATAAGCGGAACATCATCCGATAACACTGAAGAAATCACAAAAAGTAAATGCTACAAAAATTAACAAATAAAGGCAGAATAAAACAAATGCTGTAAATAAAGAATCAAAAAGAGCAATGAAAAACGGGTAAAAGGCTAAAGTTGAGCAACCGTGATCAATGAACTGTTTGGCCTGAGCAACGTCGTTGGAGGAGAGGACGGTGGCGAGAATGTGCTTATACTGTTCGATCTTTTGCCGCTGGTCACTGATCGCTGACGCGCTGGCGAGAGCACTGTCCATGATTGATTTTGGGGATTTTTCTTCTTCTAGGGTTTTGCTAATTCTTTGTTAATGTGAATCAATTTTGAAGGCACCGCTGCACTGCCCGTCTGCCACTGCGTTTGAGCGCGTCCTTTACTGTTTTGCCGTAGTGGGAATTGATTTTTGCGAATTCTCCAAAATAGTCCCAGACTAGGCTCGAGTTGACGACCATTATTTTTGGGTAAAATGAAGATTTGAAGAGAATGCGGGATTAAAAAAAAAACAGATTTAGATGTAAAATATAATAGGGTTAATTTCACAAATGGTAATTAAAGTTACGTCAAAATTACAAAACGATCACTGAAGTATCATGCTCTTTCACCAACGGTACGGTTACTGAAAGATTGTTATGATTTTAATTCAAACATAAAAGAATAAAACACGTGAATATAATTTTGAGGACCTCAAGTGCAAAAATCATCAAAATCGTCCCCAAAACTATTTTCAGCCACCACTCTGAAATGAAATTCCACCACTTTTCGGCCACAAAAACCATGGACCAACACACCACCTTGAAACCCTTGCTATCTTCTACGCAACTCACTCAAGAATAGTCCCTAACTCCGACGGATTTGGCCAGAATTTTGTTCTAAAGTAGGTCGCTCGCACAGCACAAAACTGTCAGTCGCCATTTTGGGATGAAATTCCACCACATTTCGACTACCAAAATCATAGGACCAACCCACCACATTGAAGCCCTCGCTGCCCTCTACGCAATCCATCCAAGAATAACCCCTAACTCTGGTGGATTTTGCCGAAAGTTCATCCCAAAGTGGGCTGCTCAGACAGTACAAAACTGCCGTCTGCCACTTTGGAACGAAATTCTACCACTTTTCGGCCACCAAAACCACCGGACCAACACACCACCTTGAAGCCCTCGCCGCCCTCTACGCAACCCACCCAAGAATAACCCCTAACTCTAGCAGTTTTAGCTGGAATTTCGTCCAAAATTGAGCTGCTCGCAAGAACAAAATTGTCGACCGCCACTTTGAGACGAAATTCCACAACTTTTCGGCCACCAAACCACTGAACTAACACACCACCTTGAAGCCCTCTACGCAACCCACCTAAGAATAGCCCCTAACTCCGGCGGATTTGACCGAAATTTCATCCCAAAGTGGGTTGCTCGCACATCACAAAACTACCATTCGCCAATTTGGAACGAAATTCAATTCCAGCTACCAAAACCATCGGATCAACACACCACATGGAAGCCCTCACTGTCCTCTGCACAACCCATCCAAGAATAGCCCATAACTCCAGCGGATTTGGTCGGAATTTTGTCCTAAAGTGGGCCGCTAAAAGTTTTGTGTTGTGCCGTGGGCCACTTTGGGACAAAATTCTGGCCAAATCCACATGCGTTATGGGATATTCTTGAGTGGGTTGTGTAGAGGGCAGCGATGGTTTCAAGGTGGTGTGTTGGTCTAGTGGTTTTGGTGGTCGCAAAATGGTGGAATTTCATCCTAAAGTGGCGGCGGATGATTTTGTGCTGTGCGAGCATCCCACTTAGGGATGAAGTTTCGGTCAAATTCGCCGGAGTTAGTGGCTATTCCTGGGTAGGTTACTTAGAGGGCAGCGAGGGCTTCAATGTGGTGTGTTGGTTTGGTGGTTTGGCCTAAAAGTGGTGGAATTTCGTCCCAAAATGGCGGCTAACAGTTTTGTGCTTGCGAGCAGCCCATTTTTAGACGAAATTCCGGCCAAATCCGCTGGAGTTAGGGGCTATTCTTGGGTGGGTTGAGTAGAGGGCAGTGAGAGCTTCAAGGTGGTGTGTTGGTCTGGTGGTTTTGGTGGCCGAAAAGTGGTGGAATTTCGTTCCAAAGTAGCGACTGACAATTTTGTGATGTGCAAGCAACCCACTTTGGGACGAAATTTCGGCCAAGTCCATCAGAGTTAGGGACTATTCTTAGGAGGGTTACGTAGAGGACAGTGAGGGCTTCAGGGTGGTGTGTTGGTCCATGGTTTTGGACTTTTGGTAGCCGAAAAGTGGTGGAATTTCATCCCAAAGTGGTGGTTGAAAATGGTTTTAGGAAGGGTTTTGATGATTTTTGCACTTGAGGTCTTCAATGTTATATGTTCACGTGTTTTATTCATTTAAGTTTGAATTAAAATAATAATGGTCCTTCAGTGACCGTTTTTGAAAGTGCATGATATTTCAGTGACCGTTTGTAAAATTAATATATTATTGAGTGAATTTGTGATTGAAACTGAATACGTAGAATTTTTTATTGAAATAATGGTCATTAAACAAGGGCTAAATGAGCATTAAGCCGTTGTTTGATCCCCATTAAAATTATAATTCATTTTTCTTTTTTTTTTTATTATTAATTACACATTTTTCTAAAATAATATTAAATGTAATTCCAAAACATTTTCTTCTTTTTTAACCTCACATTTTTCAAAAAAAAAAAAAAAAAAAAATATATATATATATATATAGTCATTAAAATTTCAAATAATAATAGCCAAACGAGTGGTCATTGAGTTTTACTCATGGTTATTATTTGCTCACTAAAAGTTAAATGGCATCCAATGCTTGCTGAAATATTTCATTAGTTTACCTACCCGTCAACATAGCCAATTTCGTTGTACAAATGAACAAATATATCTCGTGGCATACAAAATGTGTAAATCATTGTCTCGTCAACAAAAATTTGTATGTTGGAAATAAAAAAAAAAAAAAACGTGAAATTAACAATGTTTTCTTCAATTAATCTTCGTCTTCTCCAAATCACATTCTTTCCCAAATCACCTTCCTCCCCGACGTGAAGAAAGAGACGCCTGTTCTGATAAGTCCATTTAGTCAATTGGTTCATCATATTGGAAGACATTTGAGGTGACAGAGTAGTCCATCACTTTTCAAGTGTAGTAGTCATCTTCAAGAGACAACATGATTCATGCTTCTATTACATTTTTGTTGAAAACGGTGAACGATCTGATTCCATGGATTGTAATAACAGGTCTGTGTGTTAGAGCAAATTTGATGATATAACACTGCTAACCAATTTCAATTATCCAGTTAGGATAATTTATGAATCACATTCTCTAGGACCATCCAATTTGAAATTTGTAGAGAGCTCTAATTTTTCTAATGGGGAAACCATAGAATACATACACTAATATCTTAAATCCTAAATTAGCTGTACCAATAGATGGTGCACAGTATGTTCCTACCTGAGTATCTGATTCAATGAACTAAATGAATCCATTGCTGATACAATCAATAGAGAAAATGCTCCGAAGAACTCTTTCGGTACCATCACTTTATCCGTGATAACTGCTCTCATAAGTGCTGATAAAGCAGTTGATAATGCTATCAATAAAATCATACCGAGCATCAATAAATTCGAGGGATTTGCGAGTATGACAGCTCTTGTGCTCTAGTCTACTGAGGCACATCCCGCGATTTACCTCCTTCATAGTGCTCTAAGAGCGGGGCCCTTAAAGTTGGGGTTCAACATTTAATAAAATCATACTGTGCATCAATAAACTCGAGGGATTTGCCGGTTATCAGTCGACGGTCTTACCTCCATCAAAAAGTTGAGCTTTACAAATGGCTCAGTTTCCGAACAACAATGACGCTGTACAATCTCTATGTTGAGTTGTGGTTGATGAATTAAAAAGCACTTTTAGAGCTGAAGCACAGCTTCTTGGATGAATCTAGTATGTGAATTATGAACATAGGATTGGAATTTAGAGGAAAGTGATTTGTAGGTCATCCTCGATCGTCAAACCAACAAAAACTCATCCTCGATTGGTGCTTTCCTCTTTTGTCCCATGGAAGGATTATATGATTGGCGGATTTTCCTGAAACTACCATCTCACGATTAGGATTTGCAAAGACAAACTAAGGTCAAAATTTCAGAAGGCAAGATGAACGAAAAAGAACGCAGAACGTGTGACCTCACCTGGAATTGGATGGGGGATTTTGTAACAAAAGTCTGACTTGGAAAAGGCTAGAGTCACTAATCAGGCCTCATTTATGAAGCAACTTGCAATCGACCAAATTCCAAAAAGCACGATCATAGTTACTCTAAACTGGAAAATAAAGGTCTAAACTTTACTGAAGTAAATGTCGAGATCTTGGGGGATGTTTGTTAGTGTCCAAACTCCGAAAACCAATTTAGACTTATCTTAATTTAAGGAGAGCTTACGAAGATTCAATAGTCACTTCGAAGAAGACAAACTAAGAGATCATCAGCCAGCTCTACCCACATTAGGCTAGCTCAATTAGTGATAGCCAGCTCAACTTATACTCACCACCACCCAGAAGCATCATCATTGCAAATCTGAACACACATTTCTCGAGTGATGTCATCACCACTAGGACGGCCAATCCCAAAGTGACATCCATGACATAGCACCTCATTTTTATCCAACTAAAAATCAACAATGATTACTTAGGTGACAGGTAATCATGACCCAAGCCACAATTACGACCTATGTACCATGATGACCTATTTGGTCAACCTCGACAACCAATCAACATCCTTAATCTAAACGGTAACTCACACTTCTAGGTCAGTACTGTAGTTGACGTGACATTGGGTGAGTAGATTACTTGATTTAAAGACCTATAAATATGGGCAAATGACATCCTCCAAGGGACCGAACTCATGTACTCTCAAGACACTCTCTACAAACACTCTAATTAATGAATAAACTTGTTTTCTTTACTACCATTTACCTCGTTCAATCAAGCAATTAAGTTGATCAAAAGTGATTTAGTCATTTTTGAACGTCAATATCCATGTTTTAAAAAAAATTATAATTATCATGTGAGAGCACAATATACCACATCAGTTTGACAAATTTTCTACGACCATGAAACAATTTTGTGAGTTTGAGCATTTTTTCTTTTCTTTTCATTTTTTTTTTTTAAATTCATGAATGACTTCCAAACAAGAGATAAGGTTCACGTACTATTCATGTAATTAACTCTTCTAAATTGGGACTTTCCTTCCTGAATTTACAATGTAATCTCATTAGGCCTATATCAAACGGTGTAGCCCATGCTTTTAGGCAATCTCCAGCACTGCATCAAAATTTATACCAAATTAAAATTCATCTCCAATTATTACATCAAAACTTACACCAAATGAACAATATTTAATCATTTTCTTCTCTCTTTTTTTCTTAATAATTTATTTATTCGAAATATTATTTATTTATTTATTTTCGAAATACATAAATTACTAAATAAATAATTACGTTAAATTAAGGAAAATATTAAATTCATTAATAAATATATTATTAAAACACAGTACAATTAGTATAATCACTCCAAAAATGAAAAAAATATTAAATCATGTCACTAAAAAATAGTGCACCGCATTTCGAATTTGAATATTATGATAATATGAAGTCGAAATATAATTGCAATTTAATTTTATGTTCTTCTCACAAATGATCGTTTAATGCATTTCGAAGTGCAATGATAGCGTCTTCCCCTAAAAACTAATCAGCGTCTTAATATTGTCCATGTTTGTATAAATTAATTAATTATTTATATTTCTCAATTAAAGACAACTATTAATTTTCAACAATACATTATTATTTACTGTTAACATGTTTAGTGGGGCTCAATTATCACTATTTATTTTTATTTATTTACAATTTAATTTGGTTGTAACACTTCCCAAACATAATTTTACTTAGAGCGTGCTTGATTGCTATGTAAAATATATCTTATAAAAGAAAATATTTTCCTTATTTTAAAAAAAACAAAAACATGCTTCTCCAAAGAAAATGTTTTCCTTAAAAAAAGGAAAATTAGGGCCCGTTTGATTCAAAGATGGAATTTGGGTGGAAATAAAATGAATTGCAGGGAATTGAATTGTCTAGAACTTGTTTTATTGGAAATTGTCAATTAATTGTATTTGATTGGTATAATTTTTCACATGAAAAATGTTGAAATTTTCTATCTTTTTATATTCGTTTGACTTTGTTTTTAATGAAAATTATCAATTAAAATGATAATATTTCTTACAATTGGGAATATAATTTGTTAGGATCGCCAAAAAAAAAATGAAATTTTTCTGTGTTCGTTTGACTTTGTTTTACATGGAAATTGTCAATTTAAAGGATAATTTTTTTTTTTAATAACAATTGAGGATAAATTTTGTTTCTATTGAAAAAAAAATGGAACACCAAAAACCACCTAAAAAGTGAGAATTGAAATTCCCATAAAACCAAGAAAATGGGCAAAGGTAGAAAACTAATTATTGGGAAAAAAGTGTCATCAAACATGGCAAAAGTGGAAAATTGAATTTCAATTCTATTTTCCATGGAAAAAGGGTGTATCAAACATGTATTGGATTTATTTTTAAAAGTTAAAAAAATATTTTTCATGGAAAAAATAGAAATCAAATACTTCAAAGTGAGAATTTGGATGAAAAATTGAATTTTTTCATCAAAAATAAATGAAATCAAACACCCCCTTAATGGTTTTCCCAAACATAAAAGGAGTAAAATTACACTTTAAATACCAATTTTAAATATTAATTTTACTTTAGTGATCATTTGTTAAATTGTTTATAAATTTTATGCACCTTGATATAGGAAAAAAAAAAAAAAAAAGGAAAAAAAAAGTAATTACCCTTCATAATTAATCAAGAAAAAAAAAAGTAATTATGAACACGATTTTCTAAAGTTCCTTTCCATAAACGGACAGCGAAAAACTGGTAAAAGGAGCAGAACCTTCCCTAAGACTGGTCATAAATTCATCGATCATACAGATAGAAGTTTTTGGTCTCTAACGAAATGAACTGGATTCAACGCAAGATCTATCTTTACAACGTAACTTTTGGTCTCTATATGCTGGATTGGTGGGAGCGTTACCTCTTCAGTATCCTTTTTTGTTAATTTCTTGATTGTTTGTGATTCGATTTGTTTCGATCCGTCTGTACGCGCGGTAGGTGTTCGTTACATGGAGGATGAATTGATGGGTTCTCTGGATTTGATTAGATGAAATATTTTGTTGAATTTGATTTTATTTGTTCCTTAATGTTTATCAAGATACACTGGTACTTGTGTTGATGTGGTATATTTTCTACAACAGTTCGCGGTACATCAGTGAGTCCTACAAAAAGTAAGTCAAGGATTCTCCCCATCTTTTTCTGCATGAATTGAGTTTTCTGTTTCATGATTCAGCAGTGTAATTTATGTTTTTGTTATGATGTTATTCATGTAATTTTTCCTTTAGATGAATTTTTTTTTTCTATGCAGTTTTATGGTTTTTAATTATCGTAGCTTTTATCTTGTTGAATTTGAGGGTTATCTTTGAAATCTGAATCTAGAGTGTGGAATGGGAATGATCAGGTATTCTTGTCAAAATCATGTAATTTGCTATTATAATGAATTCATTTAAACAATACAATGAATTTGATTTCATTTTACTTTGAATCCGTCTTCCATGTTCTTTCTAGACATGGAGAGCTTCCCTATGCATAGTGAGTTAGTGTTTTACGTTCAGGATCTCGGGTCATTTAGAAATATTTGGAAGTAATTTTTTAACCAGACACAATACAGGCACTGTATGGAGATGGTATGAATATTTCCTAGTGGCATAAACGTTCACATGGACATTGTGCATGAACATACTTGTAGGGACCTTTACTGTAAAAGGTCAGACAGGGGAAGAGTATTTTCCGCATTTATGTTATTCATATGGATTAACATTACTAGGTTTGTTGGTTTTTGGTTACAATGGTTGTAACCATTAAGAATGTACATTTAGAAGCAATCGTTTTAAGATATCATTAAAACTGGGGAAAGGTACAATTATTATCATGTTACAATCAAATTATCTTCCCTGTATTGAAAGCATGTCATGTGACAGAGAAGCAATAACAGCGACTTGGTCTCAGTTGTTACAATCAAATTATCTTCCCTAAGTCTCAGTTGTTCCTTCGCTTGGCTTTTCACCATGGGAATATAATATGACTGCAAGGAAAACATCCACCACCCAATGCAAGATCTAATCGTTGCTTCTACTTGATCACCAATGTCTACAGGGTCACTAAAAATTGCCAACGAAAAATAGTATGACTACAACCTATAACAAAAATCTTACAAAGATAAATATTAGCACAAGTTAGAGGCAGTTTTTGTTTTTTCATGTCTTTACTTGGTGAAAGTCATTACTCTTTTCCAATTTGTCAAATTGTCCAAATTCCCTTTAGAAAGGCTCATGAATTTTTCTTACAACCTTATATCTTGAAAAAGATTTTAAACGGGGCAGTAACATGTTCCCAGCCCCTGCCCCTACCCCAGGGTAACCAAGTATTATGCAGGGAATCCCTGCCCCTTTCAGTGAGGGGCCCGTGGGTATCGGGTTTATTTGTCATCCCTATTTGCCTTACGTTTTGCTACCTTTTTATTAAGTTCAAAGTCGAGGGATTTTGGTTATTTTCTAATTTGAAGTAGTTTTGGTCCTTGAGCCATAATTGAGATTTGTCATTGTTGTTTTAGTTTTATTTGAAAACCTAAATAATCTAGGATATATATTTGGAAATAATAGCGAGTAGTTTTATGGTTAGAATCCTATTGTTTAATCTTAGGAGTCTAGAAATATTTAGGTAATTATGTTGAACCTAAAACCATTAATCAGCTCCTATTCATCAAATACGGTGACAGCTCCTGAACAGGTCAGAAGTTTTTTTTTTTTTTTCCAAAATGCTTTCACATCGATTCAAGTTTAATCCTAATTCTTGTTCACCCTTTTTCTAGGCAATCTATATGAAAATCCACCTTTGAATTTCATCTTTGAACTCTTTCTGAAAGATTTCCTATAGCTGTTCTGCATCAGCCCCCCATGTATATTGCATCGATATGGCTAGTGTAACTGTCAAGAATGAATATCTCCATCAATCTCATATTGATAGTTCATGCCTTACATTCATCCTACAATTTGCTCAGTGTGGACATATTTGTGCCTTTTCTGCACTCAAATATTTACGTTGAAATAATGTTTTGTCGAGATAATGGAAGTAGGCAATTTTACAGTCTGTCGAGATATTTTGCAAGAACTGGATGTCTAACTATATTGTGCATTCCAAGGTGTCAGCAAAACCTTGCCATTGTAGTATGGTGCTCATATTGTCCTTTGTAAAAAATAGAGTTGTTTTTGTTGTTATTGTTAGTATTAAATGTGCACACACTTCCCCATTATTTTGTTTTCTTGAAATTTTTGCTTGATTTAAATCCCTCCAATATTGCTACAGGGAATGCATTTTGTTGGCTATTGTATCTAGAAAAAATTTCAGTTTGGAATGAATTGGTTGCTAAAACGAGAATTTCCATAGTACAGGAACAGTGAGAAGAAAGAACTGGAAGTCCACTCTCTTCTCTCTCTCTCTTTAATTAGAAGTACCTTTACGCATGCTATTTGTCTCCTTTCCTGTATTTATCGGTGAATTTGGTACTTTGAGAAATCTTTTACTTTCTACTATTTTTGGTATGATAGAATACTAATATTTAGATTTTAACAGAAACTGTTTCCGAAGATATGGAGGTGTAGAATTCATGCTTTAGGGTGGATTGCCTCCTTGGAATATAGACAATAATGGCATGCCTGATACGCATTATTAGATAGGATTGAAGAGGGCCTGACACTATAACGAACAAGATTTTAGCTTCTTTTCATTTTTATTAATAATACTATCCAGTAGTGTCCCGTCCACTTCACCAAACACATCATAACCGGTGCTTGCATGAATGTGTCTGATCTCTGGAAAGGGCTGATCCTCTCAGGTTCCCAGTTTATATGGTCCATTTTTTTCGCATTTGACGCTTAAATTTGACTTCCCTTTCCCCAATATCAACCTGCACTAACTTATACCTTGAAAAGGTTATTTATTTTGATAGAAAGGTACAGATTACTTTCAAAATGAGTAACTTTTTTCCTTTTAATCTAAGAAATTAACAGGTCCGAGCATGTTTGGAAGGAGGAAGTTACTTACAATTAACTTATACTTTTCTTTTTTAGGCTTGGCTAAACATACCCATAATGCAATGCGGATTGACTTGCAAAATTCGGTATTATTATATATAGTACAGTATTTCTCATTATTTTTCCTTCATTTTCTTAAATTTCTAGGTATCTGCAGTGAAGAATGGCGTGGCATTGAAATTTCGATACAGAGGTTAACAGGGAGGAATGGCTGAAGAATTATGAAGTACACATGGCATAGTTTGCATTCAGTCGACATTTTCTTATATGGGATTTGAGCGTTTATATGTAATTTGAGCGTTTATATGTAATTTTACTCTTTTTCCTGAAGTATTTGAAATTGATGGTACTTTCGTAGTCATGTGCTGACAGGCATGTATAGAAGAAATTCTTGACTTGTTTTGAGATGAAATATGTTTGCATTTGATAATCTTTAAACCGCGGGCAAAGCAAGTTCTTTTATTGTTCACCAGTCGATCAAATTACAAGCTTGATTTTGAAAGGTTACTTGAGAGCGAATGTTAAACTATTCTATCCTTGATCTTATTTGAAACAACTCGATGAACTTTCATGGCTTGGATGTAATGCTTTGTTAAGAACGTGCCGTGCTTTCTGAACTTTGTCACGCAAATTGTTTGGTTACAATTCTCATTGGGATCGTGTGCAAAAAAGTCGTGTTCTTAAACCCAAAATTATTCTCAATATATCTCAGAGGACTTGAAACTTGGGTTGATAGAACTTGGCTCTTGAACTCGATGATGGTAATGTATTTTTCTTTATAACAAACTGACGTAATGTCTCAGTTTGTGAGGCGAACTCGGAAGCGGGATCAGTGTGAAAATCGGAATCAGTCTGAAATGTTAGAAAAATCCAAATTGAGGTTGTAGACGATAGAATCCTGACTCCAGCCTCACGAACCAAGAACCTAAGGTATATTTAACCCTAGATCCATTGATGTGCGGAAACAAGAACCATGATTTTGGGAACGTCACAAAGGGTGTCTAATCCTTTGATAAGTTCTAAGGGTTGAACGCCACAAATATAACAATATATTTGATAAGTTCGACAGTTCATTCAAGAACCAAGAGAAAGAGAAAAATCTTGTTAATTCATTATCAAAAATCTTGGTTTTACAATGAAATAAATCTTTTATTTATACTAATACTAGGAACTCTAATAAAACGTAATTAGATCATAGAATATTGTCAAAATTGAAAATAAAATAGAATCCTAGACCAACAAGAAAATCTCGCGAAAGTAGAAAAATTCCGCCAACTTGTTTTCGGTATGTTTTTGTGCGACCACAAGTCCAAAAGTACCATGCGTCCACACTCCCTTGTGCAGAAATTCGTGACGATTTCAAATTGTACTCATGGGCGAAAATCCGACACCCGAGCTGAAAGTTATGCCCATTTAATCCATGACACTCGTTTTCTTTCCAAATATCTTCCAAACTTTGAATCCAATTCGTTTCGGCTCCCGAGCCCTTCACAAAACTTGAACATTGGCTTATCAACTTCTTCAATATGGACTTCAAAACTCAACCAAGTAATTGTCTATTTCAGATCATATCAGTTTGTCTAAAATTATTAATTTTTTTCAGTGTTCTAAATAGTGCGTCTAGGAGTTGTCAAGGTGCCGCCTAGGCATAATGCATGGGGAAAACGCCAAGCCAAGTGGCTTGATGCCTTATTTATTGCTGTTGACTGTTGATGCGTGCCTAGGCGCGGTTATTATCTTTTTTTTTTTTATTACAATTCTTTTAAATTAAAGCTTAAATGTTGATTTACATTTAAAACTTATCTCTTTGTTGGAACTTTTTGAGAAAATGTATAAAATTTCTATAAATCTATTTTAGATGTTTGATATAGATTATTTTTAATTATTAAATGATTTTTTGATTGATTAAATATTAAAATAAGAAAAACACATTTTTACAGTTTCGCCTCAACTCACTTGGCCCATAGCTTGATCTTCACGCATAGCAACGTATTACGCCTTTTGAAACATTGTTTTTTTTTTTAAAGGAATGACACTGAATTTTACGAAATGTGTGGATAATAAATAGGTAGTAGATATAAATGTTACAGGAATTGTTGAGTAATTTTAATAAAATACTTTCAATGAAAATCAATTGAAATTGCATAAGAATGTTTTCTTTATTTATAGCAAATCTTTAACCAATAATTAATTCGACAATGTTACGTGTATATCAAAACCTACACAATGTTATATATGATGTCGCGTGGTATTATATCAAAACCTACACAATGTTATATATAATGTCTCTGTGATTAACTACAGTTTTTTCATCCAATATTTTCCCTCCACTTCGATCACTTCTTCATTTGTTTTTTGTTTTTCTTTTCTGTATAAACAGTAAAATCCTAATTTAAAATAATCTAAAACTTGAAAGTGAAGAAAAACTAGGAGGGGCAAAATAGTCTTTACAGTGATAAGCACACTACCCTTTATTCATTAAATTTTAATTGTTCATAGATAAATAAACCCTTTATTCCCAAATTTGAACTGTAGTTAATCACAGAGGCAGTTTGTTAGTTTGGTGGTGAAGTCTGAAGTGTTAGCTGAGCTTCCAAACCGTTCTCTCAGAACCAAGATTTTGGACTTGTCCTTTCAGCAACCCTAACAGCCATCCCTCCATCCCTCAAAATCTTGAGAGAAGGAGGGAGGCGTGTGACCATATGAATATTAATATTTTCTGGGGTTTTATCCAAGTATTTGTTACTATATATCGTTGGGGGATCAGCAGAGCTTTGTGATACTGTTAGCCAGTTTATGAATAGTAAGGTGCGACTTTCATCAGTCATATTGACGATTTTGTACTTTTTGAGTATTTTTTTCATTGTGCTTTTAAGTAGTTTTTTGATGATTTTAATCGTGTCCAGCCTTTACTCTTTGATGCGTCTGAAATTTCTCTATTGCATTAACGAGGAGATGATGGTTGAATTTGATCTTTTTATAATTGTTTTTGAAAATTTCTCGTTATGAGAAGAACCGAACTTGCTTCCATTTGCCGTTCTTCAATAGTTTAATAGTGTTTCGTTCAGTATTGGCAGTTTCAGGGGATCACAGTTCTTTAACAAGTTTTTCCATTTCTTGTAGGATTTGGGAGTGGTGAATGGGGATGGTCTGATCAAAATTTTTATTGGCCTCCGGTTTTGTTTAGCCTTTATTTGATTTTAAGAAATTATAGAATCTCAAGGAATGCTAAACAAGTTCTTTATTGGTAAATTGGTTCTTCTCTATTTACTTTGTCAGGCATGGATTTAGTATTTTAGATTAAAGTAAAAATGAATGCAAAACCCATTTTTGTCATTAGGGTAGACCTTCATGTCTGGTTCAGAGGGCGGGGATATCCCGACCCTACTATCATTATCTAGATCCAATCCAAGAATAAGTGAGAGCCAGCTTTTTATTCGACAGGTATGTGAACTTAGGAATTAGGTTCGGGAGTTGCTTTAGCAATCTGGCTAAATTCTAACAATCTAATTTTAATTTTCTTTATATCTGAAAAAAATTAAACTAAAAATATTTTCATCATGAACAGCCTGAAGATTTTATATAAGTAAAAAATTACTTATTTTAAAATAAAGTACAAATTACTTTTAAAATAGAAGGAAGAAAAATAGACTGCGCACTTGTATCCTCTTTGCCGATTGAAGAAAGCCTTTCCTTTGATCTCGCCGTGAGCAACCTTCCACACCCACTGAATGAACGTAGAAAACCGATCCTTAAGCTAGTCTAGCTTCTGGAGTTAGAGCTGAGTGAGCCCTCGTGCCGGGGTCCTTTTTAAGAACACTGTTATGAGAGAGGATTTATTTCTTGGTCCTGCATATAGATAGCTGAAAGTAGTTGTAGTTGTTAACTCGCTTTGTTGGGGTGTCGTTGCTGCTCTATATGCTGTTATTCTCTAAATATAGAGAAGATAAAAAACGGAGCCCGATAAATTCATATGTTACCACTCGAGTTCTGATAACTGATGCTGTTGTGTGACTACCATATTTTGTGTTCACTCCAACAAAGTTTGTCGAGTATTTCCTCATTATACTTTCTCTGTTCTTGTCTTTAACATCAGGTTCCTCGATTCCTGTAATATATTGTGAAGGGGAAAGGTGATCCTGATTACGTAACTGTAAATAGATAGATGCGCTGAGAGGAATGTGATTGTCTTGTCTTTGTGGCACTTGTCATTGTGATTTATATAGCAAACAGGTGGGGTGGTTGTTTCACCCAAGCAGGGAAATGCCTTGTAATTATTTTTCGAGACTTGGTGGCACATTACGGCAGGGAGGGTGGAGATCAATATCGGGACAAGATATTGGAGTCCAAGCTCAAATAGAAGTTTTGACTGGCCTAGGGAAATCTTTGCTTGGCAACTCAAGGATGACCTATACTGTGCCCACTGAAACATTTACTAACCAGCATGTTTTTGTGCAACCTCGCATGGTTGCTGCTGCTCAGGCAAATTTACATACTTTCAACCGGATAAAGAATCTTCCAGTTTTTGGAGCAGTTTCTAGTGCACGTTCATTTCTGTCTTTGTCAGGACCTCCATTTCAAGTTTGTGGGTATCATGTTGATTGTCTTCTATCAGAGCCTAGTCAGGTTATGGTGGGAGTCAACCCGCAAAAGGTATTTATGGCTGTCTGTAGATCTAGATTATTTCTCGCAGACTGCTTTACAAGTAATCTGATTTCCAGGCGTGTGCAACATGGTGTGGCAGCATATCATTCTTTCACTTGCAGCAAAAGAAGCGCTGGAAATTATAGAAAAGCTAGCATGAGTTTCAGGAGTAAAGAACAGCCTAATAATTTCTTGATTTATGGATATTTCACTCACAGTGTTGTGAAGAATCTACACCGAAGATTTGGGTTCGAGGGCTTCCACATCTCACTATGCTTCTCTACTCGGTCTGCTCCTGATAAGTCCATAGACAACTCAGTGTGTCAGGAACAACATTCAAGTTTTGCTGATTCCTCTAAGCTGTATGCTTTCTCGAGTTTTTTTTTTCCTACTGATTGACTACACAATCATATATATATACATATCTATATACATATATGTATGTACATATGTATATACATACATGCATATGTATATCTATCTATGTATGTATATATATACATATATACACATGGATATAACCTTATGTTGAGTTTTCTGTGATCTAAAGTATGCAAGCAATAGCTTGGGCTTAGGCATGGTAGCTTGCCGCAGTAGAATCGTTTGCTTGGAATAAATTTTCTGATGACTCTTTAATCAAATGAAACTTACAAAACAATCACAGCCTATTTTTATTTTTAGAGTAGATATTTAGTTTTCTTTCGGTGTGAGAGCCAAGAAATTCTAACAATAATTTAGAGTGGGCATGATACCTTGTTGCTATAGAGTTTTAAATTAGTTATCTGTCTTCTTCTCTGTCACCTCATGTGTGTACTGGGATGGTTCCTTATTTCTCCATTTTTTCCTCGCAAATTTACCTGAAAATCTGCCATTATATTAGTAAAAATGTACTTCGAAAACCATGTAATAGTTTGAGGAAACAAAATTTTCTGTGTGATTACTTAATAATTTACTTTGATAACCTGGATAAAGAAATGAAACTATTGTGGAATATCTCTTTGATTTTTTTTTTTTTTTCACTTGTTGATTGCAGGGAGATCCCAACAGGCAGAACTCTGAAACTAAATTCGGGATCATGCTATCTGCCCCATCCTGAAAAAGAAGAAACTGGTGGAGAGGATGCTCATTTTATTTGTATGGATGAACAAGCCATTGGGGTAGCTGACGGTGTTGGTGGATGGGCTGATCCTGGTGGTGTTGATGCAGGACAGTATGCCCGTGAGCTCATGTCCAATTCTGTTTATGCAATCCAAGAAGAACCAAGTGGTTCCGTTGACCCAGCCAGAGTCCTGGAGAAAGCTTACATAAGAACGAAATTCAGAGGGTCATCAACTGCTTGTATTATTGCTCTTACAGAGCAGGTATCTTATAGTCGACTTGAGTTACTACACCACAAATAAAAGGCCGTCAAGGATCAATAAACTTGACATGAGATTATTATTCAAGTTTTACTTGATTAACATTAAGAATTTTATTTTTTTATATTTTTGAACTCCTATTGTTTTCTGAATGTTTGACAATATTTTACCTTTTTCAGTAGTAATCAGAAGAACTTGATGTGCCTAAGTTTGCATAGTTTACACTAATCATACTTCCTTTCTTTACAGGGTCTTCATGCCATTAATTTAGGAGATAGTGGGTTTATGGTGGTTAGAGATGGCTGTATGGTTTTCAGATCCCCAGTTCAGCAGCATGATTTCAATTACCCGTACCAGCTGGAGAGTGGTAATGGTGGAGATTTGCCTAGCTCTGGACAGGTCAGTTAAGTCCCATTTCCTTCATACTTCCTTTCTGCTTTATTTAGTGCAGTATTTGACTAGTGGATAGAGAATTACTACTGTTTTCGCGTGTTTTTTGCAACCCGCCAACAATTACGAAAGAAAGAGGGGTCAGACGATTGTGTAAGGAACAGACCTCTTGAGACAAAGTCCCAAAAAGGGGTGCGTATGCCAGTGAAGGATTACAATTGGGAAGTAGACAAAACGCCTCCAAGGGGCGCAAGCACACGAATACTGAAAAAGAATTAAATTTAAACTAAGCAATAAAAATTACATGATCTCTTGTAGAGAGTTTTTGATTCGGTCCCCTTTTTTCTTCTATGACGTTACTTCTTTTATACTTCTTGAGCATCCCTTGGTTATCGAAACTGCTCAGATTTGCTTCGTGTCCTTCGTAACCGCCCACTCTTTTAGTGAGGAATCACTTATTCGAGGAGTAGTTGCTTAGTAACCGTTGCCACTACCTTTGTTGCTTCTTGGGTCGTGGGATCGTGCCGGGTTTACTTGCCAACCGCTTGGATCGTGCCGGGTTTACTTGCCAACTGCTTCCAAACTATATCCTTTAGACTTGTTTGATTTTGGGCGACTTGGGGTTCTGGGCGACAATGAGGCTGTCGTCCTGGGCGATTGTGCCGTACTATCTTTGTTCGGCTTCGGGGCGTCCTACAACTTCGGGGCGATGGTATTCCTTTGTTCTTGGGCTTCCAATATTCAGGTTTTTCCACAGGCTTCCAACTTGGGCTTTTCTTCTTGGGCCTTATAATTGGCTTCTGTTGGGTCTTCATTTTGGATTTATCAATTGGACTTCCTTTCAATCTTGGGCTGCATTTTAGTGTGTCAACAACTACCATATCTCAAAAACGTATATTCCTTGTTTCTTAAAAAATTGAACTTGTATCTGTTCATGCTTATTGTCAGGGATGTCGATGAGGTAATGCCTGTCAAAGTGATTGCATGAAGGAATTTGTCTAGAAGGCCTCATTCTCTGATTGTTAAGCTGTCTAACTGGTTTACAATTCAAGCATTTTTTCTTATGAAAATGTTCAGTTAGATTGTCTAGAAAACGACAATTCCTTGAATCTTAAAAAATGGAGCTTATATCTGTTAATGTTTATTGTCAGGGATGTCGATTAGGTAGTGCCTGTCAAAGTGATTACATGAAGGAAGTTGTCTACAAGGCCTTATTCCCTGCTTGTTAAGCTGTCTAATTAGTCTAAAATTCTAGCCTTTTTTTCCCCACAAGAACATGTTCAGTTAGATTGTCTAGAAAACTAGATTAAACATTTTCTTTCATTGATGATCAAACATGGAACTGCTGCCTATTTATAGCTTCGAATACTCTTCACAGGATAATATGTGCATGATCTCTTGTTTAAAATATTGGAACATCCAGATGTTTTTGGTAATAACTTCTGTTCATGGAAATTATCAGGCTGACATTTGAACAAACAGTTTTTCCTCAAACATATTTTTGAATGTTGCCTTCCTTCAAGGCCTATTATTCTGACCACGTTTTATGCTGTTATCTCTGTCTAAAGTCTAAATTAGTAAAGCTGATCTTTGCCTGCTTGTGCGCTGCAGGTGTTTAACATTTCTGTTGCTCCAGGGGATGTTATCATTGCTGGGACTGATGGTCTGTTCGACAATTTGTATAACAATGACATTATTACTGTAGTGGTTCAAGCTGTGAGATCAGGATTAGAGCCTCAGTTTGCAGCACAGAAGATAGCAGCATTGGCACATCAACGAGCACAGGACAAAAACAGGCAGACACCATTTTCTGCGGCAGCCCAAGTAGCAGGGTTCCGATATAATGGTGGAAAGCTTGATGACATCACTGTTGTGGTTTCATATATTACCAACAACGAAAAAGTATAAACTCTCTCTCTCTCTCTCTCTCTCTCCCTCCCTCCCTCCCTCCCTCTGTATATGTGCGTGTATATGTATCTGTGCTATATATCTTTAGTGTATGGAGTATAGAGATTTTCGTTCTATGCCTGTGACCGACCTGCAGGGATTTAAGTTCAATTCGGTTCTAAGTTTTTGCACTTTCATTGTTGGATATATCCTTAAATTGATTCCCATATATCCCTGTCAAATGCGTTCGTTACATCTACAAGAGTCAGGCCATTTCTAGTGTTTCATAAATGGACTCATAGTTTTCCTCCATTACGATTTTATTTAAATCAAAATGAGAGATTTATTTTTTCCTTTTTCTTTTTCATTCTCTGTTTAGTGCAAGAGTTTCTAGACTCTTGTTAGAACAATTCAGTATCATAATGATATAAAAAAAAAACATTTAATTGAAATTGAGGGTCCCATCACCCATGGAATGACAAACAGTTCTCTTAACTCCCATTTATCGTTAATTCTTGCTTTAAGCTATATCCCTATGTTTCTCCAGACTGTACTTCACAGGTTCATAGTAATGTACATTGGCATTTTGAGAAGTTCTTGTATTTGTTTCTGCGGCAATATGTTGATACATTTTTCATCCATTTGCTGATACTTGGGTAAGTTGTCAACTTAGCCTCAAGCAAAAGTTGACTTCATACACCATGTTTGAATTATTTTTGAGCAATCTTTTTAGATTTTGAAAGAAAAGTTTTTTTTTTCGTTCTCTCAACCTTTCTTCAGCACCCTATTATCATGATTAAATTGTGATGGTTGACATTTTTCATTGTGCAGGAAAGCCTCGGTTGCTCTAGTTAGAGCCTGTAATTGGATGTGGGTTATTTTATCATTTCCAACAAAAAAATGGATTGCTTTCTGTTGGGAAATGCTGAAAGTTTTGTATGCACATCTTAGCACAAGGTTATTTCTCGTTGACTGTTTACTGTGAATGCTGATATCACTCTTGGTATTTAGTTTGTTGTATATACGAATTTAGAGCTATAATACTTTTACATACAAATCAAACACACGGTAGAATGGAGAGTTAATCCACCTGTTGTCTTCGCTTTTTTATAATTTTTTTGTATAGGTTTCTGAGTAATATATGCTTGGTTTATAATATTAATTTGTTCATGCACAAACACGCTTGAATGTTTTAGTGTCGCTTTTCTCATTTAGCATTGCAAGTCTTGTTCTCTTCTTTTTTATTGCAATTATTTTTTTATGGAGACAATGAAGTTTCCTTTTCTGCTTACCGCTGTGTAGGAGGTAGGTAGGGGAGCTAAGAATCAATTTGTGGGCAGCTAAGAATCAATTGGGCAGCTTACTTTGGTCTGACATGTAGGAGGTAGGTACGGGAGCTTACCGCTTACTTTGGTTTGACATGTCCATTGGGCAGCTAAGAATCAATTCGTGGAGCGAACACTGATGTTCGTTTCGCACAGGAAGTGAGAATTGAATTCGTCTAGGCATGAGATTACTAAATCTAGCAATGAACCAAAGATATTCTTGTAACTATCTTATATTTGGGACATAATTCATTTAGGCACGAGATTCTGATTGGGGACCACAAATCATTTTTATGTTCTGTTTATAATAAAGAAGAATAATGTTATCCTTTCTGATGAATGACATTTCCCAGATATGTCATTGTATAGCATAGGGAGAATTTATCTTCCATTATCTATTACTATGTGATGTGGTCGTTCATATGATCATCTCGAGCATGAGGACTTCCAGGTACCCCGTTTCACATTTCAGGGACCCTAGTCCTCGGGTACTTTTGTCCTCGAGACATGTACTCATTGTGCTCGAGGACTTGTCACTCGGATCAACTCAGGGGTGACGTCGATACTTCTCGGGGTACATGCTCGGGAGATTTACTTGGCACATACCAAAATACCCAGTGGTCAAGCGTCATCAGTCCTAATGCGAAAGGAATCCTAACCCCTTCCTACTTTTGCTGTTCACGAGTTCTAGGACAACAAGGAGTCCTCTTCCATGCGGGAATTATAGGTGTAGGAGACTTTCGCACGATCCCCATCTCTACATTATTTCCTAAAAACAAGAAGACGAATCCCTCTAGAACTCCACTACCTACCTCTATATATACATCCTTCTCATTCATTATTCAGGTACGCTTTTCACATATACTTTCAGCACAGATATTCTCTCTATTCTTTTTCTGACTTAAGCGTCGGAGGGGCGACGAGGCCAAACCTCGACGCCGCCTTTGTTTCAGGTACCGGAAGACCTCGTTCGTGCTCATTCTCAGTCATCAGGCTCGGAAAGTCAGCAAGTACGATTTTTGGCAGCATCACTATGTATCTTTTAGATACATTGACAAAGAACCTACGTATAGATATTTAGATTCGAGTATTATATGTGTTCTTAGTTGATCCTTTGTAAGAACTACCAGTACTAGTAGCAACTAACTCGGAACATGGATATGTTTCCCAGGTTGTATCATGCCTACCTGTGGATTTGACAGTAGTTCAAAAGGTTGCCCTATTTAGGAATCTCCAGGTCTATGCTTGTTTGGCTTAACAATGTTCAATCTTAATTCTTCTCTGTATTAATGAAGTCCAAATGCTTGTAGTTATCCGTATAATCACGAGTGTACAAGAGTACTAGTTGAGAGTTGAGACATATTTGTTAGCTTAGGACTATAATGTCCTAGTATGAATAGTGGATCGAACGACACCAGACATGATAAAGAAAGAAAAGTTGAAATTTCCCATTGTCTTGTATGGTGTTGCCCAGTACTGCATTTTAAATCATATGTGAAGTATATAATTGTACTATACATGTCTTGTTCGCTCATAGATTCTAAAATGAAATAATAAAAGAACTCGATCAGCATAACTTACTCGAAATTTAGTAGGATTTGCAAGAGCCAAACATTACTAATGTGTTAAGCTGGACTGGTTAGTACATTATGAGAGTAGAAAAGAAAATCTAACCTATTGTTTATTGTATATTCCAGTCATTTTCATATGCTGCTACATTTGTATAACTGAAGACTAACCATTGTTTATACCTCAGATATAATTGATGAATTCCTCTATAACCCATATTGGTTTTCATTCATTCATTTTTTTCTCTTCTGGAGATGAACCTGGATTCAATACAGGATCTTGATTTGAGAAAATGTTACTGGAATCATCATCAAGAGTATCAAAGAAAATATAGATATGGGATCCATCTTGAACTCCATACATCGTGAGAGAGAGGTCATTTTTGTCCATCAAACGTCTGGGATTATTGTCGAGCATCAGAATGAGTCGATCACTGGGTAGGTTTTCTTGAATTCCTATTTCTCTCTTCAGATCTGCTACTGTGGAATTGTCTTCTACATGTATGTAGAACAGTTTTCCTGTCATTATCTCTGCAACCACCTTCATTTTTCATGGAAACTGCAAAAAATCTCTTCTATGCAGGTTCATTTTGTATTGTTTTTCAATGAGTTTTGACTTGTTTTTGCATGCGTTTCTGGTTTGTGTTGGCGAGAGAGAGAGAGAGAGAGTCATGCATAAACAGGAAAACTGCATTTCTATTCATAGAATGCATGCCTTGGAAGTTGGATCGATGTTTTGATTTGGACAGTGAAAAACTGCCTGGAACGAGGGTATAAAACTACAATTTCTTTTTAGGGAAAATTTCATGGGTAAGAAGTATGATTTCGAAACTAAGAAACAAGGTTTAAGACTTCAAAAATTAGATATTAATAATATTTTATTTATAAAATAATTAATTAAAAATATATTTTATTATTTAAATATTAATGTCACAATTCCATACAATTCGTTCACAAATTATCGAACTAATTTGTCATAAAATATTTCTTGGTCACATTTAAAAAAAATATTGGTCAAATTATTTCTCGGTTACAAATAATATTTTTTTATATATCACAATTTATTTATCGATTGCAAAATTGTAAATTTTACAAGTCAACTTATTTAACAGTTACAAATTATTAAATTAGTTAGTCACAAGTAATTATTCGATTACATTGTAAGTTACAATCATATTTTTTAGGTCACATATTATTTATTGATTACAATCAACCAATTAATTGGTCATGCAAACACCTCTCTTCCCTCCTATCCCCACTCACGATCACATCGCCATCACCGTCACAATCATTGCCAACATAACGGCCACAACCAGACATGACCACAACAATGCAAAACCACCACATACTACAACAAGTATAAAACCACCACACCATACTCCGGCACCAATTGTTACCAAATTGCAGCATCACCAAACACTTCGACACCAGATTGCAAGTATCATGTGCAACACCACAACCACCACCATCCCTTCTCCAACCCTGATTTGCTAAGTCGGCCACGTGACTAGAGAAAAAAATGGGAGACGAGCAGCACCTCTGATTTGGCCACACAGAAAAATGGAAGAAAGGACACCCGATCTGCAGCGCAAAGGTAGCCCGACAGGCAGAGCTGCGCACAACGCAATGACATTCACTCCATTGCGTGTGGTTTACACTATTGTTTTAAGTTTTCGTTCCCTATTGCGGTGATATCCAACTGTGGTTTCTGATAGTTGCTAGAGAGGAGAGAATAGAGAGAAATTTAGGATTTGGAAGTGAGGTAGAGGGTACGGGGTATGTTAATTAATTTAATTTTATAATATTATTATTAAAGCTAATTGACACAAAACGTTTCTACCTTTGAAATGTATTGTGAAAATCGTTCATACCTTTCATTTCTATACATTTATGCCTTTACCTTCAACATGTCGTGCGTCGAAGGTCATTTTCACCACGTTTTGACAATTTTACCCTCCATTCAATTGAAATACATTGAAAAGAAAAGAAAACTAATTGAACAAATTGCAACTATTGACTCAAATTTTTTAAAAAGTACAAATAACTTACCAAACTTCACCTTCTTCCCAAAGGGTTAATTTCACAAACGGTCACAAACTTCACCTTCTTCCCATCAAATTAATTTGCTACAAAACTGCCCTTGATTCCATAAATGAAACACTTTCCAACACTAAACTCAACCGCCACTTTGGAGTCACGATTTACCACTTTTCGGCGGCCAAAACCACCGGATCCAACAACTATCAGCCTCGCCTCATTCTCCTCTATAATCTCCAACCAACCACCAGCCACAAATCAACAGGAAGAAGCAGAAAATTCAACCCCAAAAACAAATGTCGCACACTCCTTTCTGCCGAAAAACCCATCTCCGACGACGCCCACTCTCGCGCCCCACCAACAGATGATAGCCCCTTATCCAGACGATCAATATCATGTCCTAACATCAACCAATAATTCACCAATTCGTTCTGATATGAATCAATTAAATCCGGTGGCCGCGATTTTGTAATGGCGATTTGTGGTGGAGGCAATGGCGGTTGGGGTGGGTTTGGATGGTTTTTTGTGTGGTTGTAGCGATGGTGTCTGTGGTGGTAGTGGTAGTGGTGTTGCGATGGAGGTGGCGACAATAGTGGGTTTTGGTCAATTTTTGTGCAATGGAAATTATGGTGTTTGGGGCAGGTGATAGTGTTTGGTTCGATGGAGGTGGAGGTGGAGGTGGAGGTGGTGGCAGCAGTGGGTATTGGTCGAAGTGTGGTGGAAGTGATGGTGTTTGGTGGTGGCAGTGGTGGTGCGATGGAGGTTGCAGTTGGTTTGGAGGTAAAATTGTGCGTGAGAATGGTTTTTTGAACATGAATTTCGGTCGATTTTTGACGTGTTTTGGTTGCTTGTTGGTATAGAATTGTGTAGGGGATGAGGAGGTGGTGGTGGTGTAAAAATTCAGTGGTTTTGTCGGTGGTATGATGGTCGAACTTGGCAATTTCCGGTGGGGGCGAGTTTTGGGAAAAATGTGAAGTTTGGTGGGTTATTTGCACTTTTTAAAAAGTTAGGGCCAATAGTTACAATTTGTTCAATTGTTTTTTTTTTTTTTTTGTTTTTGTTTCAATTGAATGGAGGCTAAAATCGTCAAAACATGATGAAAATGACCTTCGGCGCACGAAATGTGGAAGGTAAGTGCATAAATGCCAAGAAATGAAAGATATGGACGATTCTCACAATACATGTCAAAGGTAGAGACGTTTTGCGCCAATTAACCTATTATTAATATTAAAAGATGAATTATCATCTGATTTTTGAACAAAAAAATCTTTAAATATGATTTTTGAATTAGGCATTTTAAAACTTTGGGTAGGTGTAATTTGCACTTCTTTTTATCGCAAAATCTGATTAAATAGGAGAAATTTTTTTTATCATCTGATTAATTTATATTATTTTCAATAAGTTCACTTATTATAGTTTGAGCATTTTTTTTATCATCTGACTTGGAGAACTTTCATAAACGAGTGATGAGACTTTAAAAGACAATTCTCTGAATTAGCCTTTCTTTGAAGGCTAAAATACATGATTCATTTTAGGTTGTGTGCAAATATATTAGAGAATTGTTTTTAGTTTTATCCAGTCAGCTACTTCAATTTAAATTGTCAAAATTAAATTTTAAAAAGCTTTAGGTTTTAACCCAACTTTTCATTTGTTGCACACATGGTCCCAAACCTTTCGAATGAGTGCGATTGAAGCACAAATGAATAGAATCCATCCAATTTTCCATTAGTTGACCAAGAAAAACAAAATCCGATCTTTTTTAACCAATTAAGTGAGGGAAAAAATGGCAACTTTATAATATTATCATATCAAATAATTAAAAAAAAAAATTAAAAAATAAAATGGAAAAGGAAAATAATGAAATTTTCCTCCAGAACCAAACCAGAAAGTCTCCACTTCAAGTCGATTTTGAAGGCAATCTCAAAGACATGAAACCTAACTAAACAGAACTCATTCAACATTATCCTCCAGTTTAAGTCAACTTCACAATACTGTTCAGTCCTTCACAAACAAAACAAAGAAAACACGTGACAAAATTTGTCGAGTCCTATCTAGTTAAAGGGAATTGCTAATGGTACATAATTTGGTGTACATAAGGGTATCCACCCCCTCACATGGGGTGGGACCCACTTAAAGAAAATATTTTTTATTCACATGGGTCCCACCTCCATGTGAGGGAGTGGATACCCTTATGTACACTAATTATGTACAACTAGAAATATCCCTAGTTAAATGCACGAAGGGTAGCTAGTGCATCATCTTTCAATTCGAGTCCTATCTAGTTAAATGCTCACAAAGATAACTTAAAGAGAGAGGCAATGAGGCCATAAGTTAACCATAATTTCTCATTTTATTAATTATTTTTTGTCAAGTCGAACAAACCCTATATTCATCCCCTTCTGAAAACATTACATCAAATTGCAACCAGAAGCAACATTTGCCAAGTCCACCAATTTCTTCGGTAAATCGGCTTCCAAGATCTGTTAAGCCAACTGTCTAAAATGTCAAAACTAGCCCAGCTTCAAGAATCCCACCAAAGCTGCAGCATGTTATGATATCCACAGAAACACATTTTGAAGTCTTATCAACAAGAAGAATGCTTTCTTCCAGCATTATTATCTGCATTTAATTTTACTTTTTTCTGGGGTCAAACAATAGATTTATACAATGAATATACACAAGGCGAATCCGGACTATCGTTGACAAAACAAACCTGCAGGAACATCAAATAGATAATTCAGATTAACCAGGCATGTTTTTACCCTAAGTGCATGTTTGGTATACAGAACTGGGTATGGCCGGGCAGTATAGTAAACAAGTTTTCAGCTTATTCTTCTTCCTTAATGCTGTCACTTCTATCAAATTATCCCTACCAACTCTGCCATAGAAGACTTCAAGGGTATTCAATAATTTCTATGTCGAGTACATGCAAAATACAGTGTTAGCCAGTGAGCTCCTGAAGCAGATAATTAAAAAGAATTCCAAAGAAAATCATAACATTATAATTAATGGCCACCCGTTTATGCATAAAAAAGTTACAGAGGTACGATAGAACACAAATATATTTTTGTTTTTTTTGGGTGGGAAACCACCATAGTCAATAGCAACACTAACAGTAACAAGGATCCAAGATGGACAAGATAACTTTTCAGAGCGAGGCCATGAATATTATCAATCGTCTTTCTGATGCAAAACAGTAGGCATGCTATTATTACCATTAAGAGCAGCATGATATACTCGTTTCTCAGCCAAGCCTATATCCGTAAGAATCAAATTACCCTGCATCATAAAAGCAACAGAAAATAAGACATTTTCGCTAAACTGGCAGTAATTTAGCAATTGTGGGTGCTGTGTTTCCTCTCTTTATTTTCTTATTTATTTTTTAAGATTCCTGCATGATATAATATCAGGAAAATTACACTGTTGGTCCCTAGCACATTCCCCGGATAGCAAGTTACTTCTCAACCTTTCCTATTGTTGCACCATGAGTCCCAATGACCGAAACCGTCAAAATCTCTCTTAAATCATCCTTACACGTCCAATTTTATGAAGTCGTGTTATATTTCTCAACTTTGGCTGGTGCCTAGAAATATAAAGCAAGGTACTTTTCCATGTGGGCCACATGACAATTTAATGAAAATTTGAACTGCTTCCGCCTTTCAATATCTATTATAGTCAGTGACTATAATGAAAGTTTGAGAAACTTGAGCAAAAGGTTGAGAATCATATTCCCTATAATTTTTGCAAATCCTTGATAAAAACATGATTCATTATATGTGCATTTATTTAGCAGTCGAGCTTCAATATACGACAGTCGACTGCAATTTAGAGCCAATGTCTCAGAATAATCAATAGTCAACAATTTATGAAGAGATATTTTTGTGCTGTCAAAAAGAGAATGTGAAAGACTATATTATAATTGCCATACTGGTTTCAAGATGCATAAAGAGATTGTACTAGAACAACCAAAAGGTGCCATTCAAATTCCTAATTTGACTATAAAGAGTTTGAAGTGCCTAAGATGCCAGAGCAACCAAAAAAAGTGGGGGATTAATAAATCTAAAGGTGCCATTCAAATTCCTAATTTGACCATAAATATTTACAAATAAAACTATTAGAAACTGATGAAAATGCAAACCTCATGAGCCATTAACCGTCGAACATTTTCAGCATAAAGCTTCGGATCATCCTTTTCTTGTTGTGATGGGTAATATACAGGTAATTGTGTCACTTCCATGTAATTTACAATCTGACAGAGAAGAAGCAACACATGGCGCGCCTGTACAACATGTATGTTAACATGACACAGTTAAAAAGATTAGACTATCATGACTCATGAGATCGAGACAGAAGAGTCGAATCCCTTTAGAAAAGTAAGAATTCACTGTAATCAGGCATCCACAATTACAGGAAATACTACGAAACTGATGGAACTCCAAGAGATTGAAAGTTCATCCCAACAGAAATAATAGGACATTGAAAATAAAAAGATTACAAAACAAAAACTCACCCCTGAAATAGAGTCCCATGCAGGGCTAAATCTTTGGTATGGATATCTTAAAATGACAGGAAGCACTGGAGCCTTGGCTAAAAATGCACCAGTCTTGAATGGAAGGATGTAGTCTCCATTTGTGGTTGTCCCTTCTGTGAGTGGAGGAGCATTTAATCAAATAGAACTGTTAGGCATCTATAGACTGAACTTCACATAAGCAGTGTGTACAGTATTTAATGGCACAAAAAGCGTCATAGTATTCACCACTGATAAAATTCCACCAAAAGTTGGTTAGATGAAGTATATCCAAATTTATTCAGTATAAGACAAAACTTAAAAGGCAGCAAACGAAATTTGCTTTGCTAAATTATCTTCACATGCACAAGGGTTAAACTTCTTACTTATATCACGCAAATGCTCCACGCACAGCAAAAACAAAAAAAACTAATTTACCATGTAGCTTGCTCTCTTAGAAGGGGAAAAAAATAAAAAAATGATATTTAGCAGGAAGGAAAAATGCAAAGACGATGCTCGTGGAAAAAAAAAAAAAAACTTTTACTGCAGGACAATATTTTTTCCATAGTTCAAAAGGAAAATAACATTACACGATCTAAGAATTACGATAATTACATGGAGAAGAAAATATTCTCTGCTATATCCCTCCACAAATGATATTTAAAGACAAGGATGATTTTCTTTTCAATAACCTTAATGCACATATTATTTTATGAAGAACTTTGCTAATGAACAGCTAAGCACCTAGTTTGAAAATAATGCACAACGTTTTGGTAATGAGTCACAAGCACATTGGGTAGTAATGGCATCACAAATATAACCTGGAAATAGCATCATTTTTGGGGCGAACTTATTTTGATGAGCTTCCCGGATTCTATCATTAACAACACCTGCAAGAAACAGACACCAAAATGATGAGAATAGAGCAAAAATGCAAATGAAATGTAACACCATAAACTGAATCAGTGGAGCAAGCATTGGTTTTAATAGAGGGAAAAACTCTTTATAAGGTTTCACAAAATATTTTGTATTTCTGAGGCAACAGCCTTTTCTGCTAGGAAGACTTTTGAATCAACCAATAAGTTTAGGCATTCAAAGGTTCTGCTATTAATATGTACAAGATACCCACCAATTATTTGGTATCACATAAATATAACTCTAAACAACATCATCATGCCTGAAATTATGTCTTTCCTTATTTGTGTCGTTCAGAAAGAATATACCACCCAAGTAGTCCTATTTTGTCTGGAAAATTTCTCACATTATCCTTCTTCGGCCAAACCATTAACTTCTGGAATAATAAAATGACCAAAAAATTGGAAAAGGAAAAAAATATACCTGAGACTCCCTTGAAGTCGGATGATTTTGACTCCCGCTGTACATAGATACAACCAAGGCACTTGCTGTAATAAGAAAAATAATAATAGATTACGGCCCTTCGCCAAATGATTGGTTTACATAATAAATTACATCTGTCACATACTTCATACAAAAAAAGTTACCTATATAAAAAAGTTAATGCGAAGAACTGAGGAGTATGATCAAGTATTACATAATAATATGCTGCTAATAAAAATATAATGACCAAAAAAAAAAAACTATGAAACGAGTACCCACAGTCAATTCTAGACCATAATGTATGGTATTGCCATAAATACCTAAACTCTACCTAAAAAATAATCAGGAAACCACAATAAGCCACATCTGGCACGAGGTTTGTCACTTCGCAATCTCTTTTTGCTTGACAGAGAGGTCATTCACACAAAAATCATGCATAGAAGGCAGCACACAGAAACATCAGATATTATATAAACCTATAATTTAGATTCAAGAAAAGAGTCTGAGAATGCAATATCGTGTGTCATCTGCTTTATATTCAATTCGTATTTAAACTCAAAAGCAAAAGTTAAAGAACTGGTTTTGAATTTTCCAGTCTATATTAGAAAAATAACTAATCAGAATGAATAGAACATGAAAAGAATTATCCATCTACGAGCTTCAATGGCCTACAATTTCTTCAATAAATGTGAAGTGAACAAACCTGATGAGACCAATGAGAGGGAGTTTTGCCACTGATCTCTTCAGCAACAAAATTAAGAAGCACAATCACCAAAGTTAGAGCAGAATGGTGTCAGTCGAAAGTCGAATAACAACAGCTAGGAATAGATGTCTTAACAGCATGAGCAGGCCTTAATAAGTTAGAGAGTTAATTAACCTTGGCAACAAAGCTTGGGAAAGAGGATGACATGTGGTACAATATATCTAAATAAGATACATGATTTGACACAATAGCGCCAGGTCTTTCCATATCTTCAGATTGATCCTTAGACTCGTTCTGAAAAGTTTAAGAAAAAATGAGCCAAAGGATGACCAAAAGCAAACACAACTGCCAGTAATTTAAGTCCTTGCAAACCAAATCTTGATGAACCATAGGGGTAGATAATATGCAGTGGTCTGCTGAAGCACAAGCACAAGCACAAGCACAAGCACAAGCACAAGCACAAGCACAAGCACATACAGAGTGAAGTCATAACAGTAGATAGGTTTATTCATTGAAAAGCGTAATCTATGCATACAATTAGGTCACCCATGACACTGCAATAATCTTAAATATAGTACAATATCTCAAGCAAATAAAGGAAAAACTTATATGGGCACACAAAAAAAAGTTGCCAGAAAAATTATTTGTTGAGAAACCTAACTTAAAAAGCAACAGAATGAAAACTTGTAAGCTCTGTCAATTCTGCTTAGTGTTGCACAATAAAATGCTACTGGATACTTTAGGATGTGATTGACATCCATCTTTTCCTCAACAACAATAATTCACCAATTCATGCAACTTACATTTCTTGATTCATTTCATCTTTGAGGCGGAAGCAAATATGCCAAAATCCATAGGCAAATGTACACAATAAAATTATCAGACTGCATTAAATACTGTATCTTCTCCACCTACACTTCTCATAAATGAAGTGATGCGAAAATGAAATCCCACAAAGTGAAGAGTAATATTACATGCCAAACGCATGATTCTATAGAAAACTTAAGCCCAACAATTAAGCTTCTACTATAGCGCATTGATCACAACATCTAATCAAATCCAAAGCTGAAATCACAGCAAAGCTTACCTCATTGTTCACCTTCCCCTCACCATCATTACTCCTAATTGTTTTCCGAATCCAATAGAAGCCAAAGATAAACAGCAAAGCCCTCGTAAAAAACCTCCCAGTCTGCACAATCACCGCCCTCCTCCACCCGCCCATGTGCGCATAATCCTCCTGCTCATCCTCCCTGTTGGGAGCCTTTAACACCGTGCAAAGCCTACAAATTACATAATAAATTACTACTATACTCATCGAAGCCACTGCTCTAATCGGAACCAAGAAAATCAGGCCGAGCGCAAGTAACAATTTCTCGGGACAAGGCAGCTCCCCCCGTCCCATTGTCCCGTACACATCGTGCCTCACATAAGCCGCATACTTCTTCTCCATCTCTTCAATATTAGGATTGGACACTTGGGATTGGATTTGGGGAGTGTTCGGATCGGATTTGAGGAGCGGGCGTTTATCGTCGATGGGCGTGGTGGATTCGGGTAGTGACACAGAAGGGGTTGGAGCTAGGGTTTTGAGCTCGGACTCCATTGTTACTGATATAAAATTTTGGGATTTTTTCTTCTGAATTTATTGGGTAGCCATTGTTGGTTTGAGGAGGAAAGAGTGTATTTTGTTTGGGAATTCTGGTTTGGTGGGTGAAGCGGACGCAGTAAGGAAGAGCGTGAGACCTTATATACGTCTTTGTGAAAATATTCAGTGGTTTACGTTAAGTTGTGTGAGGTCTCGGGTTTCATCCGTTCGATTAAAAAGGTCAGAAAATACGGTCTCGATCAAACCTGCGAATATGGATCGGTGACATAGGCCCAAATTCAGGGTCCATATAGTTGGGTAGAAGCCAGCAGAAGTATCGAGAGATTGTTGTAATTAAGCCCATGTCCAAGGCCCATTTTTTAAACTCATTTTCAAATCGATATTCTTCCCATAAAATAATGAGGAAATTACCTAAAACAGTTATTTAATTTGATGTTTCTAAAAATCAGGTTTTAACTTTATTTAATAAAAAATAGGTTTTAATTTCACAATTAATATTAATAATGATATTTTAAATTAAATTAATCTATATACCCATCCCCATCCCGCGAATTTCAATCACAATTCCCGAACCCTCATCTCTCTTCCGTCTCTTCTCCTTCTCCTTCTCCCTCCTCTCCTCCCGTCTCCATCGCCCGCCGTCTCCTCCCTTCTCCGCCATTGTTGGAGCAGTTTTGCAGCTTCTAGAGGGCCTCAATTTCCTTGTAGGCCAACGAATTTGAAAGATTAGCGAGGTGCTGCCTCATCTACCTCCTCCTTCCTTATCCTCCCTGGCGTTCACAGCGTTGAGGCGCTGCTGTGAATCACAGCAGCGCCTCCACCGCTCGCCGCCTCCTCTATCCCTCCTCTCCTCCCTTTTCCCTTCCTTCTCCTCCCCGTCGTTCACAACATTGAGGCACTGCTGTGAATCACAAGAACGCCTCGACGCTGCTGCCCTATTGTCGCGACGTCGGTCAGATCTGGGTCACTGTCGGTGGCTGGGTTGTATTTTGGTGTTGCAGTTCGGGTCGAAGTTATGGTTGGTGCTGGGAGATGACTGCTTGAGATGATTTGCAGATTATGGTTTGTGTTGTTGCAGTGTGGGCTGGAGACTGGTTGTGCGTGAGACATTGATTGGGTTAGGGTAGAGGCTTGTCTGTGGCAAGAAGAAGCAAGAAATTTGGCTACGGGTATGTGTGTGTAACAGACTGGTTGTGGGTGTGTGGTGGGGTCGACGGCGGCGACTGCGATTTTCTTGGTGTGGTGGTACAGGCGGCGATGGTATTTCGATATGTGACATGTGACCAAGTATGGTGGTGTACTGGGATTGGGGGACGGGTGTTTGGGTGTATGTAACCAACTATTTCGATCTGTGACCTGTGACCAAGTATTGATGTTGTACTGTGATTGAGGGGATGTATGTTTGGGTATATGTGACCAACTATTTCAATCTATGACCTATGACCAATATTGGTGGTGTACTGGGATTGAATGACATGTGTTTGGATGTATGTGACCAACTGTATGGTCACGTGACCTTAAAATTCATTAATATGTGACTCAAAATATAATCTGTGACCAACAAATTTAAAAATATGTGATCTCTGTTATTTACAATTTTTTTTAACTTGTGACCAATTAAAAATTTGTGACTTATAATTTTTTTTATCAATAATCAATGAAGTCAATTGTGACCTATAATTTTTTTTATTTGTGACCTCGAAAATAATCTGTGACCAATTAATTTGATAAGTTGTGATCTAAAATTAAATTTTTAACTAGTTAATAAGATATTTTTGACCTCAAAATCGGAGAAGTTACCGGAATTAAGCGGCGGCGAACGGTCACCTAAATAGTCGTGGAATTAAGTGCGATCGGAGGATAGTCGCCGGAGCAATATGGGTGGTGGAGGTGGAGTGGGTGAGTTAATTATATTATATTACAGTTAAATATTTAATTTAATATAATAATTGTAAAATATAATTAATTAATTATGAAAAAACTTGATTTTTGCAATTCTAAAACATGCGGCCTGATTTTTTATTTCATGATAGATAATACTTGATCCATGAATTTTTCCCTAAAATAATTTTATACATAAATCTAAATTTTTTTTCTAAATTTTAGTCACACTCTTCCAAAAACTATTATGACAAAATCTATTCTCCCAAAAAATAAGACTCAAAACAAATCCTAAGTTTATTTTTTATTTTTATTTTAAAACTTAATGCTTCTAAGTATACTTTTTGAGCTATCGGAAATTATAACAGTAAATTTATTATTTAGTGGAAAAAAGGAAAAAGAAGGAAAAAAAAAGAAAAAAAAGAAGAAGATGATTATTGAACAATATGTCGTGTCAAGTGCAAATGTGCTAAGAATGTTTTATTTATATCCATAAGTTCTTCAACGGTTTGACGGCCGCCGTGTCAAATATCTACTAAACATAAGTTACTTGTCATGACACGTTTTTTCTCAGTTACTTTATAATGACAAAACATGTTCTATCTCAATTGGCCTAAATGTGCAAGCGTGTAAAGTTATTGATCACGAAAATATTTGTTCGTTTTAAAACCACCGCAAGTGTACGGTTCGTTAACAAGTAGTAAAATGGATTTTTAGTCCAAGTATCGTTCCCACGAAGATTGATTAGTTTTGATTCTAATTATTTTGACCTTAACCGAAACAATGAATTGAGAATGTTGTTTTGATGAAATTATAAATGAATGAATGATAATTATGCAAAGATGAATGAATGAATTAACTAACTAAATGCAAAATGGCGATGAATGCAAATTAAAGTATTTTCTAACATATGGTGAATGTACTAGGATCACGAATCCCTAAGTAATAATATCTTTAACTCTATTTTTACATCTTGACCCACGATTGCAATATTGACAAATCAATGTTTCTAAAATATTCAACAATCTCTCTCGAGTAGAGTTGAACCTATTCTCGCATACCATTTGACTATATCTCTATGACAAATGCCAATATACAAGAATGCATGAGTTTTTATGAACACTTAAAGATTTACATAAAGCATAGCGTTATATCTCTATCCCCTATCGAACCCTACGATGATTTATATATGTCGAATCTATTCCCCTTCTCTCGAATGCATGAAATAGACCACCCAAACTCACACAATTATCGTGCACTATAATCATGGAGAAATTCAAATCACATAAACAATTCAAATATTCCAAAACATGTTTTTATTGTCAAGAATGTAAAACTAAGAATTAAAAATCATAAAACATAGTTCATCGTTCTCCTAGCACATATAAATCTAGCCTAGCATGGAAAAACTAAGAAAATACAAGAAAAATGTAGGAGAAGACATCACCCAATCAATTCTTGAAGTGAGATCTTGAATCTTGAATTAAATCTTCTTGTTTGTGCCTTGATTTCTCTCTCAAAATCTTCAAAAATATCATCCTGGGTCTCCTTCGGGTTTGGGGACGGCTTAGAAGTTTATATAGTTGCCCAAAATTTGGTTTCCATAAGTGTTTGATTGGAATTAGGAAACCAGAATTTTCGTGTCGGAAGTCTTCTATGCGACCGCATAGTACAAAGGCATGCGGTCGCATAGAAGACTTCCGACACGAAAATTCTTGTTTCCTTATTCCAATCAAAACTTTATGGAAAACAAAATTTGGGAACGCTATTAAACTTCTAAGCCGTCCCCAAACCCGGGGGAGACCTAGGATGATATTTTTGAAGATTTTGAGAGAGAAATCAAGGCACAAACAGGAAGATTTAATTCAAGATTCAAGATCTCACTTCAAGAATTGATTGGGTGATGTCTTCTCCTACATTTTTCTTGTATTTTCTTAGTTTTTCCATGTTAGGCTAGATTTATATGTGCTAGGAGAACGATAAACTATGTTTTATGATTTTTAATTCTTAGTTTTACATTCTTGACAATAAAAACATGTTTTGGAATATTTGAATGGTTTATGTGATTTGAATTTCTCCATGATTATAGTGCACGATAATTGTGTGAGTTTGGGTGGTCTATTTCATGCATTCGAGAGAAGGGGAATAGATTCGACATATATAAATCATCGTAGGGTTCGATAGGGGATAGAGATATACCGCTATGCTTTATGTAAATCTTTAAGTGTTCATAAAAACTCATGCATTCTTGTATATTGGCATTTGTCATAGAGATATAGTCAAATGGTATGCGAGAATAGGTTCAACTCTACTCGAGAGAGATTGTTAAATATTTTAGGAACATTGATTTGTCAATATTGCAATCGTGGGTCAAGATGTAAAAATAGAGTTAAAGATATTATTACTTAGGGATTCGTGATCCTAGTACATTCACCATATGTTAGAAAATACTTTAATTTGCATTCATCGCCATTTTGCATTTAGTTAGTTAATTCATTCATTCATCTTTGCATAATTATCATTCATTCATTTATAATTTCATCAAAACAACATTCTCAATTCATTGTTTCGGTTAAGGTCAAAATAATTAGAATCAAAACTAATCAATCTTCGTGGGAACGATACTTGGACTAAAAATCCATTTTACTACTTGTTAACGAACCGTACACTTGCGGTGGTTTTAAAACGAACAAATATTTTCGTGATCACTAATGTTAAAGATTCTTTGTTTTTCATTTAGTGTTAATCACGTATCATCATACTTCGTTGGTTTTATGATTTCACCGAAGTTGGAGAAGGAACTTACCAAGATTGCAGTAACAAGAACAATAACAAAAGTACAAGAAATTGAACTTGAATTTGATAGAATGAACACCGAAAGCCTAGATGCGTAATCGTTGTCCTCAAACAATATTTGCCCCTTACGGATTGAAATTGATACTTGAAGATTTCAGGCAAATGGTTTGAAGGATTGAACAAACCTTGAAATGAATTAACACTCAAGCAATAAGTGTAATTCACCAAAACTTAATAACACTAAGAAAAATAATGAATATGATGAAGAACAATGTTTTGATCTTTAATTTGGAATGTATTTTAAACTTTTAATGTTTCTCATACATTAAAACCTTAAACATCATAGTCCTATATATATGCCAAGTCTAGTTGCACGAAATAGTGCCAAAAATAAAGTGAAAATGCACCAAGTTCAAAAATCAAACGGTAAAAAACGGCTATGCGGCCGCATGGTTCACACATGAGGCCATTTGATCCACTTCCATTCCAAAACTTTATTTTCTCATAATTTTGAACAACAATCTAACAATCTTCCACTTGTTCAAAATTATAAAACTTATATTCAAAATTATACAATACTTATGCATAACAATTAGATATCTTTCTATTTGAATCCAACCATAGTATAATTCAAGCAAAGTAAAGTCGGAATCAAAGGTAGCACAAAATTTTGAACTAGTTATTCCATATGACAATACCGGTTAGAACGCACACACGAGTATTACGTGTTCTCAAGTTTCTCAAACTCGCTTAGCGGTATTATGACCTTGCACTCATCCTTTATCAAAAAACTTTTAAGAGAGAAACTCTAACTTTCTATTGAGATGGCACCATCTCGAAATTTATTTAGATGAAATTCTTCCAATATCTTTGTTACTTTTAAAGATACTCGTACCCAGTACTGAATTTTATTAAGAGCTTTAAACTCATCCCTAGCTTCAGTAACAACCAACATTATTATAATTAGGATAGGGTTATAGCGAATATTAATAATGCTGAAACTATCCACATATCGAATGACTTGTTGTTACCCTTTCAACCTGTGGAATACTTTTTAAGTAATGACGAGTAGGGTTGTCATCATTGGTGGACCTTTTTAGTTCAATTGTTTCAACCTCATCCTACTCGAAGTAGAATTTACTAAATCTCTATTTAGAGGTTTAGTTAGAGGATCCGCCAAGTTCTCATAATTTAGGGAAATTATTCCACTCATGATTAATTTCTTTATGTAATCGTGTCTTAGACTCATATGTCTAGACTTTTCATTTATACTTCATTGTATGCTTTTGCTAACGTGACTTGATTATCACACATGATAGGTATAGAAGGTGTTATCTTCGGTTCCAAAGGTTTCTCGTATAAGAGATCCTTAAGCCACTCTACCTCTTTCTCGATTTTCGATAGTACAACAATTCGGATTCTATAGTTGTGTGTATAAATGTCTGCTTTTTTTATTTCCAAGAAACAGCCCCACCACCTAATGTAAACACCCAACCTAAAGTGGATTTACTTTCACCCGTGCTAGATATTCAATTAGCATAAGTGAATCCTTCCAATTAGTGGTGGTAAAAAAGCTCGTGGGCATGGGCTCGATTGCACCGAGCCGAGGCTTGGGCCGAGCCTCATTTGTGGGCGTCGACCTGAGCCCGGCCCGGCCCGTGTCCAGCAAGTTTTATAAAAAAAATAATTAAAAAATTCAAATTAAAGCTATCTGCTGTGCATAAATCTGTGCAGGCACAATTTCTGCCTGCACAGCAGCAGAAGGCAGAAATTGACATGAAATGAAGGTAAATATATTTGCTCAAGATACCTTTTTCAAGAATTGGAACTTAACCAGCAAATAATTTCTTTGTTATACTCATTATTTTCCGTGGGAAATGACTAATGCTACTGCTAGTAGATTTTATTTGGGGGGCAGCAGATTTTGACCTTTTATTTTATTTTATGCTTTCAAAATTAAAATTTTTATTCCTCTTTTTATTTTTATTTTTGTTATCTCCAAAATCATCACTTAATTTCCCATTTGTCTCCAATGCATGGGTTTTGCTAATTCAACTAAAATCCATCGTCATTGCTGAAGTCATTAGCGCTTCTCACAAATTTTCAATCTCATCTTGAAGTAATGTATTAAAATACTTTCACTATTGTTATGTTGATTAAAAACATATAATTCCATTCCTAAAAGTGTTTTAAAAAATTAATACAGCCCACTTAGACATGATCGTCCAACATTTGATGGGGACCTAGTTGTCATTGCCACAAGACCAGACCAAACCATGAGACAAGTAGTCCATTGACGCAATTTTTTAGTTTTTACTCTTCCATTGCCAGATATATAGCACCAGTAACATCTAATTGATACTTCACATTATTTTTATGTTTGGTACATAATATGTAGACTGCCTGCGGTGCTTGCAGCTAAAAATTTAGTTGTGGCAAAAAAAATGTAGACTTTCAAAAAAAAATAATAAAATAAAATAAAATCAAGCTAGCTCGTTCCAAAAGCTCGGGCCGAGCCTCTTTTTTTTTTTTTTTTTGCCGTGCTTTGCTCGGCTCGGGCAAAAAAAAAACTCGGCCTAAAAAAGCTCGAGCCGAACCCGAGCTTTTTTTTCGACTCGTTGACATAACTACTTCCAATACAGCTAGGAATTTAGTATATTGTAGGCCTAAATTCTTGATTTTCTTTAGATATTCATGAACTCTTCCAATAGCCTTCCAATGATCATTGCTCGGATTACTAGTAAACCTACTAAGTTTACTAATTGCAAATACTATATCTGATCTCATGCATTGAACAGCATACATGAGACTCCCAATAGCCCTTGCGTATTCTAGTTGAACAATTTTTCTTCCATCATTTTTTACAAGCTTTGAACTTGAATCAAGTGGGGTACTATAATTTTTTATGTTCAAATGTTTGAACTTATCTATCATACTCTCCATATAGTGTGATTGACTTAAATAATAACCCCCACTATTTTTAGTAACTTTGATCTCCAAAATAGTATCCACTTTTCCAAGACCCTTCATCCTAAATATGGAAGATAGAAACATCTTCATTTATTTTATCTCATCTATGTGATTACTTATAATCAACATGTCATCTACATATGAGCAAATAAAAATCACGCGATTTTCACATACTCTAGAATATAAACATTTATCTACATTGTTATGTTTAAAATCAAAAGTTATTATTACTAAGTCAAACTTCTCATGCCATTTCTTGGGTGATTGCTTCAAACCATATCATGATTTTACTAACTTGCACACTTTTTGTTCATTTTTAGGTATATAGACCTTCCCATCAAGATCTTCATTCAAGAATGTCGTCATGACATCCATTTGATGAATATGCAAGTCATATATCGAAGTTAGAGCAAATAATATCCTAATAGACACTATTCTAGCTACCGGTGCATATGTGTCAAATTAATCGATTCCTTCCTTTTGTCGATAAGCTTTGGCTACTAATTTAGCCTTAAATGTATTAAGAGAACCACCAGTGTTATACTTTCTCCTAAACACCCATTTACATCCTATATGTTCAAATCTAGGTGGCAAATCGACAAGCTCCCAAGTATTATTTAACATTATCGAATCTATTTTGTCCTTAATGACATCTTTCCAAAATATGCTATCACGTGAAGCCATAGCTTCTTATAAGTTTTGGGGTTAGTTTTCACTTGTAGAACAAAATGAGTTGTTCTTACAACATTCACACTATTTCCCTCTACCAAGTACAGGGAAATAAGTTGAGAGTCTATTTCATCCGATCCCAAGAACTTCTCATGGTCCGCTTGAGCTAGGGATATCTTTATGAATATCTTTAGAAAACATTTCATCTCGTGTTCCGCTTGAGCTAGGGATATCGTTATGAATTTCCCTCAATTTGTTATCCAAAGATAATGAATTCTCAAAGAACTGCACATCATTTGATTCGATAATCACATTGGCTTCTAAGTTTAATAATCTGTAAAATTTGCTATTGTTAGCATATCCTACAAAAGCACATTTAATGCCTCTTGAACCTAATTTGGTCCAGTTAGGATTCGTGTTCTTACAATAAGCAAGACATCCCCACACTTTGAAATAATCAATGTTTGGTTTTCTTTCTTTCCACAATTTGTAAGGTGAAACCTTATTATTTTTAGAAGGAACCATATTTAATATCCTACATGCACTCAACAACAATTCATCCCATAAATTAAATATCAACTTAGCATACATTAACATAGCATTAAGATATCAGCTAAAGTTCTATTTTTTTCAGCCAAATCATTTTGTTCATGTGTCCTAGGTACAGAACATTGATGAATTATGTCATGTTGTTCACAAAATGAATTAAATTCACTAGAAAAATACTCACCTCCTCTATCACTTCTTAGAATTTTTATTTTCTTACATAGGTGATTTTCTACTTCATTTTTATATGACTTAAACATATCAAAAGCTTCATGTTTATGCTTAATCAAATAAATATATGTATATCTAGAGTAGTCATCAAAAAAAGTAATAAAATACCTATTACCACCTCTAGTCAATATTCCATTTAATTCACATATATCAGTATGAATCAATTCTAAAATACTAAAAGTCATATTAACACTTTGATAAGACCTCTTAATCATTTTAGATTCTATACATGTTTTACATTTATATGCATCATTTTCATTCTATGATATCATGTCACATTTTAACATATATTTCATAGTACTTTTACCTATGTGGCCTAATCTAGCATGCCGTAATGAAAATGAATCAACAATGTAAGCAAAATCAACTTTATTATTAATAGATTGTCAATAGTACAAAGTTTGACAATTCCTTCACTAGAATAGCATTTACCAACAAATTTCTCATTTAGGGATAATACAAGTTTACCGGATTCATAAACACATTTTATGTCCAATTTTCCTAAGAGATTTCCACTAACTAAGTTCATATTTATATTAGAAACATGTAGTACATTTGTTAACCGTCTTGCCAAAAGTGAAGATAATATCCACGTTTCTTTTTCCAAATACCTTGGATCTAACCTCGTTACCCATTTGAATCTCTTATTCTCCATCAATTTCGCAATAAGTCTTGAATAATGACTTATCATATGATACATGTACAGTTGCACATGTATCATACCACCACCCGTGAACTTTTCCCTTGATAGCATTGATTTCACTAACGGTGGCCACAATGTTGTCTTCTTTGATGGAGTTTACTTTTCCTTCGATGTTGTTCTTTTTCCAATATCGACATTCGTTTGCATAATGTCCAGATTTCCCACATACAGAACAACTATATTTGGTCTTCTTCTTGGAATTGTTAAAGTTCATTGAAGACTTTCTCTTGTTGGTTTTAGTAGACGACTCAGACTTCTCCACGGCATTGGCTTTAGATGTACCTTCATAAGAATTGTCATTCTTATCTCTTGCCCTTGATTCCTCTTTAATCCGAAGATTTTTTTGAAATTATTTCAAAGAATAGTCTTTAGAACTATGCATTTTTCTTTCGGTATCTTTTCTAAGTTTCGAAAAGTTTAGCAATGATAGCCCTTACTTGGAAAGTTTCCGGAATATCAATCTTTACCGCCTTCAACTTGTTCACAAGTACTTGCAATTCATGGGAATATTTTCAAGAAACTTGAAATCAAAAATATCTCGAAATTAGGAATTTCTTTGTGCCCTCTTCTTTGGCTTTGTATTTGTTCTCCAAAGCGTTCCAGATTTCCTTTACCGATGAAGTATTTGTGTAGAGATCATATAATCGATCTGATAGAGCATTCAGCATGTGATCGCAACATATACGTTCATCTTCTTATCGTTTTTGTCTTTCAGCCCTTACCGCATCAGTTTCTCCATTTCTAGGTTTCGGTAATGGCGTCAAATTTGGATTAAGTATGTAGAATATCTTCAGTGTTGTAAGTAGAAACTTCAGTTTATCTTGCCATCTTTGTGAAATTCATGCCATCGAAGCGATCCAACCGAACAAAATCTTGATTCATTAACTTGATTATTGCCATCGTGCTTTCGTTCTCCATTGAAGTATATTGTTTATGATTGTTGGTTTTATGATTTCACTGAAGTTGGAGAAGAAACTTACCAAGATTGTAGCAACAAGAACAATAACAAAAGTACAAGAAATTGAACTTGAATTTGATGGAAATGAACACTGAAAGCCTAAACGTGTAATCGCTGTCCTCAAACAATATTTGCCCCTTACAGATTGAAATTGATGCTTGAAGGTTTTAGGCAAATGGTTTGAAGGATTGAACAAGCCTTGAAATGAATTAATGCTCAAGCAATAAGTGTAATTCACAAAAACTTAAGAACACTATGAAAAATAATGAATATGATGAAGAACAATGTTTTGATCTTTAATTTGGAATGTATTTTGAACTTATAATGTTTCTCATACATTAAAACCTTGAACATCATAGTCCTATATATAGGCCAAGTGTAGATGCATGAAATAGTGCCAAAAATAGAGTGAAAATGCACCAAGTTCAAAAATTAAACAGTAAAGAACAACTACAAAACGGCCGAAAAATTGTACTATGCAGCCACATGGTTCACACATGAAGCCATTTGATCCACTTCCATTTCAAAACTTGATTTTCTCATAATTTTGAACAACAATCTAACATAAAAAATATAAGAATTCCATTTAATATTCAAAGAAAGTGACCTTTTTAAAGTAAATTTGGATTTTAAATTGACTTGATCTTGTAATGAGTTACTTATAAGACGACTCATAATTGTAGATCATTCAATATATCTATCTTTGTAAATTTCATCAGGACCTTCAACTTTTTTGTTAGTAGGCACTCATGTTCGTGTCCTACCAATTATTACATTCATTTTCTAAATATTTGAAATTTGTGTTCATGTCCCTACCTAACAAACATTTTTATTTGAACATTGACCTCATGACACTCATGTCAATAGAATTAAAGGGTAAAGTCGTCCACAAAAATTTCCTTTATATCAAAAATAATTAAACGACTACATCAACTTTCATTTTGAAATTCGAATATGATATAAGTCTTCAATGTTTCTTGAAACTTATCTCCAATCCTCCAACTCATACATAAGATAATCCATTGTGGATTTAAAAAAAAACCTTTTGCAACCTAAGCAAATTAAAATGTCTACATAAATTCATTTTAAATACAATTTCAATAACTAGCAACGTGGCAAGAAAAAATAGATATTGTGAATATGATCATCTAGATGTAGAGTCTTTGATAGAAGAAATGAGTCAGTAAATTTTAGTTCTCTCCTATTTTTTTTCTTTTATATTTTTTTTTTCTCTCTTATAAATATATGCTGGAGATAAAATTTATGTCATAGAAGGAACCCATTGAAAATGAAATTTTATATTAACGTCCGTTGAATCGACTTTTAATCGTGGAGTTTTTCAAAATAAGATATTATAAAAAAGCTGATTGTTTTACTGTCAACAAAAGAAGTACCATAACATTATTGACAATTTAGCCGCCAGCTAGCATAGATAAACACTTCTGATTTATTTATCGAAAATGCTAAGGAGGCCCAGGCGCCCCCCAATAAGGGGTCCATGTGTCCATTATGGACACCATTACGGGTAGCATTTCCCTTTATTTATTGTACGTAAGGCATAATTAATTGACTAATCATTTTTTATTATATAAAATTTATAAAATTAAATATTTTAACAGAATTTTTAAGTATAAGTCGTATTATCTGAAATATATTTGTTTAAGACATTAAAATATGATACATTAATATATGAAAATTATAAGAAAATATGAAATACCATAATATCTTGTATCGTCTTAAATTTCTTTTCTAAAATATATTATCGACCATTAACAAATGGAAAAAAAAAAATTAATGAATAAAATTTAATTGAAAAAAAGTCATGTTAACCATTGGAACAATCTTTAAATTTATTCAAATTGATTTCTAGGAAAATAAGAAAATTTGATACTTTAAATTATTTGGCATAATTAATTCAAAAATTTCAGTGAGCTAATCTAACTTATTTAGAAGTTCAGTTTTCAACTTCTTGTTTCTACTTCGCTTTGTTTTCTTTTCTTTCTCTTTCACTTGAGGTCACTTGGAGATAACATTAAAGGATAAATACAATAATAGGAGGTATATATAGAATCTTATAGGGGTTGAGATCGTGATTCTTGCTTAGGAAAATGTTGTCAGCAACCAAGCATGACATGTGTTAAGTAGGAGGTGGCTTATTCTAGCTTGACTTTTCTTTCCCTATCTGAATACATATTGGCTTATAAGATATATATCTATCCTATAAGAAGTACTAAGGGGTTAAGAGACATGATGGAAGCCTTAAAGTCAAAGGAATAGAAGGTTAAAATGACAAGTCACCAACCGTGAGATGTCATTTGTAGTAAAAATTTGATTTTACACCCATCAATATTGCAGTAGAAAACCAAGTGTGATTGGCCTATCTTAGTGTGTCTACAACATAATTTGATTGCCATAGGATCCTAAAATAATATATAGAGTTAATTTATTAACCGTTCATTTGATTCCTCACCCGATTGGCGCCCGATTTTCAACTGGCTTCAATAATTACGGGTAGCATTTCCCTTTATTTATTGTACGTAAGGCATAATTAATTGACTAATCATTTTTTATTATATAAAATTTATAAAATTAAATATTTTAACAGAATTTTTAAGTATAAGTCGTATTATCTGAAATATATTTGTTTAAGACATTAAAATATGATACATTAATATATGAAAATTATAAGAAAATATGAAATACCATAATATCTTGTATCGTCTTAAATTTCTTTTCTAAAATATATTATCGACCGTTAACAAATGGAAAAAAAAAAAAAAATTTAATGAATAAAATTTAATTGAAAAAAAGTCATGTTAACCATTGGAACAATCTTTAAATTTATTCAAATTGATTTCTAGGAAAATAAGAAAATTTGATACTTTAAATTATTTGGCATAATTAATTCAAAAATTTCAGTGAGCTAATCTAACCTATTTAGAAGTTCAGTTTTCAACTTCTTGTTTCTACTTCGCTCTGTTTTCTTTTCTTTCTCTTTCACTTGAGGTCACTTGGAGATAACATTAAAGGATAAATACAATAATAGGAGGTATATATAGAATCTTATAGGGGTTGAGATCGTGATTCTTGCTTAGGAATTAAGAAAATGTTGTCAGCAACCAAGCATGACATGTGTTAAGTAGGAGGTGGCTTATTCTAGCAATATTTGACATTTCTTTCCCTATCTAAATACGTATTGGCTTATAAGATATATATCTATCCTATAAGAAGTACTAAGGGGTTAAGAGACATGATGGAAGCCTTAAAGTCAAAGAAATTGAAGGTTAAAATGACAAGTCACCAAGCGTGAGATGTCCTTTGTAGTAAAAATCTGATTTTACACCCATCAATATTGCAGTAGAAAACCAAGTGTGATTGGCCTATCTTAGTGTGTCTACAACGTAATTTGATTGCCATAGGATCCTAAAATAATATATAGAGTTAATTTATTAACCGTTCATTTGATTCCTCACCCGATTGGCGCCCGATTTTCAACTGGCTTCAATAATTTGCGCCTCAATATTTACAATGTCACATGAACCTTATATTATCGTAGTGTGATCATGTCATTGCATGCTCATGTCCCAAATATATTAAAGACTTAGTTAGAGTTTAGGACAACCACGATTAATCGAAATAAAAGCAAGTAACTTTACTAATAATACTTCCACCCCAAGGTTGTAACGACCCAAATATTATAATAAATTTGAAATCGTTACGAAACATATCTAAAGAAATTTGAAATGTAAAATCAATTCTGTGTAAAGTTATGTATATGTGGTTTATTCAAGGTTATAAAAATCTCAGATTTTTTATTTATTAGAAAAGACACTAGCCTTCTACGTATTTGATGAAAATTATATTTAATGCAAAATGAAATATCATCAATGTCTTCCTCGAATAAAACATAAATCCTATTATGGCATATTTGAATAAATTAGACATTACCGAGCAAAATTGATTAATTGATCCAAGGGACATGTAATCCATATTTGATTTATAACTTTTGACCATTACTTTTTGAGTGACAATATCATGATGCAAGTAGTTGAATAAGTAATAGCTCAAATAAAAAATAAACATCAATCATTGTTAAGTCATGAACAAAAAAAATAACCAAAAACATAGGTTCCAAAATTCTAAATAAATGAATAGATTCATATAATTATGAAATTAAGATTTCTACTAGGAATAGAATTTCAGCCACGTTATTTCAAATTTACTTAAATAAGTCCAAAGAATCCTGGCACCAGGACGTGGCTCATCGTCTCGCCAACCAACAACCCGTTATAATCCGTGAGAGGTAGGAAAAGGGATGAGTATATGGGAATACTCAGTAG